>WNYA01000041.1:415599-447784 GCA_019512145.1 Engystomops pustulosus
ACCAATCCACTCCACTTCCCAACACTGCACGACCACACTCTCACTCACACTGCGCGCGCACGAATCGCAATCCCCCACTGCAGCGCACCCTCCACTTCCACACTGTGTCTGCGCACCCTCCAGCTTCACACTGACAAGCGGCACATCCACTCCACAACTGCGCGGCACACCCACTCCACTCCACACGCGCGCAAACGGACACCACTCCACTCCACAGATGACGCGCACACTCCACTCACTACTGCGCGCACCAGCTCACCACTCCACTCGCACACTGGCGCGCACCACTCCACTCCACCAATGACTGCACCAATCCACTCCACTTCCCAACACTGCACGACCACACTCTCACTCACACTGCGCGCGCACGAATCGCAATCCCCCACTGCAGCGCACCCTCCACTTCCACACTGTGTCTGCGCACCCTCCAGCTTCACACTGACAAGCGGCACATCCACTCCACAACTGCGCGGCACACCCACTCCACTCCACACGCGCGCAAACGGACACCACTCCACTCCACAGATGACGCGCACACTCCACTCACTACTGCGCGCACCAGCTCACCACTCCACTCGCACACTGGCGCGCACCACTCCACTCCACCAATGACTGTGGCTCCTCTATATATAAATGACACCTCCTCCCCTATACAGTGGCTCCTCTATATATAAATGACACCTCCTCCCCTATACAGTGGCTCCTCTATATATAAATGACACCTCCTGCCCTATACAGTGGCTCCTCTATATATAAATGACACCCCCCTCCCCTATACATATGCTCCTCAATATATATAAAATACACCCCCCCATATACTGAGGCTCCTCTATATATACAGTACATACCCCCCTCCACACACACCCCCTTTCCCCCTCCACTATACATTTGATCCTTAATATATATAAATTATCTTCTGTCTTCTTTGCTGGGCCCCTTTATAACAATAAAATAATAAAAGTTCACTCACCTTTCCCCGTAGGCAGCGCTGACAGCCTGGAAGATCTGTGGCTCCTCTCCTGCTGCAGTGTGCACTACCATATGCAGTGTGCGTGTCAGTATCGGGCTGCTATTAGCGTTTAGCAGCCCGATACTTACTAGCTGATGTCTGCGGGGCCCCTGTAGCCTGTCATTGTGTGCAGGGCCGGATCTACAGCGCCAGACGCCGGGGCCCCATAGAGAGAGGGCTGATCCCGGGGCCCGGCGCAAGTGCTCCAGGAGCGCCAATGTAGATCCGGCTCTGTCCATAATGATGAATGGAAAATTATCAACATAGTAGTAAAATAATGATAATAACCCAAAGACAACAACCCTTCTGTATAAGAGCTATGGTATAACCACAAAGGAAAATGGAGATGGAGATGCCCATTGTAATCAATGGGTTAAAACGAGACAGCCTCGGGTCTTCAGAAGACCTGAGGCTGTCATGGCGACCCATGGCCACAATCCCCCCCCCCCCCATGACATCACTGGGAGTGACGGTCCTCGCAAAGATGGCAGTCGGGTTAACGGTAAGTGTTTGCTGCAATATGCCCTCTCTATGCACCCACATCCGAAATGGGACATACTATTATGTCACATGTCGGGAAGGGGTTAATTGCTGCATATCACATGAATCATCTTTTGCAATGATGCTAAACCGTGGGACAAAAGACCAGCTGATTTTGGCCCTGCTGGGGCAATTTCTGCAGTCATCCTACTTTGTGTGCAGGAAGTCCTAGAAAAAAAAAATTAGGTCAACATCTGCAAAGAGTTGGTATGTTCTCTCCGTGTTTGCATGGGTTTCCTCCGGGTACCACGGTTTCCTCCCATACTCAAAAAACATACTGTTAGGTTGTTTAGATTGTGAGCCCCATGGGGACAGGGACCAATTTGACATGCTTTGCGTAATCATTGTGCGCTATATAAATAAAGAATTATTATTATTATTAAATATAGAGCTTCCCCCTCCACTATACATTTGCTCCTTAATATATATAAATTATCTTCTGTCTTCTTTGCTGGGCCCCTTTATAACAATAAAATAATAAAAGTTCACTCACCTTTCCCCGTAGGCAGCGCTGACAGCCTGAAAGATCTGTGGCTCCTCTCCTGCTGCAGTGTGGAGACACAGAGAGACACACACGGCGCGATCTATGAGTCATAGATCGGCCGTCTGTGGAGGACAGAAGGTGCAGGCAGAGGTCACTCTACCTGCACTTTCTGTCACTCTATGGTATTTGTGCCTTAAAGGCACAGTACCATATGCAGTGTGTGTGTCAGTATCGGGCTGCTATTAGCGTTTAGCAGCCCGATACTTACTAGCTGATGTCTGCGGGGCCCCTGTAGCCTGTCATTGTGTGCAGGGCCGGATCTACAGCGCCAGACGCCGGGGCCCCATAGAGGGAGGGCTGATCCCGGGGCCCGGCACAAGTGCTCCAGGAGCGCCAATGTACATCCGGCTCTGGTTATGCAGTGTTTTCATCACACTAAGGTTGATGCCTTAATGCTATACAGTGTGTGATCATTAATATGTATACAGATGCATCATGACATATACTTTGTGCAACACCCTCGCCGATGCAATGGCGAGGTAGTGCTTGCGAATACGTCCCACCTGTAGGTAACACCACATTACACTACATGGTCCTTATAGGATCAAGGGGAAATTGCAGTGGTTAATCCTGCCTGGCAAGGCAGATGTTAATATGTGATGTAATTTCTATCATCCAATGTCTGTGTTACATCCTGTCTCTGTCAACTGAGAGGTAATTGGAGGAGCAGCCACCACCTGACCAAAGGGAGGTAATAAAACCTCTGGCCAGGAATGTTCTAGGGGGTTCTTAGAGAGAAATCTCTCTCAGGAGAGAGACCGGTCCTAGTCAGGCCCTCTGGGTCTGCAGGACGCAATCAGAGAGTAGTTAGCTGAGCAGTAGCTCAGAGTCTCTAGCACACCAGACCAGTGCAGGAAGAGCCTAGCCCCTGCCTGAAGTGGAAGATAAGACTAGAGTTAGTGTAGTGAGGAAAGGGGTATCATCCTACCTTCAAGGGTGATACCTGAAGAGATCCAGGACCGAGCTGAAGCCTCCTCTTAGGACACAGCTGCCTCCCAGCCTGCCCTATACATCCAGGCTGGTGAAATACATCCTGTGGCTCCCTCCAAATACCTCTCCAGTACTCCACCATCTTGTTAAAGGCACGTTGCTGATGTTCCTGCGGTTCCAATAAAGAACTGTAAGTTGTTTTCTTCAACTTCTGCCTCCGTCTGGTCCCTGCTACTACCCCTGCCTTCATCACCGGCACCCTGTCCATCACCCAGAGACTCACACTCGGGACATTAAGGGGTTGCCCCAGGGAGATCCGCTATAGCAGCCGCTCCCTCATCTTTTCTTGCCAACACCACCCTGCTGGAGACCTGCCAGGCTGTAGGACAGCCCTCCGGTTCCCCCGTACCAAGCACCGTGACAATAGCGTGCTTAGGCCGCAACCGCCAGCCACTCCGGTACCGCGGGCCCCGGCTGTCTCCAGGCCTCACCTCAAGGGCTAGGCCCCGGTGGGGGATGTTGCACTTGCATATATCTGATAGAGAGGGGCACGGTATATACATCTAATAAAGTAGGATAGTGAGGCATATACTATAAGTATTGATAACCGTCAAGAGCAGAAAGACTCATAGAATATCATCTTTCGGAACATACAGTACAAATGTGTATCCTCCCTTCACCCTGGGATGTCCTTCTGAGATAATACAAGTTTACCTTTTCCATTCTCATATTATGTGTGTGTGACTCTGGACCTATTTACTGCAGATAAAATACATGTAAGCAAAACATTAATCCAGTTTCTAAAAATCTAAAAGCCATGTGTAATGTATATTTTTGTTTATTGAGTTGTATAGTAGAGATGAGCGAGCACTAAAATGCTCGGGTACTCGTTATTCGAGACGAACTTTTCCCGATGCTCGAGTGCTCGTCTCGAATAACGAGCCTCATTGAAGTCAATGGGAGACTCGAGCATTTTTCAAGGGGACCAAGGCTCTGCACAGGGAAGCTTGGCCAAACACCTGGGAACCTCAGAAAAGGATGGAAACACCACGGAAATGGACAGGAAACAGCAGGGGCAGCATGCATGGATGCCTCTGAGGCTGCTTAATCGCACCATTATGCCAAAATTATGGGCAACAGCATGGCCATGACAGAGTGACAGAATGAAGCTAGATAGCATGTAAAACATCCAATAATTGACCCTGACACTATAGGGGACGGCATGCAGAGGCGAGCGGCAGGCTATAGTGCTGGCGACATACCCTAATGGACTCAGCTTCAAACCAATGTGGTGGCAGAGAGGAACCAAGGAGTTGAGTCAGAAGCGCTCAAATAATATCGGTACATGATAAAGTTTGCCAGTATATTTTTGGGATTACACAGCAGGGTGGCGACAAAGTTAACATGGAAGCCATGAAACAACCCAAAATTCTGCCTGACCAGCTCGTTTGATAAGGGACCATGTATGGGCAGTGAACTAGTAGTAGATTAAAGTGCTGCAGTTAAAACTATGTTAGTTGGATCTTGAGATGGAACTGGCCTCCGCTGCCAGGCGAGCTTTCGCCAATCCAAGCCCCTGTCTCTAGGCTACTCCCCAAACAGCACTTCTAAGAACCTTTTGTATAAATCAAGTGTAGAGCCGTTCTTATAGTTTGGGATATGGCGGGTGAGGGGATGTAAACAGTATGCGCAAGAAGCGCATGATGCGCATGGACTGGCGCTCCCGCTGCCAGGTGAGCTTCGCCAATCCAAGCCCCTGTCTCTAGGCTACTCCCCAAACAGCACTTCTAAGACCTTTTGTATAAGATCAAGTGTAGTCGTTCTTATAAGTTTGGATATGGCGGGTGAGGGGAATTGTAACAGATCGCAAGAAGCGCTGAATAATATCGGTAAATGATAAAAGTTTGCCAGTATATTTTTGTGGATTACACAGCGGGTGGCGACAAGGTTAACAAGTTTTGTGTGGAATGCCCTGTAATAGCTCTTGGGCGGTGTGCCTTTTATCGCCTAGGCTCAGCAGTTTGAGCACCGCCTGCTGTCGCTTAGCGACGGCACTGCTGCTGTGCCTAGAGCTACGACTGATGGCGCCATGGCCACGGATGGTAATTCGGAGAGGAGGAGTTGGGAGGAGGGGTGGGAGGAGTTATCAGCCTTATGAGACCTAACAGGTCAGACCCCCCTGCCCCTCATTCTCTGCGTCGGCAGTATATGACCGACCCCAGGGTCAGACTCTCGCAGCCTCCCACGCCATCACAAGTTAAGTGTAGTAGCGTTCTTATAAGATTGGATATGGCGGTGAGGGAATGTAAACAGATGCACAAGAAGCGCATGATGCGCATGGAGCTGGCGCTCCGGCCAGGCGAGCTTTACCAATCCAAGCCCCTTGTCTCTAGGCTACTCCCCAAACAGCACTTCTAAGAACCTTTTTGTATAGATCAAGTGTTAGTAGCGTTCTTATAAGTTTAGGATATGGCGGGTGGGGGAATGTAAACAGATGCGCAAGAAGCGATGAAATAATATCCCTAAATGGTAAAAGTTTGCCAGTATATTTTGTGGATAACACAGCAGGGTGGCGACAAAGTTAACAACTTTGATGTGGAATCCATGAAAACAACCCAAATTTCTGCCTGACACACCTCGTTTGATAAGGGGACGATGTATGGAGGCAGCTATATGGACGACTTTTGGAGGTAGCAATGGAGACAACGTGTGGAGGCTGCTATGGAGACAATTTAATTTGGATAGTGCCTGTATGTGGCAGTCCAAAAAAGTTTTCAAACCAGAGGAGCAGGTAGGTGGCCCTCCAGAAAAATGAAATAGATTGAGTGCCTGTATGTGGCAGTCCAAAAAAGTTTTCAAACCAGAGGAGCAGGTAGGTGGCCCTCCAGAAAAATGAAATAGATTGAGTGCCTGTATGTGGCAGTCCAAAAAAGTTTTCAAACCAGAGGAGCAGGTAGGTGGCCCTCCAGAAAAATGAAATAGATTGAGTGCCTGTATGTGGCAGTCCAAAAAAGTTTTCAAACCAGCCTCCTCCCCCCAGTTGCCCCCTCCCAGGAAAATTTGGCATTTGAACCGGCATACTCTGAGGAACTGTTTTTGGACCCTTCCCACATCACAACCACTTGTCCGGTTGCTGCTGAGCAATTTTCCGATGCCAGGTTTTCCACCAGTCACAGTCTGTTGGGTGATGATGACATTCTTACGAGTGGTAAGAAGTGTGTAAAGAGGTGGTCGAGATGAGGAGAACGGTTGTCAGGACAAGGGGGAAGTTGTTGTCCAGGGCAGGAAGTACGAGGGCGGGAGCAGATGGGGATCGGAGGATGATGAGGTGACAGACCCAAGTGGGTTGATAGGCCGGGTGAAACACATGTGCTTCTGAGACGGAGAGAGTCCTCGACCAGAACATGGGAAGAGGCAGTGGTGGGGCCAGACGGAGAGGCAGGGCCAGAGCTGGTGCATCAGCGCCAAATGTGTCAACTAGTGAGCTCCCGGGCGAGGGCTCTGCGGCGAGGGATAGATTTTCAGAAGTCTGGAGGTTTCTTTAGGAACACCGGATGACGACGGACTGTGGTGTGCAACTTTGCCAAAACAGATCAGCAGGGGTTCCACCACTAATAGCTTAAACTCCACCAGTATGCGCAGGCATATGAATGCTAAACACCCCACTCAGTGGCAACAAACCGTTCACCTCCGGCCGGCACACACTGCTCCTTCCCTGTGTCAGCTGATAGTCAGCCCCCCTGCCAGGACCCTGCACAAAAACACCATCGTCGGCCTCCACGATCCTCCACAGCATCCACCAGCGTTAGCTCTCCATACACCAGACGCTGGAGCGGGAAAGCAAAAATTATAGTCACCACCCGCACGCCCAAGCCTTAATGTACACATCTCCAGATTGCTTAGCATAGATGCATGCCCTATAGGCTAGTAGAGAGACGAGGCCTTTCGCAACTCATGGCGGCGGCAGCCCCCTCGGTATTCGGTCCCCAGCCGACACTACTTTCCCGATGTGCCGTCCCAGCCTGCACCGCATGTGTCAGACAAAATCATCCGTGCCTGACCAACGCCGTTTTGACAAGGTCCACCTGACCCGGACACGTGGGACGAGTGCTGCCGGCAGGGCCAATATGTATCGCTGACGGCACTTGGGGTAACTTGGTGGAGGCGGCGGACGAGTCTGACCCTGCAGGCTGGTCATATACTGCCGACGCGAGGATGCGGGGCCTACCTCGGTCAGGTGTTTCAGGCCTACTATGCATCCTCCTCCTCCCACCCCTCCTCCGAATATCCATCGTGGGCATGGCGCCATCAGTCGGTAGCTCTGGCACAGCAGCAGTGCCGTCGCTAAGCGACAGCAGGCGGTGCTCAAATGCTGAGCTAGGCGATAAAAAGCACACCGCCCAAGAACTATTACAGGGCATGCGGCGCAGATGATTGTGGCTGGCACCGCTGAATCTGAAGCAGGCATGGTTGTGTGTGACAACGGCTGTAACCTGGTGGCAAGCTCTGCAACTCGCAGATGACACATGTGCCATGCCTGGCCCATGTGTTAAATCTGATAGTCCGCGTTTCTCAAGGAAATAACAATCTGTCTGATTTGCTCACGAAGGTGCGGCCGCATCTGTGCAGCATTTCAGGAAGTCCAGCAACAGATGCTGCCACTTCAGGGCAGCGCAGCGCCGCCTCCAGATGCCGCTCACCGACTGTTGTGCGACGTGGCCCACGAGGTGGAATTCAACATGACCATGTTATCCAGAGTTTACAGCAGCGCCGAGCGATTGTAGACTGCCAGATGTCAACTTTCCCAGAACTGTAAGTAGGTCAGTCGCTTCCTCAAGTCTAAAATGAGGAGTGGACGTGGATGTCTTATCTGTCAGGTTGCTGAGTAACTTTGAGGAAGTACACAGATGGTCAGTGGCGATGCCGCCATCATCAGCCTCACCATCCCGCTGCTTGGCCTGTTGAAAAACTCTCTGATCAGCATGAAGTCGGAAGCTTTGCCCTCGTCACAGAGAGGGGGAAAGAGATTCCCTTGTTGATAGCCAAAGCACCCTTAGGTCTGGTTCTCAGCGCATATCGGAGAGGTGGAGGTGGAGGAGGATGAGGAGGAAGAGGAGGAGAATGTTGGCGAGACACAAAGAGGGGACCATTGTTGAGTCCTTCACTGTTCAGCGTGTATGGGCAGAAGAAGAGGAGTTGGAGGAGGAGGAAATGGACAGTCAGGCCAGTGAGGGGAGTGAATTCTTACTCGTTGGTACTCTGGCGCATATGGCAGATTGCTGCTAGGCTGCTATCCCGTGACCCTCGCGTTCAACGAATTGATTCCAGCACGATTACTGGGTGTTCACTCTCCTGGACCCACGGTACAAGCAAAATCTTTCCACTCTCATCCCTGGAGAGGAAAGGAGTGTGGAGAAGCATGAATACCAGGAGGCCCTGAGTGCACAAGCTGAAACAGTATTCCCTTTGACAGCGCTAGCAGCAGAGTGCGTAGTTCTGCGGGACAAGTAGGAGGGAGAGTAGGCGAGCAGGGAGCTGTCCAGCACTGGCAAGGGTACGCTTTACAAGGCTTTTGCCAGCTTTATGTCACCCCAGCAAGACACGTCACTGTCCCAGTCTCGGCAGAGTAGGGTGATCTTTACAGAAATATGGTGAGGGATAGTACGTAGCTGACCATACCATCATCCTAAATGATCACACAGCTCCCTACAACTACTGGGTTTCAAAGCTGGACATGTGGCACGAACTGGCGCTGTACGCCTGGAGGGTTCTTGATGCCTGCCGCTAGCGTCTTGTCCGAGCGGGTTTTCAGTGCAGCTGGTGGCATCATCACCGATAAGCGTACACGCTGTCGACTGACAGCGCTGACGGCTGACGCTTATATAGATGAATAAAGCTGGATTTTCTCATAATTTCCCAATCTCCACACAGGTGAAGGAAGCTCAACTGAAAATTTATCCATCCTCCTCCTCCTCATTTTCCTCCTTCTCCTCTCTTTGTACAGTAACGCAGAGGAAAACTGGCTATTTTTTGACAGGGCATACTGGCTCTAGCTATAGTACTTATGCATTTAATTTTTTCGGGAGGGCCACCACCCGGTCCTCTGTTTAAACAATTGTTTTTTAAAACAGAGGACCGGGTCGGTGGCCCTCCAGAAAAATTAAATGCATAAGTACTATGGCTAGAGCCAGGGCCGGCAAAAAATGCCAGTTCTCTGCTTAGTGTACAAAGAGGAGGAGAAGAGGAGGAAAAGATGAGGAGAGGAGGAGTGGATTAAATTATTCAGGTTGAGCCTTCTACACTGGTGGAGATTGGAAATTAGGAGAAATCCAGGTTTATTCCATCTAATAAGCGTCAGCCTAGTCAGCGTGTCAGTCGACAGGCGGTGTACGCTTATCGGTGATGATGCCACCAGCTGCACTGAAAACCGCTCGGACAAGAAGCTTGCGGCAGGGCAGGCAAGAACCCCAGGCGTACAGCGCAAGTTCGTGCCCATGTCCAGCTTGGAAACCAGTAGTTGTAGGGAGCTGTGTGTGATATTTAGGACGATGGTTATGGTCAGCTACGTACTCCCTCCGTCTTTTCTGTAAAGATCAGCCCTACTCTGCCGAGACTGGGGACAGGTGACAGTGTCTTGCTGGGGTGACATAAAGCTGGCAAAAGCCTTGTAAAGCGTACCCTTGGCCAGTGCTGGACAAGCTGCCTGCTCGCCTACTCTTCCCTCGACTTGTCCCGCAGAACTACGCACTCTGCCGCTAGCGCTTGTCAGAAGGGAAATGACTGTTCAGCTTGTGCAACCAGGGCCTGCTGGATTCATGCATCTCACATCTTTCCTCTCCAGGGTGATGAGTGGAAGATTTGCTTTGTACCGGGGTCAGGAGAGTGAACACCCAGTAATCGGTTGCTGGAATAAATTCTTTGGAACGCGGGGTCACGGGATAGCAGGCCTAGACATGAAATTGTGCCTATGCGCCAGAGAGTACAAGCGTAAAGAATGCCATCCGCCTCACTGCCTGAATGTCCATTCTCGCCTCACTCCTCCAAGTCCTCTTTCTCTGCCCATACACGTGTAAACAGTGGAAGGATCAAACAATGTTCCACGCTTGGTCTCGCCAAACATTTCCTCCTCTTTCCTCTCATCTCCTCCACCTCCACCTCACTCCGATATGCGTGAGAAACAGACCTAAGGGTGCTTGGGCTATCAACAAGGGTATCTGTTCCCCCGTTCTGGGAAGAGCGCGCAAGCTCCGACTTATGCTGACTCGAGAGTTTTCAACAGGCCAAGCAGCGGGGATGGTGAGGGATGATGGCGGCATCGCCAACTGACCATCTGTGTTGACTCCTCAAGTTACTCAGCACATGACAGATATCGACATCCAGTTCCACTACCTCATTGTAGACTTATGAGGAAGCTGATGACCTCGACTACCAGTTTGGTGGAAGTTGACCATTGGCAGTCTACAATCGCTCGTCGTGTGGTAGTAAACTCTGGTGGATAACATGGGTCAGTGTGAATTCCACTGTGGGGCACGTCGACACCAGCGGTGAGCGGCAGTATGGGAGGCGGCGCTGAGCTCCGTGAGAAGGAGTGGCAGCCTTCTGTTGCTGGACTTTCCTGAAATGCGCACAGATGCGGCGCACCTTCGTGCAGCAAATCAGGCAGATTGGGGTATGTCTGAGGAGGACACGCGAACTATAAGATTTAACACATTGGACAGGCATGGAATGTGTCAGTCTGCGAGTCTGCAGGAGCCGCCACCCAGTTACAGCCGGGTCACACACAAACCATGCAGGCTTAAGGTTCCAGACCGGTGCCGCCACAGATCAGTCTGCGCGTTGATGCCCTGTGAATAGTTCTGGGCGGTGTGCATTTTATCGCCTAGGCTCAGCAGTTTGAGCACCGCCTGCTGTCGTTAGCGACGGCATGCTGTGACTGTGCCTAGAGCTACGACTGATGCGCCATGCCACGGATGGTCAGTTCGGAGGAGGGGTGGGAGGAGGAGGAGGATAGTAGGCCTGAAAACCACCTGGACCGAGGTAGGCCCCGCAATCTCGGAGTCGGAGTATATGACAAGCCGCAGGGTACAGACTCGGGTCCAAGCCTCCACCAAGTTAACCCATGTGCCGTCATGCGATATATAGTGGCCCTGACCGACAGCAAGCGTCCAACGTGTACGTGTTCAGGGGGACCTTGTCAGAAACGGCTTGGTCAGGGCACGGATTGATGTTGTCTGACGTGTGGTGCAGGGCTGGGACGGCAACATCGGGAGGGAAAAAGTAGTGGCGGGCTGGGGACCGATACCGAGGGGCGGCCGCCGAATGAGGTTGCGAAAGGCCTCGGTCTATACTAGCCATCAGGGCAGCATCTCCAGGCTAAGCACTCTGGAGATGGGACATTAAGGGCCTTGGGCGTGGGGTCGGGTTGCCACTAATTTGCGTTTACCGCTCAGAGCTGGGGTATGGAGAGCTGGAAGCTGGTGGATGCTGTGGAGGATCGTGGAGGCGAACAGAGGGGGTTTTTTGCGGGCCACTGAGTGGGGGTTTAGCATGCATTGCCTGAGCATAATGGTGGTTAGTTAAAGCTCTTAGTGGTGGTGGAACCCTAGGCTGATCCTGGTTGGCAAATGTTGCACACCACGGTCCGTCGGTCATCCGGGTTTCCTTAAAGAACCTGCCAGACTTCTGAAAATCTAGCCTCGCCGCAGGAGCCCTTCGCCACGGGAGCTTCCTAGTTGAACATTTGGCTGCTGATGCACCAGCTCTGGCCCTTGCCTCTCCGTGCTGGCCACACCACTGCCTTTCCAACCTGTTCTGGTCGAGGACTCTCTCCTCCGTCGCAGAAGCAAGCACGGTGTTCAACCGGACTATAAACCAGCTTGGGTCTGCACCTATATTCCTCGATTCCCTCACTTGCTCCCCCTCGGACTTCCTGCCCTGACAACAACTTCCCCAGTCTGACAAACGAGTGACTCTCATCGCTCGGGACACCTCTTTACACACTTCTTCACTACGTCAAGAGGTCATCATACCCACAGACTTGGACTTGTGGAAACCTGGGCATCGGAAAATTGCTCAGACAGGCAAACCGGACAAGTGGTTTGTGAGTGGGGGAAGGGGTCCAGGAAACAGGTCTCAGGTATGCCGAGGTTCAAATGCCACAATTCCTGGAGGGGGCAGGAATGGGGGGGAGGGGGTGAGGTGCAGGACGCTGGAGGAGTGGCGATTTCGGTGACATGGGTGGACTGCGTGGAAGCACTGACTGGTGGACAAATTGCTCGAATATTGTCGCAATCCACGACATTACCTGTTCGCATGTTCTGTGCATCAAAACAGTGCCCTACCACGAGCCCTAGTACTTCAGACCGAAACCTAGGAGAGTGTAGCTCTGGGCGTTCCCCTGCTCCCTCATAAGCAGGTGGTGTCTCACCACGCCCAGACCACGGCCCTTGACCCCTGCAAGTAGTTAGTAGTGGACGCCCACGTTCCCGCCCTCGTCCTCTACCCCTAGCCCTAGGGTTGTTGTAAACATTTTGAGCGTATAATCTTAATTTTTTTCAACTTTTTTTTGTGTTTTTGTGTTTTTTTTGTGTTTTTTAGTTTTAAAACCAAACGATGGTATCCTATGCTTATGATGTTTCTAGCCAAAGTATGGTGAAAGCACACGAATTATGCCAGATGCGTGAGCGAGTTATTAAAAAAATAAACGGTTAAAATAAAAACGGAAAAATGGCAGACGTTCCTAATGAAACCAACCCCTAATAAATTTTCCCACTCGGTCTTTGCGATGGAATGTGCGTCACTAAGCGCAAAACACTGCGGTAGCAAGTCTCACTACACATGTCACAATTTTCTAGGAGATGCACTGCAGCAAGGACAGCACCAGCGACAACCGAAATCAAATATATAATAACGCTACACTGTAGGCGTAAGGAAGCGTTTGAGTTTGGATTCTCCTATGGCTATTCATAGCCAAGTATGAAAGCACACTGCTATGCCAGATGATGGATGACCTGCGTTATTAAAAAAATAAACGTAAATAATAAAAAAGAAAATGGCAGACTGTGCCTAATTGAAATCCAACCCCTAAGAAATTTCCCACTTCGGTTCTGTTGCGATTGGTTATGTGTCACTACGCGCAAAACACGGCGGTCGAAGTCTCACTACAAATTGCTCACAATTTTGCTAGGTAGAGCACTCAGCAAGGACAGCCACCAGAGATCAACAGAAATCAAATATATATACGCACTGTAGGCGTACCGTAAGCCGTTTGGATTCTCCTATGGCCTATTGTTTCTAGCCAAGGATGAAAGACATGCGAGGCCGATGAGAGATGACGCGAGGTTATTAAACAAATAAACGTAAAATAAAAAGATAATGGCAGACTGATGCCTCCTAATGAAATCCAACCCCTATCAATTTTCCCCTCGGTGTTGCGATTGATATGTGCGTCATAAGGCAAAACACGGCGGTCGCAAGTCTCACTACAAATTGCTCAAAGCTAGTAGATGCATGCAGCAAGACAGCACAAGCAGATCAACCAGAAATCAAATATATATAACGCTTATTGTAAGCGTAATAAGCCGTTTGGATTTCATATGGCGATTTCTAGACAAGTATGAGCACACTACTATGCCAGATTGTGACGATGACGCTGAGTTTTAAAAAAATAAACGTAAATAAAAAAGGAAATGGCAGACTGTGCCTAATTGAAAAGCAACCCCTAATAAAATTTTCCCACTTGTCTTTGCGAGTGGATATGTGCGTCACTAAGAGGCGCAAAACACAGCGGGTCGCAAGTCTCACTACAAATTGCTCACAATTTGCTAGTAGAGGTTTACATGCAGAGCAAGGAACAGCACCAGCAGATCAACCAGAAATCAATATATATAAACGTACTGAGGCGTAAGTAAGCCGTTTGGATGCCTATGGCTATTTTCTAAGCCAGTATGAAAGCACAATGATGAGATGACGCTGAGTATGAAAAAAATTAAAAGTAAAATAAAAAGAAACTGCCAGGGGGGGGGGGGGGGGTGACTGTGCCTAATTGACATCAAACCCTAATAAATTTCCCACTTTGTGTTTGATGTGGATTTGTGTCACTAAGAGATAAACCAACGGTTAGCAAGTCCCCCTGCAAATTCCTCCCCATATGGTACTAGTGCCAGCAAGCCCAGCCCACAAAGCAAAACAAAAAAAAAAAAAAGTCTAACTTATTGTAGCCCTAAGAAGGGTGTTGGGTTCTTGTTGAATCACTCCTGCCTAACACTATTCTAAGAGGAACACCCAACGCTTCCCTGACAGCAGCAGCTTCTCTCCCTTGAGGCATCCAGACCAGAATGAATCCGAAGCAGCTGCGGAAGGCGGCAGTCATCCAGGGTCCACCTTGATCTGGCCAGCCAACCACTGCTATTTCGAAGTGTAAGGGTACCACGTCAGGCTGGGTGGAGTGCAGAGTATCCTGGCTTGTGATTGGCTCTGTTTTTCTGGCCGCAAAAAGCAAAACGGCGGGAGCGGCATTTTCGCGAGCGGGCGAAGTATGTCAGGAAACGAGCAGTTTTCGTTTCTTGAGATACGCAGGAATGCTTCGAACGAGCATGCAAGTGGACGAGTATGTTCGCTCATCTCTCTATTGTATAGTACAATTATTAGTGGCACTTAAAATATTATGAGGAATTAGGCTGGTGATGTTAAACTGGAATATCTATGCTTCTGCTTTCGACTGGTTGAAACCTTCAAACATAACCTGAAAACTATTTAGGTTTTTGGATCTATAGATAATATTGCACTGCTCCCTCCATCTCTTGTCAACATTTAACACTCCCATATAGATTGCTGAGGACCTTGCAGGACAGGTCCCTTATGCTTCAGGGTCTATTTACTTTTTGTATGGTATTAAAGTGATATATGTAGTGAACCCTGATTGAATGTCGTCATCATAGAATTAACCCCCTGGCGACACCAGGAGTTATAGTCGTCCCGGGGCTAGAGACTTAGCGCAACGGGGACATTCTATAACGTCCTGATTCTGGCACCCGCTCACGAACGGAGCGGTACAAGAAGCAGCGGCTGTCAGCTGTCTAGTAAAGCTGACAGCCGGCGCAAACACCCGCGATCGGAGCGGTCTCCTGATCACGAGTGGTAGTGTTAACCCTTACACGCCGCGGTCACGCAGGACAACGCGTTTGTACAGGGGGTTTGCGCTGTGGATTCGGATACCCGTTCCGCTGATCGGAGGGATCGCTCTTTCTGGAAATCTCGAGGATGGCAGTTGGCCCCGGAGCTGCCGGTTCATTGGCACAGTCAACCCCTTCCGGGTCTGACTGTAAACGTCTGAGAATGCGCAAGCTTGCCAGACAGTTTACACTCTCTCCAATAAAAGAGTATTGTAAGCACCGTGAGTTGAATTGAACCAGTGATCAGAGCATCACTGGTTCAAGTTCATATGTTAATTAAAAAAAAGTCAAAAACACTAAAGTTAATTAAATTAGAATAAATAAAATAACATGCATTAAATTTTATTTTAAAATATAAGCCCCTAAAATGTCACTTTCCTATAAAAACACTAATAAAGTTAAAAAACACAAAAAAAACCCCGCATATTTGGTTATTGCCCGTAACAAAATTGTATATAAAACAGAATAGTACTGTAACCGCACGATACACGCCGTAGAAAAAAAAGCACAAAACGTTCCAAAAAACGATCATTTTTAAATAATACCCTATTAAAAAATGCCTCTAAAAAGTAATTTAAAAAATGTTAGCACTTACAAAATAAGCCCACTAAAAAGAAAAACTTTCTCGCAAAAAATCAGCCCTTAACCAGATTTGTCAGACGAAAAACTAAAAAAGGTATGCATATAAAAGATGCGTGAGGCTTGCTAAAATGAACAAGATTTTCTCCAAATGGTTTTTATCAGTTACAATTGAATAAAATACACAAAACCCCCCAATATTTGTATCCATGCATCCGTAAAATCTGCATAAAAAAAACAGAATAGTTATTAGATCCGCAAAGTGAACCGTAAAAAAAAAACCAAAAAAAAGCTCCCAGAAAAAAGATCATTTCAATTAATACCCTATAAAATGCTCTAACAAGTGATTAACAATTAGCACTCTAAAATAAGACACTTAAAAAGAACAATCATTCTCGCAAAAAATAAACCATTAAAAAGAGTTGTGAGGCGAAAAATAAAAAAGTTAATGCTATGAAGAGACGGGTGATGCTAAAATTAAACAACATTTTTGCAAATTACTTTTTATTCCAGTAAAATAAAAATGGAAAAAAAAAAAAATAAAAAATCTATATCAAGAGGTCTTTTGAATCGTATTGGCGACCCTAGATATAGAATAAAAATAAATATTACTATTTTTATGTATGGTAACGGCCACAAAAAAAACCCCCATTAAAATCTTCATGAAAAGTGAGGATTTCATTCCTCCACCAAAAAAGAGTTATAAAATATCACCAATGCCTATAGATTCCCCCAAAGTACGTACCAGAAAAGAAAAGTGCATCTATTGTGGAAAAAGAAATAAGCCCTATAGGTCCACATTAGAAAAAAGAAAAAAAAAATTATAGCTGTTACAAGTGGACATAGCAAATCTGCTATGGATGGCGGCCTCTCCTTAGCCCGGCAGTGAGCCATACGAGGTTACCACCAATATGGGGGTATCACTGTAATAGGGAGGAGAGAGAGAGATTGGTAACAAACTTTGTGGAGCCCGTTATTCATTTAATCCATTTGTAAATGTTCATTTCACCCAAAATGGGGTATGTGAAAAAATATTAACAATTGGCAGCTGCACCTCCATTTTGTTTAAACCCTATAAAACACTAAAGGGTTAAACAAACTTCTGTAAAAGTGGTTTTCATACAATCGATGTGTTTGAGTTTTCCACAATGGGGTAATTTACGAGTCGATCACTATTTATTTAGGGCCTCTCAGTGGCAATTTAGAAGTTGAGCAGGTCCCTATAAATAAAGTTTTGGTGATTTTACAAAAATGTGAAAAATGATACCTAAATTCTGAGCCTCATAAATATAGTAAAATAATGTGGAATCTTAAAAAACCATGCCCACATAAGCAGACATTTGGGAAATGTAAGTTATGAATCTTATTTGGGTGCTATTGCTATAACTGTCTGCCATCAAAAGTAGAGAATTTAGAACGTGAAAATAAAAGAATTTTTCCCAATTTTTGCCAATTTTGTTTTGTTCATAACCTATAAACGCAAAAAAAAGATTTCATCCAAAATTTTAAACTAATTTGAGTAGTACAATGGGTCACGAGAAAACAATCTCAAAATCCCTGGAGATCTCAGCGTTCCAAAGCTATAACCACTTATCAGTGATGACAAAGGTCAGATTGAAAGAATGGGGCGGGCACGCCTTAAGGCCAAAAGAGGCTGAGTTCCCGTTTGGGTTAAGTGCTCTATAATAAATAAAATATATATAAGTGGTTAACAGTAGAAAGACACAGATTGTATAGTCCATAGTTTCCAAAAAACTCTACATTTTACAGTGGTGTACCTGTATGATGAATATGCCCCTTAAAAGGTGGTGGTTGCATGAATTATTAGTAGCATATTACCATAAGACATGTATAACTTTCACCAGTAATCAACATTCATCATGTAAGCATGCAATATAAATCAGCCTGAGGGGTTCATAATAATAATAAAAATAAACACTTACTCATCTTACTGTTTGTTGCCTTCTTACTACCTCGCACACTCATAATATCATGAGATCAGCAGTTGGCTGTTAATAAATAAATGCTAGAAATACGTTGCCAGCACTTATCGATTAAACGGTAAAGTCAATATTTATTTTTTTTTCTTTACTTAACAATCTCAATCCATTCATTCTTTATAAAGGGGACAGAATAAAATAATTTAATAAAATTAAAAATGCTCAATTCAGCATCAGCCGCCATCTTGTACACAAAGTCCAAGTCAGTGGACTTTGGCTGCCTTGGACTTTGGTACAACGAGGCGGGGTGTGATGATGAATTGAGCATTTTTATTTATTTAACTTATTTATTCTGTCCCTTATAAAAGGAATGAATGGACCATTACACAAAGCTACTTCTACCTCTGGTGTCACCCCCTTCAGCATTATATGCTGTAAGCTCTTGCGAGTAGGACCCTCACTCATATTGTTCATTTGAATGTTTGTACTGTTGTAATGAAGTATTTATTGTTTATGTCCCCTATGAGTACTATGTCCCCTAAAGTACTATAAAAACGTGGTTTCCAGGATTCGTTCATGGCGCCAATTGCTCTGGAATTTCCTTTGTTCAAGTCAGTACTTTCTTAGTAAGATATGTAAACGTGTTCGAGCTGAGCTAGGCTCTTCCTCGTTCAATAACTGAGGGAAGAGACTAGATCAGGCCTTTCGAAACACGTTTATTACATGAGTAATAATAAAGGAATTGAATTATGAACAGGGATGACAAATGCAAATGAGTGGCGCCGTTGAACAATCCTGGAAACACCTTTAAAGTTCACCGTCTTTGTGGGAAAGGTACATGCCACTAAGTTAGGACTGTGCCTAAACACCCAAAAACCAAAGACGTTCCAAATGTTGCATGGACTGTACAACCAGGATAGGAGAGATATTTTCAATAGAAATAAACTATTCTAATTTTAATCATGTTCACACATGTGGAGTCGTAGTATCGCCTTGCTTTTTGTTTGGACACTAAAGACTATGGATTATGATGGGCCTACAAAATAAAAATTAGGGGACATTTGTAACCTGTCCGGAAGAGTTCACAGAAAGTGCATGTCCGAGATTATACACTTCTACCGCGTTACACTAGATCGTGCGGGGGCCCGTTATCCTTTCATGTGTTGCTGGCCTGCGGTCAGGTCCAGATGGAGTTCACCTTGTTCTTCCCGGGGACATGTATGTGCTTGATCTTGAGACACAATAGAATGTTAAACCTGCGTCAGTCCGAATCAGTCAGATGTTCTGAGGCCCTTCACCCGATATCTGTTCAATGGAAAGTCAGGCGCAGCCTGCCGCCACAATCAGCATCGCATGTGCCACAATACCGTGTAAAACATCTCTCAAAGCCTTGAAAAAACCTGAAAAGTCTGACGGAAAAGAGCGTCCGTGGACCTTAGCAAAATAAGCCCCTTAATTATTATTTAGATTTTGACACGCAAATTATATACCCAATTATATTAAGGGGATACGGAAAAATAGTAAATTGATATTGCATACAATTGTTTAATTGTAAGAGGGATGACGTGGCCATAATTAAAAATAAAAAAAATGTTTGCCGTGAATTTTCACAATAATATTCACAGCTATAAACATTAACTATTAGCTCACAGTCAATTGTATTGGTTTTAAACATGAAATATTGATTCTTTATACTGAAATCCATATTTAAATAATATTTTGTTACTACCACGATGAAAATGTAATGTAAAAGTTTTCATTTAATCTAGTACAGTAAATGCGAAACATTCTTTAAATTTTTGGAAATTAAACACGGTTGTAATAACCCTAAAATTGCATCAAGGTTGGTAGTGTTGTATTAAAGTGACACACAAGCGTGATATATACAAAGAAGCTACGGCTTCTTTCATATGAAGGACAGAACTACGTCAGAAAGAAGGAATGTCTAAACTTTACCCCGGTTACATTTATAAAATATGGGATCTTAAACAAAAGGATCTTCAGTTATCTGTGAATCCGATGAGAAATATAGGATCCTACTGTTTAACAAGGGACATGGCCTGGCAAGTATTACTTTTTGAATTCCATGTTCTGGATGTTGAATCTAACTGAGCTCATACTCAATTCTAGAACAGATTGAAGAACAATGCGTGGGGGAGGAAAATATTATAAAGGGATTTGGGATGAAATAACAATGATGAATTGGAATACGAAAAATTAAGGAAATGATTCTAATAACAAGATAAATCATTTTAATATTAATATAGAAAATGCAATGTATGATGTCAGTGACAGGATAGACAGGGAAGAGCTGTGTGGAGCGAGAGGGTGGCTTTATAGAACGACATGAGATTCGGGGGCTGAAAACACGTAAATGTTTATTTGTGAACAATTGAAATCAAGATATAAATGACAACTCTCCATGTTTTTGAGATAGGAGTAAGTGAGTCTGATTTACTCTAGTTCATTTTATCCTGGGGAATCGAATGATCCAGACTTGCTTTACAATTCTTTACAGTGTTATTAATTTAACCCCAAATCGCATTCTCGTTAGTTAAAAAATATGACAAAGAAGCAGCTGATTATCGGATCGGGTGTTTTTAAAGAAGCGTCTAGTAGTGACAAAACCAACAAAGATATAGCTGCTTCTGTGTATGATGAGTAGGAAAACCAGCAAAAACTGAAAACTGCTGTATGAAGATTGAGGGTACAAGATTGTACTGACAAATATACCATATGTCACAAATATATAGAAGAAGTATATGAAAATTTCCTATTGGGCTTTACCTGTAGGCCACTACAAGATGAAGGGTCCATGCAGATATGCATTTACTATTTCGTGTATTCATAAAAATGTGGTTAAGTCTTGCTATGCATCTCACCACCACTGGAGAAATGGGGATATGAGACCAAGCAGGGTTATAAGATGACAGTAGAAGATCTAAAGCTGGAGGAGGCCTGGTTGATGAGTACAAGTTTTGTTGACAGTGTAGATGTGAAATGACAATGCGGCTGCGATAACCATGGCATCATGTCTACACCAATTCCGAGAACTCTGCCAACCTAGGGAACTTGTAGCTTTAATATGTAAAGGATTTGGATTCTGGGGAAAATATGGAGAAGTAAACTGTCATGTAAGTGTTACTGGGACTAAAATTAGTTCCATCATTCAGAACTATTAAAAACCTGTAACTGCAGTCATCATAGAACATCACAATTATTGCAGAAGATGAAGGCCTCTCCTCATGGTCACAAAAATCTATATAGCTGGGCTCTTAGACATAACTGACAATGCACCTGTTTTGATGAAGTGGTTTAAATATCCTATTCCAGACATATGCAAGTGGGACTCATTGCACACTTGGTCATGCACTGACCCAGATTGACCAGGGGAGAATGCACAGATAATATACTCCACTATAAACAGTCTATTGATAAATATTACCTAGTGTCTTCATAATTTGCAAAATTACATGCTGGGGTTCTCATGCCCAGAGACCTTTGACTATGAAAAGTTGCGGGGAGGGAATTCCAGTTCCAGGTGATGGCTAAAGACAGTGCATCTCCCCTCTTACAGAATGTCACAGTGAGGATATGTATCATTGATAAGAAGGATATCGCTCTAAGATTTCTCTACCCATACCAGACACTGAGGGATCAGCATTATTTGAGTTTATTTCCTACACTCTGCTGAAAAGGTGTATCTAGTCACTAAAGTGTTGCGTGGACCCGACTTGGACACAATGCTGGTATCCTATCACTTACTACAAGTTCATGATCCAACATTATTAAGCATTGGTCAATATTCTGGAGAAATCAGGATTGCAAGAGATCTTCCAGGGACATGGATTTTTGACACAAAAAGTTGTGGTTCTAGTCAAAGAGAATGGAGTCCCATCACTGTCATCTACGTAACCAATTAATTAACGTTTCAGGAAGTTGCTGCCAGACTAAAAAAGCAACCTAAGATTCATGAGACATTCATGCTCCTTATACCTTAATTATTGCTATTGCCTTTTTTTCTGAGTCTTTGTATGTGACAGTGGTAATCATAGTTTTAAGATGCTTGCAAAACCTAATATATCAAATCCTTTAAGCATTATAGTAGAAATGTGATCTCAGTTCACCTGGGGATGTCCCTCTGAGGATCAGTGATACAAGTCTACCTTTCCCATTCTCATATGATGTGGTGTTGAGACTCTGGATCAAAGCAAGAATGAAATTGCTTATCTGAAACCAGGAGAACGATCCCCACAGAAAATTATCGACAATGGAGAGAGTACTTACTTTTTTAACAGAACAGGTATGTTATCCTCTTTTAAAGAGTTTATAAAAAGTTTTTTATAAAGATTTGTCTTATGTGTTTAATTGTCTGTCTGTGATGAACACACAGAAAGGGGTATGAATTATATGTGCAAGGGGCATGTTACCAAAAGGACAGAGGAGGAAGGGGTAGCTGCAGCGACGGAGATCAGCTCATATTACCCAGAGTGACTCTATTCAACAGGAATTACAATGCAAACTGGGGGGTTTCATTTTATGAATTCACAAGTGCCACGTCATTTCAACATCATCATAGAGCAACTGACTACATAATAAAATTGAGGGATAGGACAATGGAAACGGCAAGTAATATTATTTCTTTACTGTTGATTTGGTTTACTGCCTAAAAGTTTGCTCCAGTATACCATTCTAGATGAAAATAATATTAATTATTGGGTGGGAGTGTTGCAACGATCTGGATTAATACAGATAGTGAAATTTAATAATTGTGGCTTCATGCAAACATAAATATTTTTTAATATATAGTTGCTTCTGGACATTGAAACTTGATGAAAAATCCTAACATTTTTTATAAGATCACAATGTTCAAAATTCAAGATATAATGACACTTCTAGCGCATATTTCAGATGGGCATAAGTGATCTGTTCCCTGGAACACGATTTTTACGTGATAATAAAAGAGATCGGGATCTCGGTAGTAATTCTATACAGAATTAGTTCTTAGCCAAAATCGGACAAACAAATCTGACATTGAAAGGAGGCAGCAGGATAGCGAACTGATTTTAGAGCAGCATCTAGAAAATGGATTCATTTTAATTTCTACTGACGGGGCAAGTCTGTAAAAACTGGGACTGCTGTAATCAAGATGAGCTCTGGATTTAAGATATAATTACCCTGTATTCAGCAAACGTTTTCAAATTCAGTATAAGAGAAAACAAGAAGATATATGAGCTGTCTTTTGTGAAGGCCAAGATGCATGGAAGTGGTTTAGTGGCCCAATATGCTGTGTTAATACAAGTTGTGGATTGTATTTGTCAAGGACCTTGCTCCTAAATATTAATCTCATTGTTATCGATTCCTGTGGATGCAGCCCAGGGAAAACTAATGAGGCTTTATTTCATATAGAAAAATTTAAGACCTGGGGCAAATGGCAAAGTCACTAGTCAACATAAGAAAATGTTGATTTAAGGATGTCAAATCTAATATTACTACAAGTCGTGTCAGCTTCGAGTACTGAACGCCGGACCACGTTGTGGACATGACATAAGCCGACACCGGGACCGGAATTCTAAGGGCACAGGTTCTTCCCACCCAGAGCCTGCCGGCAAAGCAGGATGGTCTTGCTGTGTGGTGGAAGACGAGGTCCTGTACAGAATCACAGGTAGTTCGTGGTCAGAACAGATGGTCAAAGCAGAGGGAATGTGATGTAAGGGTCGTGGATGCTGAGCAAGAGCGAGGTAAGGACTTGCAGCAAGGAGCAAGGTCTCCAGCGACAGATCTAGGGTTAAAAAAGGAGGTCTCCTTTTCTCTTTTTCGCGCAGAACTAGGTAGCTGCAAAGGAAGCTTACTCATAGACAAGAAGATCCAGTGGGGGTGACGGGGAGAAAACGCGTTCAGAATACCTTAGGGGCAGTGCCAAATCAGCGGTGCAATTGGCCTTTAAATGCAGGCGAGGCCCTATGTCCTATTTCCCTCGGAATAGTTACGTTTGGTACACCATAATCGCCATGGAGAAAGGGGGGTGGGTTCAGCCGTGCCCTCACCCACTCCTCCTCTTTCCGCGTGTGCCCACTGTCTTCGGTATGGTGGACACGTATCTGTCAATGTAGCCCTTAGACCAAGAAATTTTTTCCCTATTTGATGAATGTAGTTAGGGTGAAATAACTTGGTCAATCACCAACAGAGTATGACAAGAGATTTTTAAAAACAAATATGTTATTGAAAAAAAATGTGGCCATTCTTGAAAAAAAAAAAAATATATATGCAGGTCACATGTGAATCTCTGGCTTGAGATCTCCAACTCCATGGCTACTCAGTCCTTATTACATATACTATTCTGGTTTAGATTTGATAAAGTTGAGTGGAATGTAGTATCTTTTTTCCTTGTGAGTTTTGCAAAATAATAAATGTAATAAATAAAAAAATAATTCGACAACTTAGCATTATGTTCTCTTAATACACCAAAAAAGTTTGTGGGTAAGTGTGCGGGGCAAAACACAACATCCATCACCAAAATACACAACACAAACATATTGAATTGCACTAAAAGAAACTAAGAGTGAGTGCTTAAAAAAATAAAATCAATAGCATTTAAAATATATAAACAATGCAGCAGCAACCTACAGAACAGAAGAATGCATACAAACACACTTTCATATGGTCTCAAAATAATATAACCCTGAGAATTGAATGCTGAAATAGATAGGGCTATGATATGCCCCTTGAATTAAAAATCAACAGAAACCTTCAAGTGAATGAGCGATACCATAGATAGCTTTCACCCTATTGAAAGAAGGAGAACAACAAAAAAGTCACTTTAATTCACTTTGGTGGATCTATTTTTCATAAACATAAATACAAATTCAGTCATCAAAATGAGTACATTGGAATTCTTATCTTAGCTAAAAGGGCACCCCGCTGGACATTTTTGTAAGGGGCGGTCTCTTACTTGAATTATTTAAGGGGGTTCTGCAGGATGCCTGTAAATGGGGACTTTGAAGGACATTTTATTTTAAGGGGGCTTCTGCTGGACATTTTATTTTAAAGGAGGCTCCAATGGACCAGTTATTTTTAATGGGGGATCCGATGGAACATGTTATTTAATGGGGGGCTCTGATGGACATTTATTTTTAAAGTGGGGCTCTGCTGGGAAATTATTGGATGAGGAGCGCGAGGCTGACAATGGACATTTATTTAGAGTAGTTGCTGCACTTTCACCCTAAGCTTATATCGGGTCAGTTAATTTCCCAGTGGCACAAATAGGGTACTCTCCTATTTACTGGGTTGGCTATACTGCAGTATATACGGTAATCAATAAAAAAATTTTTGTTTGATGTGATGGCATCATTTGGCATTACTTTAGTTTATTTTTTTTTTTCGTTTTTTTTCATACGGGATAAAACACCCATTATAGTTGGGTTAGCATGGGTTGCAACAAATAGAGGTACAATATGTGTATTATTATTTTTTTGTCAAGAGACGGGCGATTTTGGGCAGTGTTATTCGTTTAGACATATTAAATGAAACTTTTTTTTTCTTTATATTTAATTTGTCCAGAAAGAGACACTCACTGAGATAATTTATCTCTTTATGTAAGCACTACATAATTATATATATTGTAACTGTTCTGCCGGCCTCAAAAGATCCCCATACAGACAGCCCTGGGCCTGGACCATGGGTTGTCAGAGGGTAGTGTGTGTCTGCAGCTGCTCAGAAACCGCCGCTTTTACCACGGTGTCCCAATGGTTAGTCAGCCAGGAAACTAAGATTTTCAGATCAAGGTTGTCAGAGTGGGGCTGGGCGTGAAGTTATTATCCACCCCCATCTCCTGTTTGTAAACTCAGTGCTGCAAGTCAACTTGCCTGCTTCTGTTTGTATATATAGATTGCATAGTTGTGCCATCCCAACCATGAGAGCCTGCTTGGACTCTTGAAACTATTTCGGTAGCAGGCTCAGGCTGTGGTCAGACGGCAACATCAGCCAGTGTATACAAACACAAGACATGTTACCTTAAATCTTTAAAATGACTAATGGTTTAATGGGGAACATTTACTAGGGTTGTGCACCAGTGAGTTTTATGTCAGACGTGCATGTTATTTTAGATACAAAAACTACTGGACAGGTATTCAAGAAGTTGTCATCACCCACACTTGATAAACATGCAACCGTTTTGCGGTGACAAGCGCACTACGCTTCATACGGACATCCAAATATTGGGGCATTCCTGGTGCTCAGTAAAAAACGTGCATTAGATTTAACATGCAATCCCACAGAATTATCTTGCAAGCCATGTTAAAGTGTTCACCCTGTCAGGGCAGTTGCATGTGGTTGCGGGAGGGGGGGGTGCATTGGGTGCCAGAGTCAGGAAGAGCATGAGCCAGAAAATCTTGAATATGGCCACCCTCAAAACACCACTAAATAGCAAACTTTTCATTGTTGTTTAGTATTATTCCCCCAATGAAAAAAAACATTCTCAATAAAAACTTGGATTTTCTAAAGGACAGTTATCAGATTAAAAAAATTAGGGATGTGTCAAGGCAAGAGGTTTTTATGATAATAGTTTAGCCCTGGTATGTCCAGGGTTGAAATACCAAAATGTTCGTTATATATTTTTTCTACTGCTGGGGTTTGTGTATATTGATGGTTTTTTTGGCCTTTTGCTGAATTTTTTTTTAACTAGAACTTTTTAACAGATATTTTCTTTTTTCCAACAAAAGGACCTGCGATCCTTACGGCCTCTGCACATAGCGATGTGCGTTTCCCGTCAGTGCCAATGCGTGAAAAACTGGACGTTTTTTGCTGCGTTTTTGTTTCATTTGTTCGCGTTTTTTTGCGTTTCTTCGGTGCGTTTTTTCACGAGCGTTTTTTAAGTCAATGGGACTTTTCAAAGGGAACAAGGTGGGAATCAAATGTTTTATTTAAATTGAAAATAATGTCTTCTGATAAGTTCTTCACTGTTCGCGCGATGTATATTATCTCCCGACAAGTTAGCAGATGTGAAGAACAGTGAAGATAGATAAAAACAGTGAAACAGTGAACACAGTACACAGGATCATTAAGATAAAAAACACAGTGCAGACACAGTGCAGAATAGAGTACAGATTGTTTCAATACACGCAATGTTTCTTCACACATATATATTGTTCTTCAACAGGCTATTTTGTTCACCGCTCAGGCGTATCTACCGATAAGGAAGCAGATGTGCTCGAAATCTGTAATCTATTCTGCACTGTGTTCTGCCACTGTGTGTTTATCTTAAATGATCTGGGTTCACTGTGTGCTTATGTGTCAGTTTTATTTCTATTCTTCACTGTTCTTCATTGTGTTTTTTTAATAAATGATCGATTTCTTTGTTCAGCAGCAGGGGAAACCTGTTATACTGGTACTGCAACCCCTTACGTTTTAAAACGCATTGCACTCGCATTGCACTTGCAATGTTTGCGGTGCAATGCGTTTGATACGTCCCATAGACTTAATGGGGCGTTGAAAAATGCACGTGAATCGCAAAAATAGAGCATGCGCGATTTTGACGCGCGTGCAAACGAACGCAAGCACGCGCTTGAAAACCACGCAAATGGAGAAAGACCCATTGATTACAATGGGACACGAGTTGCAATGCGAGTTCTGAGCGTCAAATGCCGCGCAGAACCGCGTACGTGAAAACGCAGTGGAGAAGGGGACCTAAGATCGCTTATATAATTAATACAACTACTTATGTAGGGCAATGAATAACTGTCAGCTAATGAAAGCAATCTATTAGGTCATGCATCGGAGTGTTTTGGAGAGTGGTCGGTTGTCAAAATTTACCTCAAACATATGAGCACAGAATGTCCATTTGCATTTTTTTGCAAATACATTTTAATGTTAACATTCTCTGTATAGATGAGAGAACATACGGTCCGAGCGTGATGCTTGTTTGAGCATTAGCGTACTCGACACGTAGTTGTTGGGACCGCTATTCGCCAGCTCGCGAAAATGGCATTCTCCCACCGTTGTGATTTTGGCGGCCAGAAAACAGAGCCAATCACAAGCCAGGAGACTCTGCACTCCCACCCAGCATAACGTGGTTACCTTACCACGTCGATAGCGTGGTAGGCTGGCACCTGTGATTCAGGTGACCTGGAATAGGAATAGCCCCTGTCCGCAATGCTCGGATCATCTCTGTGGGAGGCGCTAGGAGATGGGAGAGTGCTGCTGCGTTCAGGGGAAGGGGAAGCGTTAGGTGTTCTATTAGATAGTGTTAGGCAGGGTGAGTCTACAAGAAACCCACAGCCCTTCTTAGGGCGTACAATAACGTTATATTTTCCTTTTTTTTTGGTTGCTTTGTGGCTGGGCTTGCTGTCACTAGAGTGCAGCTAGTACATATTGTGAGGGAATTTGCAGGGAGACTTGAGACAGTTGTCCGCTTGTGTTTAGCTTTAGTGGACACACATATCCACCTCAAACACGAGAGTGGGACAATTTATGAGGGGTTTGATTTGAATTAGGCACAGTCTGCTGATTATTTTTTTTTTTACGGTTAATGACTTTTAGAACTCAAAGTCTCAGGCACAGACAAAATCCAGTTGTGGTGCTGTCAGTGTAGGTTAGAAACTAGCCTAGCAATAAGAATAGCATCGTTTTGTTTTTAAAAAAAAAAAATTAAAATTTACATTAATTTTGAAAAGTTTTAACCCGGGGGCTAGGGGTAGAGGACGAGGGCTTGGATGGGGCGGTACAACTACTGCAGGGGTCAGAGGCCATGGTCCTGGGCGGGGTGAGACAACACACCTGCTGCTGGGAGCAGGGAACGCCGCAGAGTACCCTCCCTAGGTTCATCATGTCTCACAGTTACTGGGATTCGTGGTAGAGCCATGTTGAGGCAAGAAAGTGACGATGAGGTGGGTGATGTAGTGGATTGAGGGACAAGGTTCTAGCCTTTTTCACCAGTCAGTTATTCCACGCGTCCAACCATGTCCCGAAATAAATAGCACTCCTCCAGCTGAACCTGAGAAGGAATTGGAGTAGTTTGATGAGGTGACCAGACCAAGGGGTTGATAGGCCGGGTGAACACAGTGCTTCCGAGACAGAGGCGGGCAGTCTATACCAAACAGGTTTTGGAAGAGGCAGTGGTGGGCCAGACGGAGAGAGGCAGGGCAGCCGGCTGTTTGATCAGCGCCAAATGTTTCATTAGTCAAACGCTCCGTGGCGAGGCTAGATTTCAGAAGTCTGGAGGATATTAAAGACCCCAGAGACCGAAGGACTGTGGTGTGACAACCTGTGCCAAACCCGGATCAGCAGGGGGTCCCACAACTACAGCTTAAATACACCGTATGCGCAGGCATCTGAATGTAAACACCCCACCTCAATGGCACCAAGACCATTCACCTCCGGCCGTAGGCACACCACTGCTCCTTACCCTGTGTCATCTGTATCAGCCCTCTGCCCAGGACCCCGGCCCCAAACACATCCGGCGAAAAAACCCCATATTCGCCTCACGATCCTCCACAGCATCACCAGCGTTCAGCTCTTCCATTACCCCAGACGCTGGCAGCGCAAACGGCAAAAAGTATAGTGAACCCACCCACAAGACCAAGCCCTCACGTCCACATCTCCAAACGCTTAGCCTGGAGATGCTGCCCTATAGGCTGTGTAGCGACCGAGGCTTTCGAAACCTCATGGCGGCGACCGGCGCCCTCGGCTATTGGTCCCCCAGCGCACTACTTTTCCCGATGTGCCGTCCCAGCCCTGCACAAGATGTGTCAGACAACATCTCAGTGCCCTGACCACGACGTTTTTTTATGACACGGTCACCGACCCCGGAGGAAAAGTGGATGAGTGCTGCCGGGGCAGGGCCAATATGTATTGCTGACGGCACATTGGGTTAACTTGGTGGAGGCTGGACCAAGTCTGACTCTGGGGGTGGCGTATACTACCGACGACGAGGCTTTGTCGGGGCTACCTCGGTTCCAGGTCTTCGCCCTACTAGCCTCCCTCCACATCCTCTCCGAATACCATCCGTGGGAATGGCACATCGTCGTAGTTCTAGGCACAGCAGCAGAGCCACGCTTAAAGTGAAAGCAGGCGGTGGTGCTCAAACTGCTGAGCCAAGGCGATAAAAGGCACACCGCCAAGAGCTTATTACAGGGCATCACGGCGCAGCAGGACGATCTGGGGCTGGCACGCTGAACCTGACGCAGGGCATGGTTGGTGTGAACAATGGCAGTAACCGGTGTGGCAGCTCTGCAAACTCGGCAGATTGGACAATGTGCCATGCCTGCCCAGTCGTTAAATCTCATAGTTCAGCGTTTCTTTCCTCAAAGACATACCCCAATCTGTATGATTTGCGCTCAAAGGTGTGCGCTGCATCTGAGCGCATTTCAGAAGTCCAGAAACAGATGCTGCCCCTCTCAGGGCGCGCAGCGCGCCTCCAACTGCAGTCACCGACGTTGTGACGACCATGCACACGAGGTGGATTCACATTAACCATGTTATCAGAGTTTACCAGCAGCGCGAGCGATTGTAGACTGCCAGATGTCAACTTTCCACCAGAACTGGTAGTCAGGTCAGTCAGCTTCCTCAAGTCTACAATGAGAGGGACATGGATGCTGATATCTGTCAGGTGCGGAGTAACTTTAGGAGTCAACACAGATGCGTAAGTGGCGATGCCGCCATATCAGGCCTCCACCATCCGCCTGATCGGCCTTGTTGAAAAACTCCTGGTCAGCATGAAGTCATGAAGAGCTTTGCGCTCGTCACAAGAGACGGGGGAAGAGATTCCTTGTTGATAGCCAGAAAAGCACCCTTAGTCTGTTTCTCAGCGTATATCGGAGGAGGTGGAGGAGGAAGGATGAGGAGGAGAGGAGGAAAATGTGGTGAGACAGAGAGGGGACCATTGTTCAGTCCTTCACTGCTTCAGCGTGATATCTGGGCCAGAAAAGAAGAGGAGTTGGAGGAAGGGGAAGGGAATTGACAGTCAGGCCATGAGGGGAGTGAATTCTTGCGCGTTTTGACCCATCGCGGTCGCAGCGCTATTCAGGCACCGAATTTACGGGTATTCACTCTCCTGGACCCACGGGGACAAGCAAAATCTGTCCAATCTCATCCTGGAGAGGAAGGAAAGGAGTGTGAGGATGATGAATCCAGCAGGCCCCTGGTGCACAAGCTGAATGAAACCGTATTTCCCCTCTGACAGCGTCAGCAGCTGAGGGCCATACTGTCTGCGGGACAAGTAGCGAGGGAGAGTAGGCGAGCAGGCAGCTTGTCCAGCACTGGCAGGAACGCTTTAACAAGGGCCTTTGCCAGTTTTAGTCACCCGCAAGACCCTGTCCACCTGTCCAGTCTCGGCAGAGTAGGCTGATCTTACAGAACGATGGTGCGATGCGAACCCTACAACTACTGGGTCCAAAGATGGACCATGTGGCACGAAAAACTGGCGCTGTACGCCTGGGCGGTCTTGCATGCCCTGCCGCATCATCACCGATAATGCGTACACGCATGTAGATGACAGCTTGACAGCGTGACAGGCTGCGCTTATCAAGATGAATAAAAAGCCTGGATTTCTCAGGATTTTCCATTCTCCACCAGGTGAATGAAAGAAGCTCAACCTGAATAATATATGCATGCTATGGAGACAATTTAATTTGGATAGTGCCTGTATGTGGCAGTCCAAAAAAGTTTTCAAACCAGAGGAGCAGGTAGGTGGCCCTCCAGAAAAATGAAATAGATTGAGTGCCTGTATGTGGCACTCCCAAAAATTGTTTAAAACAGAGGACCGGGTCGGTGGCCCTCCAGAAAAATTAAATGCATAAAGTACTATAGCTAGAGCCAGTGGGCCCTGTCAAAAAATAGCCAGTTTCCTCTGCTTTACTGTACAAAGAGGAGGAGAAGGAGGAAAATGAGGAGGAGGAGGAGTGGATAAATTATTCAGGTTGAGCTTCCTTCACCTGGTGGAGATTGGAAATTATGAGAAATCCAGGCTTTATTCATCTTAATAAGCGTCAGCCTGTCAGCGCTGTCAGTCGACAGGCGTGTACGCTTATCGGTGATGATGCCACCAGCTGCACTGAAAACCCGCTCGGACAAGACGCTAGCGGCAGGGCAGGCAAGAACCTCCAAGGCGTACAGCGCCAGTTCGTGCCACATGTCCAGCTTTGAAACCCAGTAGTTGTAGGGAGCTGTGTGATCATTTAGGATGATGGTATGGTCAGCTACGTACTCCCTCACCATCTTTCTGTAAAGATCAGCCCTACTCTGCCGAGACTGGGGACAGGTGACAGTGTCTTGCTGGGGTGACATAAAGCTGGCAAAAGCCTTGTAAAGCGTACCCTTGCCAGTGCTGGACAAGCTGCCTGCTCGCCTACTCTCCCTCGCTACTTGTCCCGCAGAACTACGCACTCTGCCGCTAGCGCTGTCAGAAGGGAAATACTGTTTCAGCTTGTGCACCAGGGCCTGCTGGTATTCATGCATTCTCACACTCCTTTCCTCT
>WNYA01000041.1:447835-510904 GCA_019512145.1 Engystomops pustulosus
CCAGGGTGAGTAGGAAGATTTGCTTGTACCGGGGTCCAGGAGAGTGAACACCCAGTAATCGGTGCTGGAATAAATTCTTTGAACGCGAGGGTCACGGGATAGGCAGGCCTAGCATGAAATCTGCCATATGCGCCAGAGAGTACCAACGCGTAAGAATCCTCCCTCACTGGCCTGACTGTCCATTTCTCCCCTCCAACTCCTCCAATCCTCTTCGCCATACACGTAAACAGTGAAGGAATCAACCATGGTCCCCTTTGTCTCGCCAACATTCTCCTCCTCTTCCTCTCATCTCCTCCACCTCCACCTCCTCCGATATGCGCTGAGAAACAGACCTAAGGGTGCTTGGGCTATCACAAGGGACTCTTCTTCCCCCGTCTGCTGTGAGGGGCCAAGCGTTCGACTTCATGGCTGACCGAGGTTTTTCAACAGGCCAATCAGGGCAGTTGGAGGCGGCGCTGCGCTGCCCTGAGAGTGGCAGCATCTGTGCTGGACTTCCTGAAATGCGCACAGATGCGGCGCACCTTCGTGAGCAAATCAGACAGATTGGGGTATGTCTTGAGGAAACGCTGAACTATCAGATTTAACACATGGGCCAGGCATGGCACATGTGTCAGTCTGCCGAGTTGCAGAGCCGCCACCAGGTTACAGCCGTTTTCGTGAGCAAATCAGACAGATTGGGGTATGTCTTGAGGAAACGCTGAACTATCAGATTTAACACATGGGCCAGGCATGGCACATGTGTCAGTCTGCCGAGTTGCAGAGCCGCCACCAGGTTACAGCCGTTGTCACACACAACCATGCCTGGCTTCAGGTTCAGCGGTGCCAGCCACAGATCACTAGCCTATAGGGCAGCATCTCCAGGCTAAGCAATCTGGAGATGTGGACATTAAGGGCTTGGGCGTGCGGGTGGGTTGCACTATATTTGCGTTTCCGCTCCAGCGTCTGGGGTATGGAGAGCTGAACGCTGGTGGATGCTGTGGAGGATCGTGGAGGCGACGATGGGGTTTTTGTGCCAGGGTCCTGGGCAGGGGGCTGACTATCAGCTGACACAGGGGAAGGAGCAGTGGTGTGCACGGCCGGAGGTGAACGGGCTTGTTGCCACTGAGTGGGGTGTTTAGCATTCATATGCCTGCGCATACTGGTGGTAGTTAAGCTATTAGTGGTGGAACCCCTGCTGATCCTGGTTTGGCAAATGTTGCACACCACAGTCCGTCGGTCATCCGGTGTTTCCTTAAAGAACCTCCAGACTTCTGAAAATCTAGCCCTCGCCGCAGGAGCCCTCGCCACGGGAGCTTCACTAGTTGACACATTTGGCGCTGATGCACCAGCTCTGGCCCTGCCTCTCCGTCTGGCCCCACCACTGCCTCTTCCAACCTGTTCTGGTCGAGGACTCTCCTCCGTCTCAGAAGCACTGTGTTCACCCGGCCTCTCAACCCAGCTTGGGTCTGTCCTATGGCGGGTGAGGGGAATGTAAACAGATGCGCAAGAAGCGCTGAAATAATATCGGTTAATCATAAAAGTTTGCCAGTATATTTTGTGGATAACACAGCAGGGTGGCGACAAAGTTAACAACTTTGATGTGGAATCCATGAAAACAACCCAAATTTCTGCCTGACACACCTCGTTTGATAAGGGGACGATGTATGGAGGCAGCTATATGGACGACTTTTGGAGGTAGCAATGGAGACAACGTGTGGAGGCTGCTATGGAGACAATTTAATTTGGATAGTGCCTGTATGTGGCAGTCCAAAAAAGTTTTCAAACCAGAGGAGCAGGTAGGTGGCCCTCCAGAAAAATGAAATAGATTGAGTGCCTGTATGTGGCAGTCCAAAAAAGTTTTCAAACCAGAGGAGCAGGTAGGTGGCCCTCCAGAAAAATGAAATAGATTGAGTGCCTGTATGTGGCAGTCCAAAAAAGTTTTCAAACCAGAGGAGCAGGTAGGTGGCCCTCCAGAAAAATTGAATAGATTGAGTGCCTGTATGTGGCACTCCCAAAAATTGTTTAAAACAGAGGACCGGGTCGGTGGCCCTCCAGAAAAATTAAATGCATAAAGTACTATAGCTAGAGCCAGTGGGCCCTGTCAAAAAATAGCCAGTTTCCTCTGCTTTACTGTACAAAGAGGAGGAGAAGGAGGAAAATGAGGAGGAGGAGGAGTGGATCAATTATTCAGGTTGAGCTTCCTTCACCTGGTGGAGATTGGAAATTATGAGAAATCCAGGCTTTATTCATCTTAATAAGCGTCAGCCTGTCAGCGCTGTCAGTCGACAGGCGTGTACGCTTATCGGTGATGATGCCACCAGCTGCACTGAAAACCCGCTCGGACAAGACGCTAGCGGCAGGGCAGGCAAGAACCTCCAAGGCGTACAGCGCCAGTTCGTGCCACATGTCCAGCTTTGAAACCCAGTAGTTGTAGGGAGCTGTGTGATCATTTAGGACGATGGTATGGTCAGCTACGTACTCCCTCACCATCTTTCTGTAAAGATCAGCCCTACTCTGCCGAGACTGGGGACAGGTGACAGTGTCTTGCTGGGGTGACATAAAGCTGGCAAAAGCCTTGTAAAGCGTACCCTTGCCAGTGCTGGACAAGCTGCCTGCTCGCCTACTCTCCCTCGCTACTTGTCCCGCAGAACTACGCACTCTGCCGCTAGCGCTGTCAGAAGGGAAATACTGTTTCAGCTTGTGCACCAGGGCCTGCTGGTATTCATGCATTCTCACACTCCTTTCCTCTGCAGGGATGAGAGTGGGGACTTTCCCGGATGCTCGCATGACGTCTCGAATAACGAGCCTCATTGAAGTCAATGGGGACTCTCGAGCATTTATCAAGGGGACCAAGGACTCTGAAACAGGGAGCTTGGCCCAAACACCTGGGAAACCTCAGAAAAGGATGGAAACACACGGAAATGGACAGGAAACAGCAGGGGCAGCATGAAGGATGCCTCTGAGGCTGCTTAATCGCACCATTATGCCAAAATTATGGGCAACAGCATGGCCATGACAGGAGTGACCGAAATTTGAAGCTAGATAGCATGTAAAACATCCCAATAATTGACCCTGACACTATAGGGGACGCATGCAGATGCAAGCGGCAGGATAGAGAGTGGCATGGCGCATACCCTAAATGGACTCAGGCTTCAAACCAATGGGGGTGGCAGAGAGGAACCAAGGACGGTGAGCAAGAAGCGCTCAGAATAATATCGGTACATGATTAAAAGTTTGCCAGTATATTTTGTGGATACCACAGCAGGGGTGGTGGCGACAAAGTTAACATGGAAGCCATGAAAACAACCCAAAATTCTGCATGACACAGACTCGTTTGATAAGGGGACCATTTAGGAGGAGTGAACTAGTAGTAGATTAAAGTGCTTGCAGTTTTAAACTAGGTGTTGGATCTTGAGATGGACACTGGCGCTCCGCTGCAGGCGGAGCTTTCGCCAATCCAAGCCACTGTCTCTAGGCTACTCCCCATAACAAGCACCTGTCTAAGAACCTTTGTATAGATCAAGGTGCAGCGTCTTATAAGTTTGGATATGGCAGAGGTGAGGGGATGTAAACAGATGCGCAAGAAGCGCATGATGCCGCATTGGAGCTGGCGCTCCGCTGCCAGGTGAGCTTCGCCAATCCAAGCCCCGCTCTAGGCTCTCCCTAAACAGCAATTCTAAGAACCTTTGTATAAGATCAAGTGTAGTAGGCGTTCTTATAAGTTTGGGATATGGCGGGTTGAGGGGAATGAACAGAGCCGCAGAAGCGATGAAATATATTGGTACATGATAAATGTTTTAAAAAAGTTTGCCGTATATTTTGTGGATTACACAGCAGGTGGCGACAAAGGTAACAATAGTTTGAGGTGGAATGCCCTGTAATAGCTCTGGCGGTGGTTGCCTTGTATCGCCTAGGCCTCAGCAGTTTGACGCACCTGCCAGCATGTCGCTAGCGACGGCACTGCTTGCTGTGCCTAGAGATTACCGACTCTGATGGCGCATGGCCACGGATGGTAATTCGGAGGGGAGGAGGTGGAGGGGGGGTGGGAGGAGGGGAGGTTATACAGGCCTTGAGACCTGACCGAGGTAGCCCCGCAAGTTATCTGCGTCGGCAGTATATGACCAGCCACAGGGTCAGACTCGGTCCCAGCCGGCACAAGTAAGGTGTAGTAGCGTTCTTTATAAGATTGGGATTATGGCGGGTGAGGGGAATGTGTTGTAAACAGATGACGCAAGAAGCGCATGATGGCATGGAGCTGGCGCTTCCGCTGCCAGGCGAGCTTTTAGCCAATCCAGCCCCGTCTCTAGGCTACTCCCAACAACCACTTCTACGAACCTTTTGTATAGAATCAAGTTGTAGGGTCTATAAGTTCGGATATGGCGGGGTGAGGGGAATGTAAACAGAGCGCAAGAAGCCGCTGAAATAATATTGGCAAATGATAAAAGTTTGCCAGTATATTTGTGGATAACACAGCGGTGGCGACAAGTTAACAACGTTGATGTGGAATCCAGAACACAACCCAAATTCGCCTGACAAACCTAGTGATAAGGACGATGTTAAGGAGGCAGCTATATAATAAAAAAAGATAATTGAAACCCAGAAACCTAAAACCCAATGATACTTAAACTAAAACAAAAACCAACTATAAAATATTACAAATATGTAAAAACCACTATAAAAAAAAAATGACAAATAAAGACATAAAATAATAAAGATCAAAAAAAAAACAACATAAAAAAAAAACTAGCTAAAAAACAAAAAAAAAAAAAAAAAAATATCAAAACATAAAAACTAAAAAATAACAAATAATAAAAATACAAAAAAACAAAATTAAAACGAAAAATAACAAAAAAAAAAAATTAACAAAAAACAAAAAAAAATAAAAAATAGAAAAATAATTAGTAAAAAAAAAAAAAAAAAAAAAAAAAAAAAAAAAAAAATAAAAAAAAAAAAAAAACAAAAAAAAAAAAAAAAACTAAAAAAAAAACGGACGATTTTGCGAGGTAGTAGCAATGGAGGACAACGTTGGAGGTGCTAGGAGACAATTTAATTTGGATAGTGCCTGTTTGTGGCAGTCCAAAAAAGTTTTCAAACCAGAAGGAGCAGGTAGGTGGCCCTCCGAAAAATGAAATAGATAGTGCCTGTATGTGGCAGTCCAAAAAAGTTTTCAAACCAGAGGAGCAGAGGTAGGTGGCCCTCGAAAATGAAATAGATTGAGTGCCTGTATGGGCAGTCCAACCAAAAAAAGTTAGTTTTCAAACCAGAGGAGCAGCGTAGGTTGGCCCTCAAGAAAAATGAATAGATTGAGTGCCTGTATGTGGCACTCCCAAAAATTGTTTTTTAAAACAGAGGACCGGGTCGGTGGCCCTCCAGAAAAAATTAAATGCATTAAAGTACTATCGCTAGAGCAGTGGCCCGGTCAAAAAATGCCAGTTCTCTGCGTTAATGTACAAAGAGGAGGAGAAGAGGAGGAAAAATGACGGAGGCGAGGAGTGGATTAAATTATTCAGTTGAGCTTCCTTCACTGGTGGAGATTGGTAAATTTGAGAGAAATCCAGGCTTTATTCCACTAATAAGCGTCAGCCTGTTAGCGCTGTCAGTCGACAGGCGTTTTACCTTATCGTGTGATGATGCCTACACAGCTGCACTGAAAACCCGCTCGTGGACAAAAGCTGCGGTCAGGGCAGGCAAGAACCTCAGGCGTACAGCGCCAGTTCGTGCCCAATGTCGCAGCGTTTGGAAACCCAGTAGTTGTAGGGAGCTTTTTGTGATATTTAGATGGATGATGGTATGGTCAGCCTACGTACTCCCTCACCATAGTTCTGTAAAGATCACCCAGCCTGCGCCGAGACTGGGGAAGGTGCAGTGTGTTGCTGGGGTGACATAAAAGCTGGACAAAAGCCTTGTAAAGCGGTACCCTTGGCCAGTGACTGGACAGCTGCCTGCTCGCCTACTTCCCTCATCATATTGTCCCGAGAACTACGCACTCTGCGCGCTAGCATGTGTCAGAAGGGAAATACTGTTTCAGCTTGTGCACCAGGGCCTGCTGGTATTCATGCATTCTCACACCCTTTCCTCTGCCAGGGGTAGAGTGGAAGATTTTGCTTGTACCGTGGTCCAGAGAGTGAAACACCCGTAATCGGTTGCTGGAATAAAATTCTTTGAAGCGGGTGTCACGGATAGGCAGCCTAGCATGAAAACTGCCATATTGCGCCGAGAGTACCAGCGTAAAGCAATTCCTCCCCTCACATGGCCTGACTGTCCATTTCCTCCTCCTCCCAACTCCTCTTCCTCCCATCACGTGTAACAGTGAAGGACTCAAACAATGGTTCCCGCTCTTGTGCTCGCAAACATTCTCCTCCTCCTCCCTCCTCCTCCATCTACCACCTCCCACCTACCTCCGTATATGCTGAGAAACAGACCTAAGGGTGCTTTGTGGCTATCAACAAGGGAATCTGACTTCTCCACCCGTCTCTTGTGAGGGTCAAGCTCGACTTGCTGATCAGAGAGTTTTTCAACAGCCAAGCAGCGTGGATGGGAGGCGATGATGGCGGCATCGCCACTGACCATCTGTGTTGACTCCTCAAGTTTCTCAGCACATGACAGATATCGAACATCCAGTCCGACTACCTCATTGTGACTTTGAGTGAAGCTGATGACCTGACTACCAGTTCTGGTGGAAGTTGACCATTGGCGTCTACAACTCGCTCGTCCGTGTGGTAGAAACTCGTGGTAACATGGGTCAGTGTGAATTCCACTCGTGGGTGCACGTCGACAACAGTCGGGGTAGACAGTGGTGAAGCGAGGAAGAAAAAGAGTAGGTGGGGGAGCGGCGCATTGGAGCTCGCGGCCCCCCTGATGAGGGTGGCAGCTCTGTGCTGACTTTCCGAACATGCGCACAGATGCGGCGCACCTTCGTGCAGCAAATCAGACAGATTGGGGTATGTCTGGGGAACGCGAACTATACGAATTTACACATGGAGCAGGCATGGCAATGTGTCAGTCTGCGATTGCAGAGCCTGCCACCAGTTACAGCCGGTCCACACAAACCAGCGGCTCAGGTTCCAGACGTGCCGCCACAGATCAGTCTGCGCCGTTGATGCCCGTAATAGTCTCTGGGCGGTGTGCACTTTTATCGCCTAGGCTCAGCAGTTTTGAGCACCGCCTGCTGTCGCTTAGCGCCGGCAATGCTGTGCTGTGCCTAGAGCTACGACTGATGCGCCATGCCACGGATGTGTCAGTTCGGAGGAGGGGTGGGAGGATGAGGAGGCATAGTAGGCCTGAAAACCACCTGGACCTAGGTAGGCCCCGCAATCTCGCGTTCGGCAGTATATATGACCATCCGCAGGTACAGACTCGGTCCACAGCCTCCAGCCAAGTTAACCCATGTGCCGTCATGCGATATATAGTGGCCCTGCCGACGCACGCGTCCAACTGTCCGTGTCAGGTGGACCTTTCAGAACCGGCTTGGTCGGGCACGGATGATGTGTTGACGCTGCTGGTGCAGGGCTGGGACGGCAACATCGGGGGGAAAATATTGGCGGCTGGGGACCATACCGAGGGGGCGGCCGCCGATGAGGTTGCGAAAGGCCTCGTGTCCTACTAGCCTATCAGGCACAATCTCCAGGCTAAGCACTCTGGAGATGTGGACATTAGGCTTGGGCGTGGGGTCGGGTTGCCACTAATTTGCGTTTCCCGCCTCAGTCACGCTGGGTGTATGAGAGCTGGAAGCTGGTGGATGCTGTGGAGGTCGTGGAGGCGACAGATGGGGGTTTTTGCGGGCCACTGAGTGGGGGGTGTTTAGCATTCATATGCCTGCGCATACTGGTGGTAGTTAAGCTATTAGTGGTGGAACCCCTGCTGATCCTGGTTTGGCAAATGTTGCACACCACAGTCCGTCGGTCATCCGGTGTTTCCTTAAAGAACCTCCAGACTTCTGAAAATCTAGCCCTCGCCGCAGGAGCCCTCGCCACGGGAGCTTCACTAGTTGACACATTTGGCGCTGATGCACCAGCTCTGGCCCTGCCTCTCCGTCTGGCCCCACCACTGCCTCTTCCAACCTGTTCTGGTCGAGGACTCTCCTCCGTCTCAGAAGCACTGTGTTCACCCGGCCTATCAACCCAGCTTGGGTCTGTCACCTCATCATCCTCCGATCCCTCAGTCTGCTCCCCCCTCGGACTTCCTGCCCTGACAACAACTTCCCCACTGTCTGACAACCGTGTCTCCTCATCGTCGGACACCTCTTTACACACTTCTTCCACTACGTCAAGAAGGTCATCATCACCCACAGACTGTGACTGGTGGTCTACCCCTAGCCCTCGGGTTAAACATTTTGAGAGTTATAACTTTAATTTTTTTTTAACTTTTTTTTGTGTTTTTTGTTTTTTTTTGTGTTTTTTAGTTTTTAAAACCAAACGATGCTATCCTATTGCTATGGCTATTTTCTAGCCAAGCAGATCAACCAGAAATCAAATATATATAACGCTACTGTAGGCGTAAAAAAAAAAAAAGTATAACGTTATTGTAGCCCTAAGAAGGGCTGTTGGGTTCTTGTTGAATCACTCCTGCCTAACACTATTCTAATAGAACACCCTAACGCTTTCCCTGACCAGCAGCAGCTCTCTCCCTAGCGGCATCCAGACACAGAATGCTCCGAGCAGCGCGGGCAGCGGCTAGTCTATCCCAGGGTCACCTGATCTGGCCAGCCAACCACTGCTATCGACGTGTAAGGGTACCACGTCATGCTGGGTGGAGTGCAGAGTCTCCTGGCTTGTGATTGGCTCTGTTTCTGGCCGCCAAAAAGCAAAACGGCGGGAGCTGCCATTTTCTCGAGCGGGCGAAGTATTCGTCCGAGCAACGAGCAGTTTCGAGTACGCTAATGCTCGAACGAGCATCAAGCTCGGACGAGTATGTTCGCTCATCTCTATTTGCCATCACTGCCCTAGGTTATAATAATCAGCTGTATGAGTTATAAAAGGTGTCTGCACATAAGCTTTATTGTTAATTCTGGTTCTTATGACAACCCAATATTTTTAGAATCCAATTATCACAGAGACCAAAAAAATTCTGGCTCGGGTTACAATTATAAACGATACAGTTTATGCTGTTATTGGGACTTTTTTACTAAGGGTCCCACGGCATTTTCATTGGGTTTCCTGACTTTTCGGGAATCGTGGCAGGGATTTTGGCGCATCGGCGCCGGCTTTCATGCGACAGAAATCAGGGGGGCAGGTTGTCGGACAATCCGACGGATTCGGACTAAGCGCGGGATTTAACATTTAAATTTGTGTCACATCCAATGCACTTACACATCCAGGGAGGAAGATGGTGAACTCCGGAGGACCTGATCGGGGAAGCGACACAAGCAGGAAATCGGGCGCACAATCTTCTTGAATCGCGGAAGATGTGCATTCTAGCGGATATTCCGGATCAGGGATCGCGCAGGATCGGGTAACTAAATGTGCCCCATTGTGTCTAGTGCCTTCCCATTTGGGTCTATAGGTCTCAAGTTTTTGTAGATTGCATTCAGGTTTACACATTTTTGTGAACCGATTTTTGAATTCTGTTGCTTAAAGGAAATACACTAAAGAACACTAAAACTAAGCTAAACATACTCAAATAAGGTTCTCTTCATCTTGATCCTGGTGGTGGTCTTCTTCATGCTTGACATGCCAGGATTGCCTGAAAAGAAAGACTTATGAAAAGTATATTTTAGTGATACATTAAAAATACAAATAGCCTCCTTCATATCACAACAGGCTTGCGGATATGTGAGCTATAGAACCAGAGATACAGATGGGAAGGTGGAAACTGGATTTTTATTGCATTGCTTTTTAACTGTGTCTTTAACAGCCTGTATCTCTTGCTCTGCAAATGTGATCTGAAATATGAGTTTCTTATTTTTAATATGTCACAAAAAGCAAGGCTCTATTTATTATATAACTAAAGATAGGGGCATCTGAAGTGACAATACCTTTAATCCTTCTTAAAGGAAACCTACCACTTCCGATGGTGCTTCTAAGCTACAAATGCCGTGCACCAGCTCAGGGTGAGCTGCTGCCGCCGCTTATTTTCGTTGTTTTTAACCCTTTAAGGACGCAGGGTTTTTCCGCTCATTTCTCGCTCTCCACCTTCAAAGTATAACGTTATTGTAGCCCTAAGAAGGGCTGTTGGGTTCTTGTTGAATCACTCCTGCCTAACACTATTCTAATAGAACACCCTAACGCTTTCCCTGACCAGCAGCAGCTCTCTCCCTTGCGGCATCCAGACACAGAATGATCCGAGCAGCGCGGGCAGCGGCTAGTCTATCCCAGGGTCACCTGATCTGGCCAGCCAACCACTGCTATCGACGTGTAAGGGTACCACGTCATGCTGGGTGGAGTGCAGAGTCTCCTGGCTTGTGATTGGCTCTGTTTCTGGCCGCCAAAAAGCAAAACGGCGGGAGCTGCCATTTTCTCGAGCGGGCGAAGTATTCGTCCGAGCAACGAGCAGTTTCGAGTACGCTAATGCTCGAACGAGCATCAAGCTCGGACGAGTATGTTCGCTCATCTCTATTGTATAGTACAATTACATTAGTGGCACTTAAAATATTATGAGTAATTTAGCTGGTGATGTTAAACTGTGACTATCTCTGCTTCTGCTTTCGACTGGTGAAACCTTCAAACATAACCTGAAAACTCATTTAGGATCTATAAGATATAATTGCACTGCTCCCTCATCTCTTGTCTACATTTACACTCCCATATAGATTGTGAGACCTTGCAGACAGGGTCCTCCTTCTGCTTCAGGGTCCTCTGTACTTTTTGTATTGTCTTAAAGTGATATACTGTATGTGAACCCCTTATTGAATGTACGTCATCATAGAATTAACCCCTAGGCGCACCAGGACGTTATAGTACGTCCCCGGGGCTAGAGACTTAGCGCACGGGGACATTCTATAACGTCCTGCTTCTGGCACCCGCTCACGAACGGAGCCGGTACAAGAAGCAGCGGCTGTCAGCTGTCTAGTACAGCTGACAGCCTGCGCTAACACCCGCGATCGGAGCCGGCTCCGATCCCGAGTGTTAACCCCTTACACGCCGCGGTCAAGCATGACCACGGCGTGTAAGGGTGTTTGCGCTGTGGATCGGATCCCCCGTGCCGCTTATCGGGGGATCCGATCCTCTTCTGGGAATCTCCGAGGACTGGCATGTGCCCCGGAGCTGCCCGGTCTCCTTGGCAGTCAGACCCCTTCCGGGTCTGACTGTAAACTGTCTGAGCATGCGCAAGCTTGCTCAGACAGTTTACACTCCTCTACAATAAAATAGTATTGTAGAACAGTGTATTGAACTTGAACCAGTGATCAGAGCATCACTGGTTCAAGTTCAAGTATGTATAATTAAAAAAAAGTCAAAAACACTAAAGTTAATACATTAGAATAAATAAAAAATAAATGCATTAAAATATAAGCCCCTAAAATGTCACTTTCCTATAAAAACACTTAATAAAGTATAAAAAACACAAAAAAACCCCGCATATTTGGTATTGCCGTAACAATCTGTATAATAAAACAGAATAGTTACTGGAACCGCACGATACACGCCGTAGAAAAAAAAAACGCAAAAACGTTCCAAAAAAAGATCATTTTTAATTAATACCCTATTAAAAAATGCTCTAAAAAGTAATTTAAAAAATGTTATGCACTCCAAAATAAGCCCACTAAAAAGAAAAACTCTTCTCGCAAAAAATAAGCCCTTAACCAGATTTGTCAGACGAAAAATAAAAAAGTTATGCATATAAAAAGATGGTGATGCTAAAATGAACAAGATTTTCTCCAAATTGGTTTTTATTCAGTACAATTGAATAAAATACACAAAACCCCCACATATTTGGTATCCCTGCATCCGTAACAATCTGCATAAAAAAACAGAATCGTTATTAGATCCGCAAAGTGAACCCCGTAAAAAAAAAACCAAAAAAAAGCTCCAGAAAAAAGATCATTTTCAATTAATACCCTATAAAAATGCTCTAAAAAGTGATTTAAAAAATGTTATGCACTCTAAAATAAGACCACTAAAAAGAACAATCCTTCTCGCAAAAAATAAACCATTAAACAGATTTGTGAGGCGAAAAATAAAAAAGTTATGCATATGAAAGACGGTGATGCTAAAATTAACAACATTTTTGCCAAATTACTTTTTATTCAGTAAAAATGGAAAAAATAAAAAATCTATATCAATGAGGTCTTTTTGTAATCGTGGCGACCCATAGAATAAAAATAATATACTATTTTTATGGTATGGTAAACGGCCAAAAAAACCCCCATAAAAATCTTCCTGAAAAGTGATGATTTTCATTTCCTCCACCAAAAAAGAGTTAATAAAATCTCACCAATTAGCCTATAGATTCCCCCAAATTACGTACCAGAAAAGTGCATCTCATGTGGCAAAAGAAATAAGCCCCTATAGGTCCACATTAGAAAAAAGAAAAAAATTATAGCCTGTACAATGTGACATAGCAAATCTGCTCTGGATGGCGCCTCCTTCCCTTCTATGCCCGGCCGTGCGCCCATACAGCAGGTTACCACCATATATGGGGTATCACTGTACTCGGGAGAGATTGGGTAACAAACTTTGTGGAGCCTTTATTCATTTAATCCATTGTAAATGTTTAATTTTCCACCCAAAATGGGTGTATTGTGAAAAAATATTACAATTTGCAGACTGCACCTCCATTTTGTTTTAACCCCTATAAAACACTTAAAGGGTTAACAAACTTCTTAAAAGTGGTTTTTCATACATCGAGGTGTGTAGTTTCCACAATGGGGTAATTTTACGAGTCTCACTATTATTTAGGCCTCTCAGTGTCAATTAGAAGTTGAGCAGGTCCATCTAAATACAGGTTTTGGTGATTTTACAAAAAATGTGAAAAATGATACCTAAATTCTGAGCCTCATAACATTCTAGTAAAATATGTGGAATCTTAAAAAACCATGCCAACATAAAGCAGACATTTGGGAAATGTAAGTTATGAATTTATTTGGGTGCTATAACTGTCTGCATCAAAAGTAGAGAATTTAGAACGTTGAAAATAAAGAATTTTTCCCAATTTTTGCCAAATTTTGTTTTGTTTCATAACTAAACGCAAAAGATTTCATCCAAATTTTTAAACTAATTTGAAGTACAATGTGTCACGAGAAAACAATCTCAAAATCCCCTGGATATCTCATAGCGTTCCAAAGCTATAACCACTTATAGTGACACAGGTCAGATTTGAAGAATGGGGCCACGTCCTTAAGGCCAAAAGAGGCTGAGTCCCGTTTGGGTTAATGTGCTCTATAAATAAATAAATAATATATAGTTGGTTAACAGATAGAAACGACACAGATTGTTATAGTCCATAGTTCCAACTCTATTTTACAGTGTGTACCTGTATGATGAATATGCCCCTTAAAATTGTGTGTGTTTGCATGAATTAGTAGCATATCTTACCATAAGACATTGTATAACTTTCACCAGTAATCAACATTCATCAATGTAAGCATGCAATATAAATCAGCCCTGAATGGGTAAATTAATAATAATAAAAATAAAAACTTACTCATCTTACTGTTTGTTGCCTTCTTACTAGCCTCTGCACACTCATAATATCCTGAGCTCAGCAGTTGGGCTGTTAATAAATAAAATGCTCAGAAAATACGTTTGCAGCACTTAATCGATAAAGGGTAAAGTCAATATATTATTTTTTTTCTTTACTTAACAATCCTATATCCTCCTCCACACTGACTTGGACTTTGTGTACAAGATGGCGGCTGATGGCTGAATTGAGCATTTTTATTTATTAAATTATTTTATTCTGTCCCTTTATAAAGAATGAATGGACCATTACACAAGCTCTTATACCTCTTGTGTCACCCCCTCAGCCTTATATGCTGTAAGCTCTTGCGAGTAGGACCCTCACTCCTATTGTTCATTTGACTGTTTGTACTTTTGTAATGAAGTATTTTATTTGTTTATGTCCCCTATGAGTACTATGTCCCCTAAAGTACTATAAAAACAGTGGTTTCCAGGATTGTTCATGGCGCCAATTGCTCGAATTTCATCTTGTTCATAAGTCAGTACCTTTATTAGTAAGCTATGTAATACGTGTTTCGAGCTTGAGCTAGGCTCTTCCTCAGCTTCACATAACTGAGGAAGAGACTAGCTCAGGCTCGAAACACGTATTACATAGCTTAATAATAAAGGAATTGAATTATGAACAGGATGAAATTCAAATGATTGGCGCCGTGAACAATCCTGGAAACCACCATTTTTAAAGTTCACCGTCTTTTGTGGCAAAGGTACTGCCACTAAGTCTAGGACTGCTGCCTAAACCACCCAAAAACCAAAGCTGTTCCACATGTTGCACTGACTGTACAACCAGGATAGGCGAGCATATTTTCAATAGAACATAAACTATTCTAATTTTAATCATTTTCACACATGTGGAGTCCGTATCGCCTCTGCTTTTTGTTTTGACACTAAAGTACTATGGATTATGATGGTGCTACATAAATAAAAATTATGGGTCACATTTTCTTACCTGTCCGGAAGAGTTCACAGAAAGTGCATTGTCCGAGATTATACACTCTACCGCGTTACACTAAGATCGTGCGCCCGTTATCCTTCATGTGTTGCTTCCCTGCTCAGGTCCGATGGAGTTCACCTTGTTCTTCCCGGGACATGTATGTGCTTGATCTTGAGACACAATAGAATGTTAAATCCTGCGCTCAGTCCGAATCAGTCAGATCGTCTGACGGCCCTTCCCCCGATATCTGTCAAATGAAAGTCAGGGCAGCTGCGCCACAATCAGATCGCATGTGCCACAATCCCCTGTTAAACATCTCTCAAAGCCTTGAAAAACCTGAAAAGTCTGACGAAAGAGCGTCCGTGGACCCTTAGCAAAATAAGCCCCTATTATTATTATTTAGACTTTTTGACACTGCAAATTACTCTACCCAATTTATATAAGTGTATAGTAAAATAGTATATTTATATTGCATACAATTGTTTCATTGTAAGTGGATGACGTGGCCATAATTCAAATAAAAAATGTTTGCCTTGAATCACAATAATATTCCACAGCTATACACATTAACTATTAGCCTCACAGTCAATGTATCTGGTTTTACATGAAATATTGATTCTTTATACTGAAATCCATATTTTTAAATATATGTTTGTTACTAACACTATGTAAAATGTAATGTAAAAGTTTTCATTTCATTTATTACAGTTAACTGCTAACAGTTCTATAAATTTTTGGAAATTAACACGGTTGTAATACCCTAAAATTGCCTCAAGGTGGTAGTGTTGTATTCAAGTGCCACACAAGGTGATTATATACAAGAAGCTACTGCTTCTTCATATGATATTACAGAACTCAGTCAGAAAGAAGGAATGTCTAAACTTTACCCCGGTTACATTTATAACATATGGGATCTTAAACAAAAGATTTCAGTTATCTGTGAATCCGAGAGAAATATAGGACTCCTCACTGTTACACAAGGGACATGGCCTGGCAAGTATTACTTTTTTAATTCCATTTGTTTCTGGATGTTGAATCTACTGAGCTTCATTACTCAATTCTAGAACAGATGAAGAACAATGCTGTGGTGGGAAATATTATAAAGGATTTGGGATTGAATAACAATGAATTGGAATTACGAAAATTAAGGAATGTTTCTAATAACAAGATAAATCATTTTAATATTAATATAGAAAATGGCAATTTATATGTCAGTGACAGGATAGACAGGGAAGAGCTGTGTGGAGCAGAGAGGTGCTGCTTTATAGACGACATTGAGATTCGGGCTGAAAACCCTGTAAATGTTTATCTTGTGACAATTGAAATCCAAGATATAAATGACAACTCTCCATGTTTTTGAGATAGGAGTAAGTGAGTCTGCTTTACCTCTAGTTCATTTTATCCTGGGGAATGCGCATGATCCAGACTTGCTTACCAATTCTTTACAGTGTTATAATTTAACCCCAAATCCGCATTTCTCGTTAGTTAAAAAATATGACAAAGGAGCAGCTGATTATCCGGATCGGGTTTTAAAGAAGCGTCTAGATCGTGAAAACCAACAAAGATATGAGCTGCTTCTGTGTATGATGGAGGAAAACCAGCAAAAACTGAAACTGCTGTTATGAAGATTGAGGTACAAGATGTAATGACAAATATCCCATATTTTCACAAAAATATATAGAAGAAGTTTATATGAAAATATTCCTATTGGTTCTTTACCTGTATGCCACTAACAAAGATGAAGGGTCCCATGCAGATATCATTTACTCATTTAGTCGTATTCATAAAAATGCTGGTTAAGTCTTTGCTATGCATTCTCACACCACTGGAGAACTGGACTATGAGACAAGCAGGAGTTATAAGATGACAGTAGAAGCTAAAGCTGGAGGAGGCCTGGTTGATGAGTACAATGTTTTGTTTGACATTGTAGATGTGAATGACAATGCTGCTGAGATAACCATGGCATCACTGTCTACACCAATTCCTGAGAACTCTGCACCTAGGACACTTGTAGCTTTAATTAATGTAAAGGATTTGGATTCTGGAAAATATGGAGAAGTAAACTGTCATGTAAGTGTTACTTGGGCACTAAAATTAGTTCCATCATCTCAGAACTATTACAACCTTGTAACTGCAGATCATCATAGAACATCACAATTATTGCAGAAGATGAAGGCTCTCCTCCAATGGTCACAAAAAATCTATATAGCTGTCTTAGACATAAATGACAATGCACCTGTTTTTGATGAAGTGGTTTAAATATCCTTCATTCCAGAGCATAGCAAAGTTGGGACTTCATTGCACACTGTCCATGCATCTGACCCAGATGACAAGGAGAATGCACAGATAATATACTCCACTATAAACAGTCTTATTGAGAATATTCCAGTGTCTTCATATTTTTCCATAAATTAAATGACTGGGGTTCTCTATGCCCAGAGATCCTTTGACTATGAACAGTTGCGGGAATTCCAGTTCCAGGTGATGGCTAAAGACAGTGCATCTCCTCCTCTTAGCAGTAATGTCACAGTGAGGATATGTATCATTGATAAGAATGATATCGCTCCTAAGATTCTCTACCCATCACCAGACACTGAGGGATCAGCATTATTTGAGTTTATTCCTCACTCTGCTGAGAAAGGTTATCTAGTCACTAAAGTGATTGCAGTGGACGCCGACTCTGGACACAATGCCTGGCTCTCCTATCACTTACTACAAGTTCCTGATCCAACATTATTAAGCATTGGTCAATAGTCTGGAGAAATCAGGATTGCAAGAGATCTTCCAGACATGGATTCTTTGACACAAAAAGTTGTGGTTCTAGTCAAAGATAATGGAGTCCCATCACTGTCATCTACAGTAACAATTAATTAACTTTCAGGAAGTTGTGCCAGAAATAAAAAAGCAACCTAAGAATTCTGAGACATTTCATGCTTCCTTATACCTTATTATTGCTATTGCCTTTTTTTCTGGTCTTTTTATTGTGACAGTGGTAATCATAGCTTTCTATAGATGCTGAAAACCTAATATATCAACATCCTTTAAAGCATATAGTAGAAATGTGTATCCTCAGTTCACCCTGGGATGTCCCTCTGAGATCAGTGATACAAGTCTACCTTTCCCATTCTCATATGATGTGTGTGAGACTCTGGACTCAAAGCAGAATGAAATTGCTTATCTGAAACCAGTGCAGAACGTCCCCACAGAAAATCTCATAGACACTGGAGAGGTACTTACTTTTAACATTCAACAGGTATTGTATCCTCTTTTTAAAAGAGTTTTATAAAAAGTTTTTTTATAAATATTTTCTTATTTGTTCTTCATTGTCTGTTCTTGTGAACACACAGAAAGGGGTATGAATTATATGTGCAGGGGGCATGTTTACCAAAGGACAGAGGAGGAAGGGGTAGCTGCAGCCTGACTGAGCTCAGCTCATAAATACCCAGAGTGACTCTATTCACAGGATTACAATGCAAACTGGGGGGTTCATTTTATAATTCACAAGTGCCACGTCATTTCAACATCATCATTCAGAGCAACTGACTACATAAAATGAGATAGGACAATGGAACGGCAAGTAATATTATTTTTCTTTACTGTTGATTTTGTTACTGCCTCAAGTTTGCTCCAGTATACCATTCTAGATGAAATAAATATTAATTATCTGGTTGGGAGTGTTGCAAACGATCTAGGATTAAATCAGATAGTGAAACATTTAATAATTGTGGCTCATAGCAACATAAAATATTTTAATATATAGTTGCTTTCTGGACATTGAAATCTTGACTGAACATCCTATACATTTTTTATCAAGATCACAAGTTCAAAATTCAAGATATAAATGACAATTTCTAGAGACATATTTCAGATGGGCATAAGTGAATCTGTCTCCCCTGGAACACGATTTTTACTTGATAATAAAAGAGATCCGGATCTCGGTAGTAATTCTATACAGAATTATGTTCTTAGCCAAAATCGGCAAACAAATCTGACATTGAAGGAGCAGCAGGATATGCGGAACTGATTTTAGAGCAGCATCTAGAAACATGGATTCATTTTAATTTCTACTGATGGGGCAAGTCCTGTAAAAACTGGGACTGCTGTAATCAAGATAGAAGCTCTGGATTTTAATGATAATTACCCTGTATTTCAGCAAAAGTTTTTCAAATTCAGTATAAGAGAAAACAAGAAGATATGAGCTGTCTTTGAAGCCAAAGATGGCAGTGGTTTAGTGGCCCAATATGCTGTTTTAATACAAGTTGTGGATGTCAATGACAATGCTCCTGAAATATTAATCTCATTGTTATCGATTCCTGTGGATGCAGCCCTGGGAACTAATGAGGCTTTATTTCATATAAAAAATTAAGACTCTGGAGCAAATGGCAAAGTCACTAGTAAATTATCAGAAAATGTTGATTTTAAGTTATTGTCAACATCTAATAATTACTACAAAGTCGTTGTCAGGCTTCTGAGTTAATGAACGCCCTGGACCACTGTGGACAATGACATAAGCCGACACCTGGGACCGGAATCTAAGTGGCACCCGGTCTTCACCAGAGCCTGCCGCAAAGCAGGATGGTCTTGCTGTGTGGTGGAAGCCGAGGTCCTGTACAGAATCACAAGGTAGTCTCGTGGTCAGGAACAGATGGTCAAAGCAGAGGGGAATGATGTAAGGTCGTGGACTGAGCAAGAGGTAAGGACTTGCAGCAAAGGAGCAAGGTCAAGGACAGATCTAGGGTTACAACAGGAGGTCAGAACATAGGTATGATGCAAAGGAAGCTTACTCATAGACAAGAAGATCCAGTGGGGGCTGCTGGGAGAAAACAGCTTTTCAAGAATCCCTTAAGGGGCCAGTGCCAATCAGCGGTGCACTGGCCCTTTAAATCAGCGAGTGCCCTATGTCCTATTTTCCCTCGGAATATTACGTTGTACACCATATATCGCCATGGAGGGGGGTGGGGTTCAGCAGTGCTCACCCCCTCCTCCTCTTTCCGACGTGTGCCCACTGTGCTTCGGTATGGTGGACACGTATCGTGTCAATGTAGCCTTAGACCAATAATATTTTTTCCCTATTTGATGAATGTAGTTAGGTAAATAACTTGGTCATCACTAACAGATTATGACAAGAGATTTTAAAAAAAAAATATGTATTTTGAAAAAAAGGTGACAATTCTTGAAAAAAAATATATATTTGCAGTTTCACCTGTGAATCTCTGGCTTGAGATTCTCCCAACTCCATGGTACTCAGTCCTTATACATATACTATTCTGTTAGATTTGATAAATGTTGAGTGGATGTAGTCTCTTTTTTCCTTTGTGAGTTTTGCAAAATAATAATATGTAATAAATAAAAAAATAATTCGACAACTTAGCCTTATTGTTCTCCTTAATACACCAAAAAAGTTTGTGGGTAAGTGTGCTGGGCAAAACACAACATCCCTCACAAAATACAACACCAAAACATATTGAATTGCACTAAAAGAAAACATAAGAGTGATTAAAAAAATAAAATAATAGCATTAAAATATCATAAACAATGAAGCAGCAACATACAGAACAGAAAGAATGCATACAACCCCACTTTTCATATGTGTCTCAAAATAATATAACCCCTGATGAATTGAAATGCTGAATAGATAGGGCTATGATATGCCCCATTGAATTAAAACATCAACAGAAACCTTCAGTGAATGAGAGATACCATAGATAGTCTTTACCCTATTGTAAAGAAGGAGAACAACCAAATAATTCACTTTAATTCACTTTGTTTTTATCTATTTTTCATACACATACATACAAAATTCAGTCATAAAAATGAGTACATTGGAATTCTTATCTTAGCTAAAGGGGGCACCGCTGGACATTTATTTGTAAGGGGGGTCTCTACTTGACATCTATTTAAAGGGGGGTTCTGCTGGACATGCCTGTAAATGGGGACTTTGAAGGACATTTTATTTTAACGGGGGCTCTGCTGGACATTTTATTTTAAAGGGAGGCTCCAATGGACATTTTATTTTAATGGGGGGCTCCGATGGACATTTTATTTTAATGGGGGGCTCTGATGGACATTTTATTTTAAAGTGGGGCTCTGCTGGAAATTCTATTGATGAGGAGAGGCTGCTACTGGACATTTTATTTAAGAGTAGTTGCTGCACTTTTCACCCTAAGCTTATACTCGGGTCAGTAATTTTTCCCAGTGGCAAAATAGGTACCTCTCCTTATACTTGGGTTGGCTTATACTCGAGTATATACGGTAATATAATTTTTTGTGTGATGGATCATTTGGGCATACTTTTTAGTTTATTTTTTTTTTTCAGTTTTTTTCATACGGGATAAACACCATTATAGTTGGGTAGCATGGGTTGCAACTAACATAGAGGTACAATATGTGTATTATTTAACTTTTTTGTAAAAGAGACGGGCGATTTTTGTGCAGTGTTTATTTTCGTTTTAGACATTATTTAAATGAAACTTTTTTTTTCTTTATATTTTACTTTGTCCCAGAAAGAGACACTCACTTGAGATAATTTTATCTCTTATGTAATGCACTACACTACTTATATTAATATTTAACATGCTTCTGGCCAGGCCTAAAAGATCACCATCACAGACAGCCCTGGTGTCCTGGACCATGGGTGTCAGAGGTAGTGTGCTCTGCAGCTGCTCAGAAACCGCCGTCTTTTACCACGGTGTCCAATTGGTTAGTCATCCAGGAACTAAGCTTTTCAGATGCAAGGTGTCAGAGTTGGGGCTGGGCTGTGAAGTTATGATCCCCCCCCCTCTCCTGTTAAACTCCAGTGCTGCAAGTCACTGCCTGCTTCTGTTTGTATATAGAATTGCCTAGTTGTGCCATCCCAACCATGAGCCTGCTAGACTCTGAAACTATTTCTGTAGCAGGCTCATGGCTGTGGTCAGACGGCACCATCAGCCAGTGTATACAAACACAAGACATGTTACCTAAATCTTTAAAATTACTAATGGTTTAATGGGGAACATTTACTAGGGGTTGTGCACCAGTTTTATGTCAGACTTTGCATGTTCTTTCTAGTACAAACTACTTGCACAGGTATTTCAGAAGTGTCATCACCACACTTGCATAACATGCAACCGTTTTGCGGTGCAGCTGCACTACGCTTCATACGACATCAATATGGGGGCATTCTGGTGCTCAGTAAAACCGTGCCTTAGATTTAACATGCAAATCCCACAGAATTATCTTGCACGCCCCATGTTAAAGTGTTCCACCCTGTCAGGGCAGTGCATTTTGGTGGGGGGGGGGGGGTGCATTGGGTGCCAGATTCATGAAGAGCATGCGCCAGAAATCTTGAATCTGGCACCCTCAACACACTACATAGGCAAACTTTTCATTGTTGTTAGTAATTATTCCCCAATGAAAAAACATTCTCAAATAAACTTGGATTTTCTAAAGTGACAAGTATCAGATTAAAAAAATAGGGCTGTGTCAAGGGCAAGAGGTTTTTATGATAATAGTTTAGCCTGGTATTGTACAGGGGTTGAAATACCAAAATGTTCGTTATATATTTTTTTTCTACTGCTGGGGTTTTTTGTATATTGATGGTTTTTTTGGCTCTTTTGCTGAATTTTTTTTTAACATAGAACCTATTTTTAACATATATTTTCTTTTTTCCAACAAAGGACATGAGATCCTTTAGATCGCTTATATAATTAACTACACTACTTATGTAGTGCAATGAATTATACTGTCAGCTAATGACATGCAATCTATTAGGTCATGCATCTGGAGTGTTTTGGAGAGTGTGTCGGTTGTCAAAATTTTAACTCAACATATTGAGCACAGAAATGTCCAATTTGCATTTTTTTTGCAAATACATTTAATGTTAAACATTCTCTGTATAGATGAGCGAACATACTCGTCCGAGCTTGATGCTTGTTTGAGCATTAGCGTACTCGAAACTGCTCGTTGCTTGGACGAGTATTTCGCCAGCTCGAGAAAATGGCATCTCCCACCGTTGTGATTTTTGGCGGCCAGAAACAGAGCCAATCACAAGCCAGGAGACTCTGCACTCCACCCAGCATAACGTGGTACCCTTACACGTCGATAGCAGTGGTAGGCTGGCCTGATCAGGTGACCCTGGAATAGACTAGCCCCTGTCCGCACTGCTCGGATCATTCTCTGTGTGGATGCCGCTAGGGAGAGAGCTGCTGCTGGTCAGGGAAAGCGTTAGGGTGTTCTATTAGAATAGTGTTAGGCAGGAGTGATTCTACAAGAACCCAACAGCCCTTCTTAGGGCTACAATAACGTTATATTTTCCTTTTTTTTTGGTTTGCTTGTGGCTGGGCTTGCTGTCACTAGTAGTGCAGCTAGTACCATATTGTGAGGAATTTGCAGGGAGACTTGCGACCGCTGTGTTTAGCTCTTAGTGACACACATATCCACCTCAAACACCGAAGTGGGACAATTTATTAGGGGTTTGATTTGAATTAGGCACAGTCTGCTGATTTATTTTTTTTTTTACGGTTAATTGCTTTTTATAACTCAAAGTCATCAGGCACAGCACAAAATCCAGTTGTGTGCTGTCAGTGTAGGTTAGAAACTAGCCATAGCAATAGAATAGCATCGTTTTGTTTAAAAAAAAAAAATTAAAATTTACACTTTAATTTTGAAAATGTTTAACCCGGGGGCTAGGGGTAGAGGACGAGGGCGTGGATGTGGGCGTCCAACTACTGCAGGGGTCAGAGGCCATGGTCCTGGGCGGGGTGAGACACCACCTGCTGATGAGGGAGCAGGGGAACGCCGCAGAGCTACCCTCCCTAGGTTCATCATGTCTCAAGTTACTGGGACTCGTGGTAGAGCACTGTTGAGGCCAGAACAGTGCGATGAGGTGATGTAGTGGATTGCGGACAATGCTTCTAGCCATTTTTTCCACCAGTCAGTCTTCCACGCAGTCCACCCATGTCACCGAAATCAGCACTCCTCCAGCTGACTGAGGAATTGGAGTTTGATGAGGTGACAGACCCAAGCTGGGTTGATAGGCCGGGTGAACACAGTGCTTCCGAGACAGAGGCGAGTCCTATACCAGAACAGGTTGGAAGAGGCAGTGGTGGGGCCAGACGGAGAGGCAGGGCCAGAGCTGGTGCATCAGCGCCAAATGTTTCATTTAGTCAAGCTCCCGTGGCGAGGGCTAGATTTTCAGAAGTCTGGAGGATATTTAAAGAAACACCAGATGACCGACGGACTGTGGTGTGCAACCTGTGCCAAACCAGGATCAGCAGGGGTCCCACCACTACTAGCTTAACTACCACCAGTATGCGCAGGCATATGAATGCTAAACACCCCACTCAATGGCACCAAGCCCATTCACCTCCGGCCGGGCACACCACTGCTCCTTCCCCTGTGTCATCTGCTAGTCAGCCCTCTGCCCAGGACCCCGGCCCAAACACCTCCCGTGCGAAAACCCCATCTTCGCCTCCACGATCCTCCACAGCATCCACCAGCGTTCAGCTCTCCATACCCCAGACGCTGGAGCGCAAAAGGAAGTATAGTGCAACCCACCCACACGCCCAAGCCCTCAACGTCCACATCTCCAAACTGCTTAGCCTGGAGATGCTGCCCTATAGGCTGGTAGAGACCGAGGCCTTTCGAAACCTCATGGCGGCGACCGCCCCTCGGTATTTGGTCCCCAGCCGCCACTACTTTTCCCGATGTGCCGTCCCAGCCCTGCACAAGCATGTGTCAGACAACATCATCCGTGCCCTGACCAACGCCGTTTCTGACAAGGTCCACCCGACCACGGAAACGTGGATGAGTGCTGCCGGGCAGGGCCAATATGTATTGCTGACGGCACATTGGGTTAACTTGGTGGAGGCTGGGACCAAGTCTGACTCTGGGGCTGGTCGTATACTCCCGACGCCGAGGATTGCGGGGCCTACCTCGGTCCAGGTCTCTCAGGCCTACTATGCCTCCTCCACCTCCTCCTCCGAATTACCATCCGTGGGCATGGCACCATCAGTCGGTAGTTCTAGGCACAGCAGCAGTGCCATCGCTAAGTGACAGCAGGCGGTGCTCAAACTGCTGAGCCAAGGCGATAAAAGGCACACCGCCCAAGAGCTATTACAGGGCATCACGGCGCAGACTGATCTGTGGCTGGCACCGCTGAACCTGAAGCCAGGCATGGTTGTGTGTGACAATGGCCGTAACCTGGTGGCAGCTCTGCAACTCGGCAGATTGACACATGTGCCATGCCTGGCCCATGTGTTAAATCTCATAGTTCAGCGTTTCCTCAAGACATACCCCAATCTGTCTGATTTGCTCTCAAAGGTGCGCTGCATCTGAGCGCATTTCAGGAAGTCCAGCACAGATGCTGCCACTCTCAGGGCAGCGCAGCGCCGCCTCCAACTGCCCGCTCACCGACTGTTGTGCGACATGCCCACGAGGTGGAATTCAACATTAACCATGTTATCCAGAGTTTACCAGCAGCGCAGAGCGATTGTAGACTGCCAGATGTCAACTTCCACCAGAACTGGTAGTCAGGTCAGTCAGCTTCCTCAAGTCTACAATGAGGAGTGGACATGGATGCCTGATATCTGTCAGGTGCTGAGTAACTTTGAGGAGTCAACACAGATGGTCAGTGGCGATGCCGCCATCATCAGCCTCACCATCCCGCTGCTTGGCCTGTTGAAAAACTCTCTGGTCAGCATGAAGTCAGAAGCTTTGCGCTCGTCACAAGAGACGGGGGAAGAAGATTCCCTTGTTGATAGCCAAAGCACCCTTAGGTCTGTTTCTCAGCGTATATCGGAGGAGGTGGAGGAGGATGAGGAGGAAGAGGAGGAAAATGTTGGTGAGACAGAAGAGGGGACCATTGTTCAGTCCTTCACTGTTCAGCGTGTATGGGCAGAAGAAGAGGAGTTGGAGGAGGAGGAAATTGACAGTCAGGCCAGTGAGGGGAGTGAATTCTTGCGCGTTGACCCCTCGCGTTCAAAGCGCTATTCCAGCACCGATTACTGGGTATTCACTCTCCTGGACCCACGGTACAAGCAAAATCTTTCCACTCTCATCCCTGGAGAGGAAAGGAGTGTGAGAATGCATGAATACCAGCAGGCCCTGGTGCACAAGCTGAAACAGTATTTCCCTTCTGACAGCGCTAGCAGCTGAGGGCATACTTCTGCGGGACAAGTAGCGAGGGAGAGTAGGCGAGCAGGCAGCTTGTCCAGCACTGGCAGGGATACGCTTTACAAGGCCTTTGCCAGTTTTATGTCACCCCAGCAAGACACTGTCACCTGTCTCCAGTCTCGGCAGAGTAGGGCTGATCTTTACAGAACGATGGTGACGATGGAACCCCTACAACTACTGGGTTCCAAAGCTGGACATGTGGCACGAACTGGCGCTGTACGCCTGGGAGGTTCTTGCCTGCCCTGCCGCATCATCACCGATAAGCGTACACGCCTGTCGACTGACAGCGCTGACAGCGCTGACAGGCTGACGCTTATCAAGATGAATAAAGCCTGGATTTCTCAGGATTTCCATTCTCCACCAGGTGAAAGAAGCTCAACCTGAATAATATATGCACTCCTCCTCCTCATTGTCCTCCTTCTCCTCCTCTTTGTACACTAAAGCAGAGGAAACTGGCTATTTTTTGCCAGGGCCAACTGGCTCTAGCTATAGTACTCTATGTATTTAATTTTTCTGGAGGGCCACCTACCCGGTCCTCTGTTTTAAACAATTTTTGGGAGTGCCACATACAGGCACTCAATCTATTTAATTTTTCTGGAGGACCACCTACCTGCTCCTCTGGTTTGAAAACTTTTTTGGACTGCCACATACAGGCACTCAATTTATTTAATTTTTCTGGAGGACCACCTACCTACTCCTCTGGTTTGAAAACTTTTTTGGACTGCTACATACAGGCACTCAATCTATTTAATTTTTCTGGAGGACCACCTACCTGCTCCTCTGGTTTGAAAACTTTTTTGGACTGCCACATACAGGCACTATCCAAATTAAATTGTCTCCATAGCAGCCTCCACACATCGTCTTTTTAGCTGCCTCCACACGTTGTCTCCATTGCTACCTCCACACGTCATCGCCATAGCTGCCTCCAAAAGTCGTCCATATAGCTGCCTCCATATATGGTCCCCTTATCAAACGAGCTGTGTCAGGCAGAATTTTGGGTTGTTTTCATGGCTTCCACATCAAACTTGTTAACTTTGTCGCCACCCTGCTGTGTAATCCACAAAATATACTGGCAAACTTTTATCATTTACCAATTTTATTTCAGCGCTTCTTGCGCATCTGTTTACATTCCCCTCACCCACCATAACCCAAACTTATAAGAACACTACTACACTTGATCTTATACAAAAGGTTTTTAGAAGTGCTGTTTGGGAAGTAGCCGAGATACAGGGGCTTGGATAGGCAAAAGCTAGCCTGGCAGCGGAGCACCAGCTCCATCCCAAGATCCAACTAACATAGTTTTAACTACAGCACCTTTAATCTACTACTACTTCACTGCCTCCATACATCGTCCCCTTAACAAACGAGCTGTGTCAGGCAGAATTTTCAGGTGGTTCACCAGATACATAGTGGAACTCGGCCCATCTGTCGCCACCATGCTGGAGACCTGAAGTTGCAATCATAGCAGCGCAATATGGATGCCCCATACTGTCGCTCTTAATCATGGAACCATTTCCGAAAAAACTATTAAAAATAGAACCACTATGCTATTCCATTATTCCTAGGTGAAATATTCAAACGACCCGGCCTGCTTTGAAAATTATAATTTTGTCAAAGTAAACGCTTCTGCCCCCAGGCCCATTTTGGGTGGGGAGGAGCCGAGAGACAGGGGCTTTGACAGGCGAAAGCTCGCCTGGCAGCGGACTGCCAGCTCCATCCCAAGATTAGGCAGCCTCAGAGGCATCCATGCATGCTGCCCCTGCTGTTTCCTGTCCATTTTGCCTCCACGATCCTCCACAGCGTCCACCAATGTCTCCATGCGCAACTTTTAACTCTCTATACCCCAGACGCTGGAGCACGAGAGGATATGCAGCACATCATCCCCTTATCAAACGAGCTGTGTCAGGCAGAATTTTCAGGTGTTTCACCAGATACATAGTGGAACTCGGCCCATCTGTTGCCGTTATGCTGGAGACCTGAAGTTGCAATCATAGCAGCGCAATATGAATGCCCCATACTGTCGCTCTTAATCATGGAAATTGTCTCCATGGCTGCCTCCACATGTCGTCCCCTTATCAAAAGAGCTGTGTCAGGCTCATTTTTTGGGTGTTTCACCAGATACGTTATGGAACTTGGTCACTATGTCGCCACCATGCTGTGTTATCGACTAAATATATTGTTCACATAGGAAATCATTTCAGCGCTTCTTGCTCACCTCCTTTGGTGAAACCTGAGTCCATTTAGGGTAGGTCACCATGACACTCTCTAGCCTGCCACTGCTGCCGCTGCCTCTGCATGCCGTCCCCTATAGTGTCAGGGTCAATTATTGCATGTTTTAGATGCTATCTAGCCTCATTCGGTCACTCTGTCATGGCCATGCTGTTGCCCATAATTTTGGCATAATGGTGCGATTAAGCAGCCTCAGAGGCATCCATGCATGTTTCCCCTGCTGTTTCCTGTCCATTTCCGTGGTGTTTCCATCCTTTTCTGAGGTTCCCAGGTGTTTGGCCAAGCTTCCCTGTGCAGAGCCTTGGTCCCCTTGAAAAATGCTCGAGTCTCCCATTGACTTCAATGGGGCTCGTTATTCGAGACGAGCACTCGGGAAAAGTTCGTCTCGAATAACGAGTACCCGAGCATTTTAGTGTATTTTACTAAGAGAATATGGTGAAATGGCAAAAATGATTTTGTATAACAATTTCTTCAAAATTAAGAAGTGCTGTTATACGGCCTCAAGTGCTGATACGGCCTCATTCCTTTACATGAGTTGCATGTGTGAAGGGGAATATCTATACATGAGCTTTATAGTTTTATACATGAAGGGGAATATTTGTATATAAGCTTATAGTTTTATATTTGTATACTTTTATACTTTTATGTAGCTGGCAAATACCAAAGTTTTTCCTCCTCAGCAATATGCTCAGATATGTTACTTAAGATGGCGCCGGCATCCACTGATACTACACAGCCAACACCCTATTCCTGGAAGTAGATCAACATGCCCAATTCCAAGAAGGCTTCATCACTCATATTGAGACTTAAGGTTTTGACAACGCCCAGGAGATTATCTGCCCAGATACTGGAACTGACCAATCGGAGCACATCGGATGCTAGACACATATGCTTAATCCTTGCCCATTATGATGCTGCATGACATATAACCACGCCCTTTTACCCTTCTGTATAAAGTTTGCTAACACGGAAATAAAGTTAGTCTTGCTGTGCTGAGCAGTACGAGCTTGTTTTGAGAATGAGACTGAATAACCTTATATCAGATTCTTTCTTAAAAAATGTGCACACTTGCTCTGTCTAATTTGAGGTGACTGACCGGACCGGTTATTTGTCGATTACGACCCCGACAATTTGGCGCTCAACTGTGGGGCGTGGCCTGAGCCTCTGAGCCCCCGGGGACCCACACTAACACCCGGTGGACGACCCCTGTCAGAGTAGAGAAATACGCCATGACGGGTGTCTGGGCCTGAAATAAGGTCAACTGGGTGGGGGGTATAACCCAGTAGGAACTTCTCACTAGGAGAGTTACCTGCATAGAGTACCGTAGAGGATACTGTTATTCTGGTTGGGGACCAGACCACTGTGTGAGCCTGTGAGTAAAAATATATTGGTTAGGACAGAGTAACAATGTGGCGCACGTGTGGAAAGGATTTTGATTTAACGGGGATCACTGTGTTGAGCGAGTGGCCACGTCAACATAGTACTCTATTAGTAAGACAGAATGTTACATCTCATGAAAAAGGAACACAGCCTCCCCCCGGGAGCACAGACGGCAACCCAGTTAGTGGAGCAGAGAGAAGGTAAAAAGTATGTGAAGTGTGCAAAAGACTTGTACAAGTTTGTAGAACAGCCAAAGTCAGGTAGATTACAGCCCACACTGTGGAAGACCATCTTAGATGGTAGCAAAGGGTCCTTAGAGGACAAGGGGCTGTTAGAGTCAGTGCAAGCCCACTTTAGGGTAGCGAAGAAGTTGAAGGAAGAAGGTTGGTCGGAGGTGAAAGGAGAAGGTGGCAGTGAAGGAGAAGAAATGATTTATGGATATGTAAAATGTGAATCACAAAGTATTAAGAATTGTAATGAAAAAGATGTATCTACAATGGCCACCGCTCCCTCTGGGGCGCCACCGCCCTATAATGGCGCCGGTTCAAGTCCGGAAGGGTGGACATGTGACGTATGCGGAGTTCAAAACCCGGATTGGGCGGAGAAATGTTGTCAGTGTGGTGCTCCATGCCCACATGGTCACAACCCCAAATCCAGTGGAAGTGGGGCATGCCCCTCTTCCGGCAGCGGCCATCTTGGTACTCCTGCGGAGGCCCGGGTGCAGCCACTGTATCCGCTTCTCACTTCTTCCGGAGCATACTATTAAGGCCCAAACGCTTCAGAAGAGAGTCCATCCACCCCTCACAGGTGCTAGTCCTGTTTCCAGTCAAGCATGACACCCGTGCTCACAAAAAGCGCGACCAGGATCAGCCGGCCCCTCAAGTCCAAGTAACCCCTGAAATTTTGTGAGAGTCTCCACTCTATAGTCGCTTACAAGATAGATGTGCCGCTATGGCAGACAGCGGAGATGAGTGAGAAACTGACCCGGCTGACCCTCCCAAGTCCGAGGCCCGGCTCTCTACCGGACCTTCACACACAAAGTCCCAGCAGCCTCCACTGCTTACCCCACGGGCACCCCAGGGAGGGAAAGAGGAACAGTGTGTGCAGCAAACCGCCAAACAGTGGAACCCTATATACACAATCTGTCTCGACACATTGCAGAACCCGCAAGTTACAGTCACGGGGGGGATGGGTGACATTACCACACTCAGGGTGTGAGCCATAGTCAACCCTGCTTCACCCTGCATAATCAACACCTGAAGCATGATGGAGGACTAGCCAGACAGATAGTCCGAGAAGGAGATCAAAGCATACAGCAAAATTCCAATTTGATCATTAGTAACTCCGGCCCTCTCCCAGTGGGGGGTGTTGCCCTCACAGCCTTTGGGGCCTTCCCATGTGATATTATAATACATGCTGTAAACCCTACGTGGGATGGGGCCAGCACTGAGGAGTGTGCTGCCGCTCTCAGAACTGTGATTTTACGGTCCCTGGGCGCTGCTTACCAAGCATCTGCTCATTACATGCCGCGCCGCGCCGCACCATAGCCCTGCCACTCATCTCTTCAGGACCATTCGGATACCCTCTGATGGAGTGCATTCAAGTGCATCTCAGGACTATCAAAGAATATATCATCACATAACCATCAATAACCCTCACAGAAGTGCTTATAGGGACCAATTCTCCATCCATAGTGGAGACCCTGCAGTCCAAGATGAAGAAAACCACAGCCACTCCCAGTGTTCCTACACTCCCTGAACCAAACATGACTACTGTCACGGCAGAAGCTCCCCTGAAGAGCAAGACCCTCACCAGTGAACCTATTAGGTACGTGGCTTTCACACCCACACAACTGGACTATATCTCTAGTTTCTGCGGAAGTTGGAGCAGAACCGTCAGATCTAAGGTGCCACCTGGAGGGATCTCTACAATATGGTTACTGTTAAAACTCCTGACACTTATCTGCAGGTCATCCTGAAGTACCTGGACGCTTCGGCAGTACCGGACCATGATAGTTACCAGTCAGGGTTGGACTTCTGTTTCCAGATGAAGACTTGGGCACAGGAATGCCTCACCGACCAGGCAGGTTCCATCCAGGACGTCCAACAGGAAAAGGATGAACCGGTGGACAGGTACTCCTCCAGACTGTCCCAACAATTTGAGGATCTTGGATTCACCCTCCATAATAAGATCCAAGCCCACATGCTTGTAAAGGCCTTAGTGGAGGGCCTCCAAGATGAACTTAGAGACAATGTTCTTGCCACTCGTCCAGAAATCCTATCAACAGGATTCAAAGATGCTGTAACCATAATCAAAGGATTCCAGAAAGCTCAACATAAGGAGAGAGACCAGAAGAAAAACAAAGTGATGCTGATGACCACCACCTCAATGAACAGTGACTCAGATGAAGAACCGGTCCCTGCCCCTATTATGGTACAGCAAGCCCCTACAGGACCACCTATGCCTGTCAACTACTACCCTCAGCCACCAGTACCCCAAGCCCCTCATCTGTGGCAGAAACAACAACAGCAAGGACCCTTTGGATTTAACAACCAGAGATCTCACCCTACCTGCTGGAATTGTGGAAGACAAGGCCATGTCAAAAGAGACTGCAGGTTCAGACCCAGTCAACGCCCCCAAGATGACTACAGACCGCGCAAAATTGGACCTAGATCTGATGACTATAGAGGGTCCCAGAATAGACCCAGACCTGATGACTATAGAGGATCACATGATGAACCCAGGTACCAGGACCAAAGGTACCAAGAACCAAGACCACAGGATTCAGGATCTCCCCACCAATTATGAAGTTCAGGCCAACCTGTGCCCTGCTTTACAAATGCTTAAAAGCTTTACCCCAAAACAGCTTGTGGGTCCACTGTCCTCCCAGTGGACGGACACCCCACAAGGTTTCTAGTGGACACAGGGGCGGCCACCTCGGTTATCTCCTCACCTAACCTCCCAAGTACTGTGGAACTGTATGATGACTTTTTGTCCTGTATTGGCATTACTGGCACCACTGCTGAGTCTCCCCTCACTGTTCCTGTCCCCGTTGGACCGTTTCTTGATGTCATGGCTCGCTTCCTGGTGTCAGATACCTGCCCCATCAACCTCCTAGGGGCAGACCTTCTCCAACGTCTCAGAGCTTCTATTAATTATACCCCCCAAGGTCTTCAGCTTGAATTACATGACCCCAGGTCAGAAGAGGGAACCATGGACAGATGTGTACTAAGAGCTCTCCCTCTGATGCTTCAGCAAATTCATCAACCTGATCCCCTCTATGGAGTCCCGGACCGGGTCTCAGCCCAACTCCCCTCCTCACTCTGGTCTACTGGACCTGATGACGTAGGACTTCTACCAGTCTCTCCAGTGATTGTATATCTAAAAGAAGGGGCACAGCCCCAGAGGATACCTCAGTATCCTCTGAAGATGGCTCAAGAACAAGGCCTCTCCACCCAGATTCAGGCCCTTGTCAAACAAGGTGTTTTGGTCTACTGTACCTCTTCCTGCAACACCCCATTATTTCCTGTCCAGAAGAAGACCCCCAAGGGGTCTCCACCCAAGTACAGGCTAGTCCAGGACCTCAGAGCAGTCAATGCAGCTACTGTATTGGAAACTCCAGTGGTACCCAACCCCAACACTTTGCTGGCCAATATCCCGCCCTCTGCAAGGGTTTTCACCATCGATCTTGCTAATGCCTTTTTCAGTGTACCCCTAGACCCAGAGTGCCATTATCTGTTTGCCTTTACCTCCTGTGGAAGCCAACTCACTTGGACAAGGTGCCCCCAAAGTGCCCAGAACAGCCCTAACCAATTTACTCAGGCTATGAAGACTGTCTTGTCTCCCTGGATTGCTGAGCATTCTCAAGTTACTCTTCTACAGTATGTGGATGATCTTCTCCTCTGTGCTGACTCCAAACCACTGTTGGAACAAGAGTCATTGTCTCTCCTACTGTTCCTATCTACAGCCAGCTGCAAAGTTTCTGAGGATAAAGTTCAATGGTGTCATGCAAATGTCATTTTCCTTGGACATTGTGTCTCTCAAGGGGCCAGACACCTTACAGAAGACAGGAAATAGGCCATTGCCAAGTTACCATTTCCTTCCACCATTGACCAACTCCAGTCTTTCTTGGGACTCATCACCTACTGCAGACAATGGATTCCGGATGCATCCAGGCTTATGCAACCCTTGTATGACTGTTTAAAGTCAGGAGGACCACAAGGTGCTATACCCAGCCTTTCAACCTGTTTGTTTCTGAAAGTGAAGGACATGCAACTGGTGTCCTGGCCCAGCAGCATGCTGGGAGACAACGTCCTATTGGATACTACTCTTGCCGTCTGGACCCTGTGGCCAGAACATCACCTACTTGTTTGAAAGCAGTTCATGCCGCCCATGCACTTCTAGACAAGACTGCTGACATTGTTCTGGGACATGACCTCATCATTCAAGCTTCTCATGATCTGGCGGCAGTCCTTTCTCAGACCCAACCCAGACATCTGGCCCACCAGAGACACCTCAGACTTCAGTGTTCTTTACTTCTGCCTTCCCATATCACCTTCAAATGTTGTTCAGTCATCAATCCAGACACTCTCCTTCCACATTCCAGGGGGGAAGCAGGTGACCCAGAAGTTGCTCCAGAAGTTGAAGATCCTCATGACTGCTTACAAGTTCTTCTTGATGACACCTCAACGCCTCCAGGGGTAACTACCAAGGAATTACCCCATCATGACCTTGAATCAGTCTGGAAGGTACCACACAGGTTATGCGGTAACCAGGGAAACACAGGTGGTGAAAGCGGAAGCCATACCAGCCTCCATGTCAGCTCAAGAAGCCGAACTGATAGCCCTCAAGGAAGCCTGTACTTTGGCCAAAGGGAAGACTGTGAACATCAGAACTGACTCAAGGTATGCCCATGGCATTGCCCATGATTTTGGAATCATCTGGAAGAACAGAGGCTTCATCACAGCCACAGGTACCCCAGTGAAGCATGCAGACGTCATCAAGAGCCTGATGGAAGCTCTACAACTACCCTTTGGACTACCCTTTCCAAAGGATCCAAGTTGACCATATTCAGCTTCCCAAGTCAGGAAGATATGAATATTCTATAGTAGCTGTGGACATGTTCTCAGGATGGCCAGAAGCTTACCCAGTTTTCAACATGACTGCCAAGCTTACAGCCAAGAAACTAATTAATGAAATTGCCTGTAGATTTGGAGTACCTCAGGTAATAGAAAGTGACCAAAGACCAACCTTCACCGGGCAAATCTACACTGAACTATGGCAGATGCTAGGAGCCAACATAGGACTCCACACGCCATATCATCCTCAAAGTTCCAGGAAAGTTGAAAGGATGAATGGGACTTTGAAGAAAACCCTAAGGAATGGGCAGAACTTATGCCCATTGCCCTGTACCATGTCAGACACACCCCACAAGCCAAACACGGTCTCACTCCCTATGAGATTCTGTTTGGGTCACCTCCTAAGTTGTCAGAAGTTAGGGAGCAGCAGTTAGCTGAGGGGATGGATAAAGTTGTTAAGTTTGTTGTCCGTCTGTCTAAATAACTGTCTAACACACATATTCTATTCCTGAATCCACAGGTGACATGGTCTACGACTTCCAACCAGGTGACAAGGTGTATGTAAAGAAACATATCCGGAAGAACTGTCTAGACCCGAGGTTTGACGGTCCATACACTGTGGTTCTTGTCACGCCCACTGCGGTTAAACTTGAGGGGAAAACTACTTGGACACACGCCTCTCACTGTAGAAGAGACACGGCCTCACCATGAAGAAACATATCCTTTCCGGTTGCATAACTGTCCTTGCTCTATGTCTCAGTGTCAAGGGATTAACTACTTTCTGGGTTGATACAACCTCTGAATTTCAAACTTACAGCTTTGATTATTGTGATGTTGTAGATTGTAGGAGTGGGGGAATTGCCACTAATTATTGGTTTGACGCCTATGTAAAGGGTCAGTTTTATTTATGTGTCACCCGCCCTGGGAATGAGAATTGTTGCTATTGGTCCGATGTGGGATGGAACACGGGAAAGGACCGGGGGTACGCCCCCCGGAAGGGAAGAGACAGGAGGGATAAACAGGGGAGATCTTTACTCTCCCGACTGACCCTAAGTGCTGGTCAATTAAAATCCCCTGACTGTAACCGCAAAGCCAACTGCTTGCCTCTGTATTTGAATCTGGAAAACCCGCAGGTGGGGGACCTGGGAAAATATGTCCTAGGTTGTCATATAGAACCCAAAAATAGGCCACATATATCTACGTGATGTGAAGGAATGCCCCGTAGCTAAGCCAGATGCACATCCCACAACGGCAGCCGAAGGATCTCTTCAGCAAGTAGTAGGGGAAGTTATCCCTATACCGGGCCTTAGCTGGGAGCATGTCTTTTCCATTGAAACAGGAACTGCCCCCAGGAAAAATTTATGGCTAGAATGGGTCAGGTACTCTGTAAGAGCCAGTAACATGACAGAAGGATGTGTGGCCTGTGCTACTGCCAATCCGCACTTTAGTACCACTCCTTTCCCTATACCACAGAATGATTCATTAGTGGAGTGCCTTATGACTCTACTAAAAGGAGGAGCAGATGCTAAGTGTCCCGAATATCAGCCCCTTGTCACCAGAGAACCCAAAATAAGGCCCCCAGGAGAAATATATGTACTTCCGGCCAATTATACTTGTTTCAACAATAATGACCAATCAGGCATCTCTTTGGGGATATTTGCAGATTGATTTTGTGTAGAAAACTCTACTATAGACTGTGACCTATTGACCAATCACACCGGTATTCTAATGGACTGCTACTGGTTATGTGGTAATGGTAGATTGAGAAGTAGGTTGCCCTCCTCCTGGAGAGGACAATGTACCCTAGTTAAACTTGTTCTCCCCTTCAAAATATTGCCTTGGGACCCCAAAGTAAAAGATGAAAGGTCAAAAAGAGCCATTGAGTCCCTTAAAGGATATAAGAAAGACCCTGAGGTGTATATTGTTTCTATAGGAGTCCCAAGGGGGGTCCCTAATAGATACAAAGCCCAAGACCAAATTGCTGCAGGATTTGCCTCTATCATTCCCCAAATTCAGATCAACAAAAATGTGGATTGGATCAATTACATTTATTATAATGAACAAAGATTTGTAAATTACAGCGTTGAAGCCCTCACAGGTATAGTCTTAGAATTAGGCCCTAATACTCGAATGACTCTCCAAAATAGAATGACCCTTGATATGATTTTAGCTGAAAAAGGAGGAGTCTGTGGGATGATAGGAGAAGAGTGTTGCACTTATATCCCCCAGAATAGTGGTGCTGATGGCAAAACCATGGCAGCACTGAACAGCCTCAAAGATTTGGCCTTAGAGATGAAGAAGAATTCAGGAGTAGATACCTCCTGGGCTGCTTAGCTACTGAACTGGACTGGAGGATGGAAAAAGTTTTTCCAACAAATAGGCGTAGTTCTGCTGGGAATGTTTATCCTTTGTCTTTTCCTTCTTTGTTGTTGCATCCCGGTTTACAAGTCTTTGATCAGGCGTATTGCAGAAAGTAAGTCAAATATTATGATGGCCCAAGAAATGGAGGCCCTGATGGGAACAGAAGAAGAATTAACTGATATGCCCCTAATAAAACCACGACCGCCTCAACCCCCATCCATGGGAGAGCTAATTTAGGGAAAGATGGGAGGACTCCATGAGTGTAAGTTAGCATAGTGCAAGCGAGAGGTGAGGTCTTGCTGAAAGGGCAGGCCTTGCCCGAAGTTTGTGAAGTAACCCCACCCCAACTTATCCCCACTCATGGACAACCTCAAAGGTACATTAGAGGAAAAATTTTGTATTTAGGGGGGATTGTGAAGGGGAATATCTATACATGAGCTTTATAGTTTTATACATGAAGGGGAATATTTGTATATGAGCTTATAGTTTTATATTTTTATACTTTTATATAGCTGGCAAATACTAAAGTTTTTCCTCCTCAGCAATATGCTCAGATATTTTACTTAAGATGGCGCCGGCATCCACTGATACTACACAGCCAACACCCTATTCCTGGAAGTAGATCAACATGCCCAATTCCAAGAAGGCTTCATCACTCATATTGAGACTTAAGGTTTTGACAACGCCCAGGACATTATCTGCCCAGATACTGGAACTGACCAATCAGAGCACATCGGATGCTAGACACATATGCTTAATCCTTGCCCAATATGATGCTGCAGGACATATAACCACACCCTTTTTACCCTTCTGTATAAAGTTTGCTAACACGGAAATAAAGTTAGTCTTGTTGTGCTGAGCAGTACGAGCTTGTTTTGAGACTGAGACTGAATAACCTTATATCAGATTCTTTCTTAAAAAATGTGCACACTTGCTCTGTCTAATTTGAGGTGACTAACCGGACCGGTTATTTGTCGATCATGACCCCGACACATGTATATGTGATGGTTTAATCCTGACTTTCTATACAGAATGGTCTCATATATCAAATTTGTATGGTGTGTGCCAGTGGTGTTTATAAAGGTTTTCTCAACCCGTGTTTGGTTGAATATTACTTGTTTTGCAGTAAATGTATTTGTTTCATGATCTGGTATTTGTTTAGGTGCTTTAATTTGGTATGGTTTTATCTCTGCTCTGTAGTCATTTTAAGGTGTGCATTGGTTGGCGTAATGTGCAATTCGAGACCAACAGGCTGTAGCTATGGTGAATGTTCTAAATAATCAAATAGAGCATTTGAAAAGAAGAAGCTATATGTTTTGTAGCTACTTACTTTTCTGCTACAAATCTCATTAAAATCTACCATCACATTTTTGCATAATAAACCAGGGACACTTACACATAGATCCAGGCACCATGACTGTGGAAATATTCTAAAATCTACTTGATGCTAATGAGTCTAAGATGCAACCATTGCATCTGCTCTGGCTTACAAGCCATTACATGTCTTATGCCCCCCTACTCTCCCAGCACTTGTGCACAGTGCCTGGATCTATGAAAAAATGTAACTGGTTTTTCATGCTTAAATTTGATGGTAGATTTCCTTTAAACCTACCTTAGTCCTTAAACCAGAGACACTTACTCATAGACCTCAGGAAATCTTCTAAAATCTACTTTAGAAATGATGCTACTGAGTCAAAGAGGCAAACCTAGCCTCTGGTCTGGTTTACAGGCTGTTACATGTCTCATGCTCCCCTTACTCCACCAGCATTTGCGCACGGTGAGTTTTTATGCTTGAATTTGATGCTAGATTTCCTTTAACCCCTTCACGCTCCGTGGCGGATATATCCGCCACGGAGCGCAGTGACTTAGCGCTCAGTGGCGGATATATCCGCCACGGCGCTTATGCCGGCTCGGCTCTGGATCAGAGCCGAACCGGCATCGGGAAACACGGGGTGCCGGCTGTAACTAATAGCCGGCACCCCAGTGTAACACCCGCGATCGGAGTTGTCTCCGATCGCGGGTGCTTAACCCGTTAAATGCCGCGGTCAGCGCGACCGCGGCATCTAACCCGCATCTGGGGGGTCTTTCCTCCACGATCGGCCCCCCCGAACCGTTTTCGGGGGGCGCCGATCGTTGCTATAGTAACTCTGGGGTCCGATCTGTATAGGCTGACACTGATAATATTCTGCAATACATCAGTATTGCAGAATATTATCATGAAGAAGCAATCAGAAGATTGCTTCTTCATGTCCCATGGTATAAAAGTGAAAAAGTAAAAAAAAAAAAGTTATTCAATAAAAAAATAAAGTAAAAAATCACTAAAAATGCCCCAAACTCCCAAAACATATAAAGAGACATATAACTCAAAAAAAAGTCTAAATCATAACACAAACCCCACATATATAGTATCACCGCGTCCGTAACAACCCGTAGAATAAAAGTAAATCATTATTGAACCCCCACGATAAACGCCGTAAAAAAAAAATGGTATAAACCCTCCAAAAATTATGATTTTTACCTTTTCAATCCCACAAAAAATGCTATAAAATGCGATCAAAAAACCGTATGTACTCAGACATGATACTGGTGCAAAGTACAACATGTCCCGCAAAAAACAAGCCATCAACCAGCTCCGTAGCCAAAAAAGTAACAATGTTATGCCACTTGGAAGACGGCAATACATAAATGATAGATTTTTCCCCACATTAGGGTTTTGTTTGACAAATTTAGTAAAACGTAAGAAAATATATTCATGTCTGGTATCCCCGTAATCGTATCGACCCATAGAATAAAGATATCAGGATTATTAGGCTATACAGTGAACACCAAAAAAAAAAAGGAAAAAATCCAGTACAGAATTGATGCTTTTCTACTCCTGCCCTCAAAAAAAGTTCCTAAATTTTCAACAATAGGTGATACCAACCCCAATATGGTAACAATGGAAAAAGCATCTCATCCCGCAAAAAAAATGCCGTCACATGACCCAAATAACGAAAAAGCGAAAATTTTATAGCCTTCAAAAGGGGCCAATGAGGAAACTAAAATCCTGGCAGCTGCAGGGCGCTCCTTCCCTTCTGCGTCTCGCTGTGCGCCCATAAAACAAGTCACATCCACATGTGGGGGGTCTTTGTACTCAGGAGAAATTGCAGAACAAATTGTATGGTGGGTTTTCTCTTTTTATATTTTGGAAATGTGTAAATTTTAGTGCTAAATGAACGTATAAGGGAACAATATGACCATTCTAAATTTCACCCCCATTTTGATTCAATTACTATGAAGATCTCAAGGGGTTAACAATCTTCGTAAAAGCGGTTTCTGATAGCTTGAGGGTTGCAGATTTGAAAATGGGTTGGTTATATAGGGGGTTTTGATGCTAAATATGTAAAATTTCATTCAAAACTGTATTTATCCCCAAAATAGTCAATTCTGAAAATCCGGAAAAGCGCTATTCTATTTGTAAGCCGCGTGACATCAAAATAAATTATCCAAACATTTCAGAAATTATGAAAATGTAAAGTAGACAAATGGGAAATGTTATTCAGCAACTTATTTAGGTGGTAAATCTATCTGCCTGAAAACGCAATGATTTAGAATTTCGAAAATGGCAAATTTTTCAAAAAAATTATCATATTTTCTTTTTTTTGTAAATAAACGCAAAACTTATCTGCCAAAATTTACCACTAAAATGAAGTACAACATGTGGGGAAAAAACAATCTCAGAATCGTTTTGATAAGTAACAGTGTTCAAAAGTTATAACCATATAAAGCGACGCAAGTCCGAATCCAAAAAATCGGGCTGAGCCTTAAGCTACAAAATGGCTGCGTCCTTAAGGGGTTAAACCTACCTTGGTCCTTACCTGTAGTCTAATGAAATGTCTTCCAGTACCGACCAATAAAATAATTATACTCCCATACAGCCCTTTTAATATACCTTCTCAAATGTTTGCAAGTATTCACCAAAGGAGACATTGGTTTAGCAAAATTCAGCACTAAGGAAATGTCTGTGTCAATTTTTGGGTTCACGAATAGAAGCATTTGTACATGTAATTACCCAATTCACCTAATCAGAATATGAATTATTGTGAGTCTGTAACAAAATTTTAGGCATCGATTTACAATAGTACAAAGGACTTATAATTATAATGTGCTAGGTAAAACTTTTACATTGTGTTTGGCACAAAAAACAGTTTGAACTGAAGCATTGCAACATGTAATAAAGATCAAGAGTTATATTTCCATTTTCTGAATTCAGGTAAAGTATTGCCGCCAAATGCTAAATATTTAAAGAGGCTGGACCCTTCTGATATATCTGGCATGCTGATATATCCGATGCCAGAGTTTTCATCATACAATAGCGCACAATGAGCCAGGGCATGATAAAATCCTCCCATAGTACAATACAGAACCAGATACAAAGTCATTTGGTTACACTTTGTAAGGTTAACGGGAAAACCAAGTAAAGGGCTTCTCCAGTGACATACAAGTTAGCACCTATCCAAAGGACTGGGGGTGACTTCTTGATCGTTAAACATCTCAGTGAGGGGACTCAATATGGAACACGAAAACAGAGCATGTCGTAACCGTGAAGAGGAGAGTAGCCAGTCCCGCATGCACTGGCTGCTCCATCTAGTTCTATGAAGCTGACAGAGATAGCCTGCTCTCAGAGTGACCAGTGGTACCAATAGCTGACTGTAGGGGTGGCCCGGGAGTCTAGGCCTCAGAGCCTTACAGGCCGATCTGGGGGTGACGCAGAAGTCTTCCATCCGGCCCCGATGGTGTTCCAGGGGTCCGCACAGCGCAGGTTTTAGCACAACTTTAAGTCAGGTAGGGTATTTCATAAAGATGTATGCCAATGCCGCCAAATGTTAAATAATTAAAAGAGGCTGGACCCTTCTGATATATCTGGCATGCTGATATATCCGATGCCAGCGTTTTCATCATACAATAGCGCACAATGTGCCAGAGTATGATAAAATCCTCCCATAGTACAATACAGAACCAGATACAAAGTCATTTGGTTACACTTTGTAAGGTTAACGGAAAACCAAGTAAAGGGGTTCTCCAGTGACATACAAGTTAGCACCTATCCAAAGGACTGGGGGTGACTTCTTGATCGTTAAACATCTCAGTGAGGGGACTCAATATGGAACACGAAAACGAGCAGTCGTAAACGTGAAGAGGAGAGTAGCCAGTCCCGCATGCACTGGCTGCTCCATCTAGTTCTATGAAGCTGACAGAGATAGCCTGCTCTCAGAGTGACAGTGGTACCAATAGTGACTGTAGGGTGGCCCGGGAGTCTAACATCTACTATGGTGGTGGCCTGGAGTCTGACAGCCAGCTCTGGGAGTAGCCAAGTAGTCTGACAGCGCACACTAGGGCTGGAACAGCGTTATGAACTGATGCAGGTTTTAGCGCAATTCTACGCCAGCAAAGGCCCTGCATAGAGATGTATGCCAGCGCCACTAGCCTCTGGGTAAATTAAGAGGAACCCTCCTGATGTTTTTGGGAGGAGGAGGTTTGGGGTTTCATCATACAACAGAGCATGATGCTAGCGTATGATAAATTCCCTCCATAGTACAATGCAAACCATATACGAGGTGATTGAGTAAAGCCCTGTAGATATTCAAGGAAACTCATTACAATGAATTGGAATTGATTAAAGTTCAACTATTAAAAACAAAAAGTACGGCCTCCTCCATACCCCTACCGCCGTCCTAACCATCACCAAATAGATGAATATTCTACCATTTTAGTAGAAATAACCTTTAATCAATTTACCAAAAAGGTGGCCAAAGTAACAGGACCATTAGCTTGCAATTCGCTAACTGAACTGGTCAAAGACTTTCTACTTTACATTCTAAACACTAATATGATTTCTACACTCAACCTGCGCTATGCTGAACCTGGGGGTGGCTTGGTGTCTTACAGCCCTGCTCTGGAGGTAGCCCAGGAGTTTACAGCTCGTACTGGGGTGGGCAAGGTGTCTTGTAGCCCTACTCTTGAGGTGACCCAGGAGTCTTACAGCTCATACTGGGGTGGACCTGGGTGACTTACAGCTCGAACTGTTGGTGAAACCAGGAGACTTACAGCTGGAAATGGGATATGAAACAGCAGTCTTACAGCTTGCTCAGGGGCTGACACAGGTGTCTTCAGCCTGCTTTTTGGGTAGCCCAATGGTCTAACAGCTCGCATTGTGGTAGGCCTCAGAGCCTTACAGGCCGATCTGGGGGTGACGCAGAAGTCTTCCATCCGGCCCGATGGTGTTCCAGGGGTCGCACAGGCGCAGGTTTTAGCACAACTTTAAGTCAGGTAGGGTATTTCATAAAGATGTACGCCATGCCGCCAAATGTTAAATAATATAAAGAGGCTGGACACCTTCTGATATATCTGGCATGCTGATATATCCGATGCCAGCGTTTTCATCATACAATAGCGCACAATGTGCCCGAGTATGATAAAATCCTCCCATAGTACAATACAGAACCAGATACAAAGTCATTTGGTTACACTTTGTAAGGTTAACGGAAAACCAAGTAAAGGGGTTCTCCAGTGACATACAAGTTAGCACCTATCCAAAGGACTGGGGGTGACTTCTTGATCGTTAAACATCTCAGTGAGGGGACTCAATATGGAACACGAAAACGGAGCACGTCGTAACCGTGAAGAGGAGAGTAGCCAGTCCCGCATGCACTGGCTGCTCCATCTAGTTCTATGAAGCGGCAGAGATAGCCTGTCTCAGAGTGACCAGTGGTACCAATAGCTGACTGTAGGGGTGGCCGGGAGTCTAACTTCCTACTATGGTGGTGGCCCTGGAGTCTGACAGCCAGCTCTGGAGTAGCCAGTAGTCTGACGCGGCACACTGGGCTGGAACAGCGTTATGAACTGATGCAGGTTTTAGCGCACATTCTACGCCAGCAAAGGCCTGCATAGAGATGTATGCCAGCGCCACTAGCCTCTGGGTAAATTAAGAGGAACCGCCTGCTTTGGGGTAGCCCAATGTCTAACAGCTCGCACGTGGTAGGCCTCAGAGCCTTACAGGCCGATGCTGGGGTGACGCAGAAGTTCTTCCATCCGGCCCGATGGTGTTCCAGGGGTCCGCACAGGCGCAGGTTTTAGCACAACTTTAAGTCAGGTAGGGTATTTCATAAGATGTACGCCAATGCCGCCAAATGTTAAATAATTAAAGAGGCTGGACCCTTCTGATATATCTGGCTGCGATATATCCATGCCAGCGTTTTCATCATACAATCGCCACAATGTGCCAGAGTAGATAAAATCCTCCATAGTACAATACAGAACCAGATACAAAGTCATTTGGTTACACTTTGTAAGGTTAACGGAAAACCAAGTAAAGGGTTCTCCAGTGACTACAAGTTAGCACCTATCCAAAGGACTGGGGGTGACTTCTTGACGTTAAACATCTCAAGGGGACTCAATATGGAACACGAAAAGAGCACGTCGTAACCGTGAAGAGGAAGTAGCCAGTCCCGCATGCACTGGCTGCTCCATTAGTTCTATGAAGCTACAGAGATAGCCTGCTCTCAGAGTGACCATGGTACCAATAGCTGACTGTAGGGTGGCCCGGGAGTCTAACTTCCTACTATGGTGGTGGCCCTGGAGTCTGACAGCCACTCTGGGATAGCCAAGTAGTCTGACAGCGCACACTAGGGCTGGAACAGCGTTATGAACGATGCAGGTTTTAGCGCATTCTACGCCAGCAAAGGCCCTGCATAGAGAGTATGCCAGCCCACTAGCCTCTGGGTAAATTAAAGAGCCCTCCTGATGTTTTTGGGAGGAGGAGTTTGGGTTTTCATCATACAGAGCATGATGCTAGCGTATGATAAATTCCCTCCATAGTACAATGCAAACCATATACGAGGTGATTGAGTAAAGCCCTGTAGAATTTCAAGGAAACTCTTACAATGAATGGAAATGATTAAATCACCTATTAAAAACAAAAAGTACGGCCTCCTCCATAAACCCCTACAGCCGTCCTAACCATCACCAAAATAGAGAATATTCTACCATTTTAGTAGAATAACCTTTAATCAATTTACCAAAAAGGTGGCCAAATACAGAACGCATATAGCTTGCAATTCTGCTAACTGAACTGGTCAAGACTTTCTACTTTACATTCTAAACACTAATATGATTTCTACACTCAACCTGCGCTATGCTGAACCTGGGGGTGGCCTTGGTGTCTACAGCCCTGCTCTGGAGGTAGCCAGGAGTCTTACAGCTCGTATGGGGGTGGGCAAGTGTCTTGTAGCCCTACTCTTGAGGTGACCCAGGAGTCTTACAGCTCATACTGGGGTGACCTGGGTGACTTACAGCTCGAACTGTTGTGAAACCGAGACTTACAGCGGAAATGGGATATGAAACAGCAGTCTTACAGCTTGCTCAGGGGCTGACGCGTGTCTTCCAGCCTGCTTTTGGGGTAGCCCAATGTCTAACAGCTCGCACTGTGGTAGCCTCGAGCCTTACAGGCCGATCTGGGGGTGACGCAGAAGTCTTCCATCCGTGGAGAGTAGCCAGTCCCGCATGCACTGGCTGCTCCATCTAGTTCTATGAAGCTGACAGAGATAGCCTGCTCTCAGAGTGACCAGTGGTACCAATAGCTGACTGTAGGGGTGGCCGGGAGTCTAACAATCCTACTATGGTGGTGGCCCTGGAGTCTGACAGCCAGCTCTGGGAGTAGCCAAGTAGTCTGACAGCGCACACTAGGTGGGAACAGCGTTATGAACTGATGCAGGTTTTAGCGCAATTCTACGCCAGCAAAGGCCCTGCATAGAGATGTATGCCAGCGCCACTAGCCTCTGGGTAAATTAAGAGGAAACCTCCTGATGTTTTTGGGAGGAGGAGGTTTGGGGTTTTCATCATACAACAGAGCATGATGCTGCGGTATGATAAATTCCCTCCATAGTACAATGCAAACATATACGAGGTGATTGAGTAAAGCCCTGTAGATATTTCAAGGAAACTCATTACAATGAATTGGAAATTGATTAAAGTTCACCTATTAAAAAACAAAAAGTACGGCCTCCTCCATAAACCCCTACAGCCGTCCTAACCATCACCAAAATAGATGAATATTCTACCATTTTAGTAGAAATAACCTTTAATCAATTTACCAAAAAGGTGGCCAAAGTAACAGGACCATATAGCTTGCAATTTGCTAACTGAACTGGTCAAAGACTTTCTACTTACATTCTAAACACTATATGATTTCTACACTCAACCTGCGCTATGCTGAACCTGGGGGTGGCCTTGGTGTCTTACAGCCCTGCTCTGGAGGTAGCCCAGGAGTTTACAGCTCGTACTGGGGTGGGCAAGGTGTCTTGTAGCCCTATCTTGAGGTGACCCAGGAGTTTACAGCTCATACTGGGGTGGACCTGGGTGACTTACAGCTCGAACTGTTGGTGAAACCAGGAGACTTACAGCTGGAAAGGGATATGAAACAGCAGTCTTACAGCTTGCTCAGGGGCTGACACAGGTGTCTTCCAGCCTGCTTTTGGGGTAGCCCAATGGTCTAACAGCTCGCACTGTGGTAGGCCTCAGAGCCTTACAGGCCGATCTGGGGGTGACGCAGAAGTCTTCCATCCGGCCCCGATGGTGTTCCAGGGGTCCGCACAGGCGCAGGTTTAGCACAACTTTAAGTCAGGTAGGGTATTTCATAAAGATGTACGCCAATGCCGCCAAATGTTAAATAATTAAAGAGGCTGGACCCTTCTGATATATCTGGCATGCTGATATATCCGATGCCAGCGTTTTCATCATCAATAGCGCACAATGTGCCAGAGTATGATAAAATCCTCCCATAGTACAATACAGAACCAGATACAAAGTCATTTGGTTACACTTTGTAAGGTTAACGGAAAACCAAGTAAAGGGGTTCTCCAGTGACATACAAGTTAGCACCTATCCAAAGGACTGGGGGTGACTTCTTGATCGTTAAACATCTCAGTGAGGGGACTCAATATGGAACACGAAAACGGAGCACGTCGTACCGTGAAAGAGTGAGAGCGAGTAGCCAGTCCCGCATGCACTGGCTGCTCCATCTAGTTCTATGAAGCTGACAGAGATAGCTGCTCTCAGAGTGACCAGTGGTACCAATAGCTGACTGTAGGGGTGGCCGGGAGTCTAACATCCTACTATGGTGGTGGCCCTGGAGTCTGACAGCCAGCTCTGGGAGTAGCCAAGTAGTCTGACAGCGCACACTAGGGCTGGAACAGCGTTTGAACTGATGCAGGTTTTAGCGCAATTCTACGCCAGCAAAGGCCTGCATAGAGATGTATGCCAGCGCCACTAGCCTCTGGGTAAATTAAGAGGAACCCTCCTGATGTTTTGGGAGGAGGAGGTTTGGGGTTTCATCATACAACAGAGCATGATGCTAGCGTATGATAAATTCCCTCCATAGTACAATGCAAACCTTACGAGGTGATTGAGTAAAGCCCTGTAGATATTTCAAGGAAACTCATTACAATGAATTGGAAATTGATTAAAGTCACCTATAAAAACAAAAAGTACGGCTCCTCCATAAACCCCTACAGCCGTCCTAACCATCACCAAAATAGATGAATATTCTACCATTTTAGTAGAAATAACCTTTAATCAATTTACCAAAAAGGTGGCCAAAGTAACAGGACCATATAGCTTGCAATTCTGCTAACTGAACTGGTCAAAGACTTTCTCTTTACATTCTAAACACTAATATGATTTCTACACTCAACCTGCGCTATGCTGAACCTGGGGGTGGCCTGGTGTCTTACAGCCCTGCTCTGGAGGGAGCCCAGGAGTCTTCAGCTCGTACTGGGGGTGGGCAAGGTGTCTTGTAGCCCTACTCTTGAGGTGACCCAGGAGTCTTACAGCTCATACATGGGGTGGACCTGGGTGACTTACAGCTGAACTGTTGGTGAAACAGGAGACTTACAGCTGGAAATGGGATATGAAACAGCAGTCTTACAGCTTGCTCAGGGGCTGACACAGGTGTCTTCCAGCCTGCTTTTGGGGTAGCCCAATGGTCTAACAGCTCGCACTGTGGTAGGCCTCAGAGCCTTACAGGCCGATCTGGGGGTGACGCAGAAGTCTTCCATCCGGCCCCGATGGTGTTCCAGGGGTCCGCACAGGCGCAGGTTTTAGCACAACTTTAAGTCAGGTAGGGTATTTCATAAAGATGTACGCCAATGCCGCCAAATGTTAAATAATTAAAGAGGCTGGACCCTTCTGATATATCTGGCATGCTGATATATCCGATGCCAGCGTTTTCATCATACAATAGCGCCAATGTGCCAGAGTATGATAAAATCCTCCCATAGTACAATACAGAACCAGATACAAAGTCATTGGTTACACTTTGTAAGGTTAACGGAAAACCAAGTAAAGGGGTTCTCCAGTGACATACAAGTTAGCACCTATCCAAAGGAATGGGGGTGACTTCTTGATCGTTAAACATCTCAGTGAGGGGACTCAATATGGAACACGAAAACGGAGCACGTCGTAACCGTGAAGAGGAGAGTAGCCAGTCCCGATGCACTGGCTGCTCCATCTAGTTCTATGAAGCTGACAGAGATAGCCTGCTCTCAGAGTGACCAGTGGTACCAATAGCTGACTGTAGGGGTGGCCGGGAGTCTAACATCCTACTATGGTGGTGGCCCTGGAGTCTGACAGCCAGCTTGGAGTAGCCAAGTAGTTGACAGCGCACACTAGGGCTGGAACAGCGTTATGAACTGATGCAGGTTTTAGCGCAATTCTACGCCAGCAAAGGCCCTGCATAGAGATGTATGCCAGCGCCACTAGCCTCTGGGTAAATTAAGAGGAACCCTCCTGATGTTTTTGGGAGGAGGAGGTTTGGGGTTTTCATCATACAACAGAGCATGATGCTAGCGTATGATAAATTCCCTCCATAGTACAATGCAAACCATATACGAGGTGATTGAGTAAAGCCCTGTAGATATTTCAAGGAAACTCATTACAATGAATTGGAAATTGATTAAAGTTCACCTATTAAAAAACAAAAAGTACGGCCTCCTCCATAAACCCCTACAGCCGTCCTAACCATCACCAAAATAGATGAATATTCTACCATTTTAGTAGAAATAACCTTTAATCAATTTACCAAAAAGGTGGCCAAAGTAACAGGACCATATAGCTTGCAATTCTGCTAACTGAACTGGTCAAAGACTTTCTACTTTACATTCTAAACACTAATATGATTTCTACACTCAACCTGCGCTATGCTGAACCTGGGGGGTGGCCTTGGTGTCTTACAGCCCTGCTCTGGAGGTAGCCCAGGAGTCTTACAGCTCGTACTGGGGGTGGGCAAGGTGTCTTGTAGCCCTACTCTTGAGGTGACCCAGGAGTCTTACAGCTCAACTGGGGTGGACCTGGGTGGACTTACAGCTCGAACTGTTGGTGAAACCAGGAGACTTACAGCTGGAAATGGGATATGAAACAGCAGCTTACAGCTTGCTCAGGGGGGACACAGGTGTCTTCCAGCCTGCTTTTGGGGTAGCCCAATGGTCTAACAGCTCGCACTGTGGTAGGCCTCAGAGCCTTACAGGCGATCTGGGGGTGACGCAGAAGTCTTCCATCCGGCCCCGATGGTGTTCCAGGGGTCCGCACAGGCGCAGGTTTTAGCACAACTTTAAGTCAGGTAGGGTATTTCATAAAGATGTACGCCAATGCCGCCAAATGTTAAATAATTAAAGAGGCTGGACCCTTCTGATATATCTGGCATGTGATATATCCGATGCCAGCGTTTTCATCATACAATAGCGCACAATGTGCCAGAGTATGATAAAATCCTCCATAGTACAATACAGAACCAGATACAAAGTCATTTGGTTACACTTTGTAAGGTTAACGGAAAACCAAGTAAAGGGGTTCTCCAGTGACATACAAGTTAGCACCTATCCAAAGGACTGGGGGTGACTTCTTGATCGTTAAACATCTCAGTGAGGGGACTCAATATGGAACACGAAAACGGAGCACGTCGTAACCGTGAAGAGGAGAGTAGCCAGTCCCGCATGCACTGGCTGCTCCATCTAGTTCTATGAAGCTGACAGAGATAGCCTGCTCTCAGAGTGACCAGTGGTACCAATAGCTGACTGTAGAGGTGGCCCGGGAGTCTAACTTCCTACTATGGTGGTGGCCCTGGAGTCTGACAGCCAGCTCTGGGAGTAGCCAGTAGTTGACAGCGCACACTAGGGCTGGAACAGCGTTATGAACTGATGCAGGTTTTAGCGCAATTCTACGCCAGCAAAGGCCCTGCATAGAGAGTATGCCAGCGCCACTAGCCTCTGGGTAAATTAAGAGGAACCCTCCTGATGTTTTTGGGAGGAGGAGGTTTGGGGTTTTCATCATACAACAGAGCATGATGCTAGCGTATGATAAATTCCCTCCATAGTACAATGCAAACCATATACGAGGTGATTGAGTAAAGCCCTGTAGATATTTCAAGGAAACTCATTACAATGAATTGGAAATTGATTAAAGTTCACCTATTAAAAAACAAAAGTACGGCCTCCTCCATAAAACCCCTACAGCCGTCCTAACCATCACCAAAATAGATGAATATTCTACCATTTTAGTAGAAATAACCTTTAATCAATTTACCAAAAAGGTGGCCAAAGTAACAGGACCATATAGCTTGCAATTCTGCTAACTGAAATGGTCAAAGACTTTCTACTTTACATTCTAAACACTAATATGATTTCTACACTCAACCTGCGCTATGCTGAACCTGGGGGTGGCCTTGGTGTCTTACAGCCCTGCTCTGGAGGTAGCCCAGGAGTCTTACAGCTCGTACTGGGGGTGGGCAAGGTGTCTTGTAGCCCTACTTTGAGGTGACCAGGAGTCTTACAGCTCATACGGGGTGGACCTGGGTGACTTACAGCTCGAACTGTTGGTGAAACCAGGAGACTTACAGCTGGAAATGGGATATGAAACAGCAGTCTTACAGCTTGCTCAGGGGCTGACACAGGTGTCTTCCAGCCTGCTTTTGGGGTAGCCCAATGGTCTAACAGCTCGCACTGTGGTAGGCCTCAGAGCCTTACAGGCCGATCTGGGGGTGACGCAGAAGTCTTCCATCCGGCCCCGATGGTGTTCCAGGGGTCCGCACAGGCGCAGGTTTTAGCACAACTTTAAGTCAGGTAGGGTATTTCATAAAGATGTACGCCAATGCCGCCAAATGTTAAATAATTAAAGAGGCTGGACCCTTCTGATATATCTGGCATGCTGATATATCCGATGCCAGCGTTTTCATCATACAATAGCGCACAATGTGCCAGAGTATGATAAAATCCTTCCCTAGTACAATACAGAACCAGATACAAAGTCATTTGGTTACACTTTGTAAGGTTAACGGAAAACCAAGTAAAGGGGTTCTCCAGTGACATACAAGTTAGCACCTATCCAAGGAATGGGGGTGACTTCTTGATCGTTAAACATCTCAGTGAGGGGACTCAATATGGAACACGAAAACGGAGCACGTCGTAACCGTGAAGAGGAGAGTAGCCAGTCCCGCATGCACTGGCTGCTCCATCTAGTTCTATGAAGCTGACAGAGATAGCCTGCTCTCAGAGTGACCAGTGGTACCAATAGCTGACTGTAGGGTGGCCCGGGAGTCTAACTTCCTACTATGGTGGTGGCCCTGGAGTCTGACAGCCAGCTCTGGGAGTAGCCAAGTAGTCTGACAGCGCACACTAGGGCTGGAACAGCGTTATGAACTGATGCAGGTTTTAGCGCAATTCTACGCCAGCAAAGGCCCTGCATAGAGATGTATGCCAGCGCCACTAGCCTCTGGGTAAATTAAGAGGAACCTCCTGATGTTTTGGGAGGAGGAGGTTTGGGGTTTTCATCATACAACAGAGCATGATGCTAGCGTATGATAAATTCCCTCCATAGTACAATGCAAACCATATACGAGGTGATTGAGTAAAGCCCTGTAGATATTTCAAGGAAACTCATTACAATGAATGGAATTGATTAAAGTTCACCTATTAAAAACAAAAAAGTACGGCCTCCTCCATAAACCCCTACAGCCGTCCTAACCATCACCAAAATAGATGAATATTCTACCATTTAGTAGAAATAACCTTTAATCAATTTACCAAAAAGGTGGCCAAAGTAACAGGACCATATAGTGCAATCTGCTAACTGAACTGGTCAAAGACTTTCTACTTTACATTCTAAAAATAATATGATTTCTACACTCAACCTGCGCTATGCTGAACTGGGGGTGGCCTTGGTGTCTTACAGCCCTGCTCTGGAGGTAGCCCAGGAGTCTTACAGCTCGTACTGGGGGTGGGCAAGGTGTCTTGTAGCCCTACTCTTGAGGTGACCAGGAGTCTACAGCTCATACTGGGGTGGACCGGGTGGACTTACAGCTCGAACTGTTGGTGAAACCAGGAGACTTACAGCTGGAAATGGGATATGAAACAGCAGTCTTACAGCTTGCTCAGGGGCTGACACAGGTGTCTTCTAGCCTGCTTTTGGGGTAGCCCAATGGTCTAACAGCTCGACATGTGGTAGGCCTCAGAGCCTTACAGGCCGATCTGGGGGTGACGCAGAAGTCTTCCATCCGGCACCGATGGTGTTCCAGGGGTCCGCACAGGCGCAGGTTTTAGCACAACTTTAAGTCAGGTAGGGTATTTCATAAAGATGTACGCCAATGCCGCCAAATGTTAAATAAAGAGGGTGGACCCTTCTGATATATCTGGCATGCTGATATATCCGATGCCAGCGTTTTCATCATACAATAGCGCACAATGTGCCAGAGTATGATAAAATCCTCCCATAGTACAATACAGAACCAGATACAAAGTCATTTGGTTACACTTTGTAAGGTTAACGGAAAACAAGTAAAGGGGTTCTCCAGTGACATACAAGTTAGCACCTATCCAAAGGACTGGGGGTGACTTCTTGATCGTTAAACATCTCAGTGAGGGGACTCAATATGGAACACGAAAACGGAGCACGTCGTAACCGTGAAGAGGAGGTAGCCAGTCCCGCATGCACTGGCTGCTCCATCTAGTTCTATGAAGCTGACAGAGATAGCCTGCTCTCAGAGTGACCAGTGGTACCAATAGCTGACTGTAGGGGTGGCCCGGGAGTCTAACTTCCTACTATGGTGGTGGCCCTGGAGTCTGACAGCCAGCTCTGGGAGTAGCCAAGTAGTCTGACAGCGCACACTAGGGCTGGAACAGCGTTATGAACTGATGCAGGTTTTAGCGCAATTCTACGCCAGCAAAGGCCTGCATAAGAGATGTATGCCAGCGCCACTAGCCTCTGGGTAAATTAAGAGGAACCCCTCTGATGTTTTTGGAGGAGGAGGTTTGGGTTTTCATCATACAACAGAGCATGATGCTAGCGTATGATAAATTCCCTCCATAGTACAATGCAAACCATATACGAGGTGATTGAGTAAAGCCCTGTAGATATTTCAAGGAAAATATTACAATGAATTGGAAATTGATTAAAGTTCACCTATTAAAAACAAAAAGTACGGCCTCCTCCATAAACCCCTACAGCCGTCCTAACCATCACCAAAATAGATGAATATTCTACCATTTTAGTAGAAATAAACCTTTAATCAATTTACCAAAAAGGTGGCCAAGTAACAGGACCATATAGCTTGCAATTCTGCTAACTGAACTGGTCAAAGACTTTCACTTTACATTCTAAACACTAATATGATTTCTACACTCAACCTGCGCTATGCTGAACCTGGGGGTGGCCTTGGTGTCTTACAGCCCTGCTCTGGAGGTAGCCCAGGAGTCTTACAGCTCGTACTGGGGGTGGGCAAGGTGTCTTGTAGCCCTACTCTTGAGGTGACCCAGGAGTCTACAGCTCATACTGGGGTGGACCTGGGTGACTTACAGCTCGAACTGTTGGTGGAAACCAGGAGACTTACAGCTGGAAATGGGATATGAAAACAGCAGTCTTACAGCTTGCTCAGGGGCTGACACAGGTGTCTTCCAGCCTGCTTTTGGGGTAGCCCAATGGTCTTAACAGCTGCATGTGGTAGGCTCAGAGCCTTACAGGCCGATCTGGGGGTGACGCAGAAGTCTTCCACCGGCCCGATGGTGTTCCAGGGGTCGCACAGGCGCAGGTTTTAGCACAACTTTAAGTCAGGTAGGGTATTTCATAAAGATGTACGCCAATGCCGCCAAAAGTTAAATAATTAAAGAGGCTGGACCCTTCTGATATATCGGCATGTGATATATCCGATGCCAGCGTTTTCATCATACAATAGCGCACAATGTGCCAGAGTATGATAAAATCCTTCCCTAGTACAATACAGAACCAGATACAAAGTCATTTGGTTACACTTTGTAAGGTTAACGGAAAACCAAGTAAAGGGGTTCTCCAGTGACAATACAAGTTAGCACCTATCCAAAGGACTGGGGGTGACTTCTTGATCGTTAAACATCTCAGTGAGGGGACTCAATATGGAACACGAAAACGGAGCACGTCGTAACCGTGAAGAGGAGAGTAGCCAGTCCCGCATGCACTGGCTGCTCCATCTAGTTCTATGAAGCTGACAGAGATAGCCTGCTCTCAGAGTGACCAGTGGTACCAATAGCTGACTGTAGGGGTGGCCCGGGAGTCTAACTTCCTACTATGGTGGTGGCCCTGGAGTCTGACAGCCAGCTCTGGGAGTAGCCAAGTAGTCTGACAGCGCACACTAGGGCTGGAACAGCGTTATGAACTGATGCAGGTTTTAGCGCAATTCTACGCCAGCAAAGGCCCTGCATAGAGATGATGCCAGCGCCACTAGCCTCTGGGTAAATTAAGAGGAACCCTCCTGATGTTTTTGGGAGGAGGAGGTTTGGGGTTTCATCATACAACAGAGCATGATGCTAGCGTATGATAAATTCCCTCCATAGTACAATGCAAACCATATACGAGGTGATTGAGTAAAGCCCTGTAGATATTTCAAGGAAACTCATTACAATGAATTGGAAATTGATTAAAGTTCACCTATTAAAAACAAAAAGTACGGCCTCCTCCATAAACCCCTACAGCCGTCCTAACCATCACCAAAATAGATGAATATTCTACCATTTTAGTAGAAATAACCTTTAATCAATTTACCAAAAAGGTGGCCAAAGTAACAGGACCATATAGCTTGCAATTCTGCTAACTGAACTGGTCAAAGACTTTCTATTACATTCTAAACACTTAAATGATTTCTACACTCAACCTGCGCTATGCTGAACCTGGGGGTGGCCTTGGTGTCTTACAGCCCTGCTCTGGAGGTAGCCCGGAGTCTACAGCTCTACTGGGGTGGGGCAAGGTGTCTTGTAGCCCTACTCTTGAGGGGACCCAGGAGTCTTACAGCTCATACTGGGGTGGCCTGGGTGACTTACAGCTCGAAGTGTTGGTGAAACCAGGAGACTTACAGCTGGAAATGGGATATGAAACAGCAGTCTACAGCTTGCTCAGGGCTGACACAGGTGTCTTCAGCCTGCTTTTGGGGTAGCCCAATGGTCTAACAGCTCGCACTGTGGTAGGCCTCAGAGCCTTACAGGCCGATCTGGGGGTGACGCAGAAGTCTTCCTCTCGGCCCCGATGGTGTTCCAGGGGTCCGCACAGGCGCAGGTTTTAGCACAACTTTAAGTCAGGTAGGGTATTTCATAAAGATGTACGCCAATGCCCCAAATGTTAAATAATAAAGAGGCTGGACCCTTCTGTATATCTGGCATGCTGATATATCCGATGCCAGCGTTTTCATCATACAATAGCGCACAATGTGCCAGAGTATGATAAAATCCTCCCATAGTACAATACAGAACCAGATACAAAGTCATTTGGTTACACTTTGTAAGGTTAACGGAAAACCAAGTAAAGGGGTTCTCCAGTGACATACAAGTTAGCACCTATCCAAAGGACTGGGGGTGTACTTCTTGATCTTAAACATCTCAGTGAGGGGACTCAATATGGAACACGAAAACGGAGCACGTCGTAACCGTGGAAGAGGAGAGTGCCAGTCCCGCATGCACTGGCTGCTCCATCTAGTTCTATGAAGCTGACAGAGATAGCCTGCTCTCTAGAGTGACCAGTGGTACCAATAGCTGACTGTAGGGGGGCCGGGAGTCTAACTTCCTACTATGGTGGTGGCCCTGGAGTCTGACAGCCAGCTCTGGGAGTAGCCAAGTAGTCTGACAGCGCACACTAGGGCTGGAACAGCGTTATGAACTGATGCAGGTTTTAGCGCAATTCTACGCCAGCAAAGGCCTGCATAGAGATGTATGCCAGCGCCACTAGCCTCTGGGTAAATTAAGAGGAACCCTCCTGATGTTTTGGGAGGAGGAGGTTTGGGGTTTTCATCATACAACAGAGCATGATGCTAGCGTATGATAAATTCCCTCATAGTACAATGCAAACCATATACGAGGTGATTGAGTAAAGCCCTGTAGATATTTCAAGGAAACTCATTACAATGAATTGGAAATTGATTAAAGTTCACCTATTAAAAAAAAACAAAAAGTACGGCCTCCTCCATAAACCCTACAGCCGTCCTAACCATCACCAAAATAGATGAATATTCTACCATTTTAGTAGAAATAACCTTTAATCAATTTACCAAAAAGGTGGCCAAAGTAACAGGACCATATAGCTTGCAATTCTGCTAACTGAACTGGTCAAAGACTTTCTACTTTACATTCTAAACACTATATGATTTTACACTAACCTGCGCTATGCTGAACCTGGGGGTGGCCTTGGTGTCTACAGCCCTGCTCTGGAGGTAGCCAGGAGTCTTACAGCTCGTACGGGGGGGGCAAGGTGTTGTAGCCCTCTTGAGGTGGACCCAGGAGTCTTACAGCTCATACTGGGGTGGACCGGGGGACTACAGCTCGAATGTTGGTGAAACCAGGAGACTTACAGCTGGAAATGGGATATGAAACAGCAGTCTTACAGCTTGCTCGGGGCTGACACAGGTGTCTTCCAGCCTGCTTTTGGGGTAGCCCAATGGTCACAGCTGCACTGTGGTTAGGCCTCGAGCCTACGGCCGATCTGGGGGTGACGCAGAAGTCTTCCATCCGGCCCCGATGGTGTTCCAGGGGTCGCACAGGCGCAGGTTTAGCACAACTAAGTCAGGTAGGGTATTTCATAAAGATGTACGCCAATGCCGCCAAATGTTAAATAATTAAAGAGGCTGGACCCTTCTGATATATCTGGCATGCTGATATATCCAATGCCAGCGTTTTCATCATACAATAGCGCACAATGTGCCAGAGTATAATAAAATCCTCCCATAGTACAATACAGAACCAGATACAAAGTCATTTGGTTACACTTTGTAAGGTTAAAGGAAAACCAAGTAAAGAGGTTCTCCAGTGACATACAAGTTAGCACCTATCCAAAGGACTGGGGGTGACTTCTTGATCGCTAAACATCTCAGTGAGGGGACTCAATATGGAACATGAAAACGGAGCACGTCGTAACCGTGAAGAGGAGAGTAGCCAGTCCCGCATGCACTGGCTGCTCCATCTAGTTCTATGAAGCTGACAGAGATAGCCTGCTCTCAGAGTGACCAGTGGTACCAATAGCTGACTGTAGGGGTGGCCCGGGAGTCTAACATCCTACTATGGTGGTGGCCCTGGAGTCTGACAGCCAGCTCTGGGAGTAGCCAAGTAGTCTGACAGCGCACACTAGGGTTGGAACAGCGTTATGAACTGATGCAGGTTTTAGCGCAATTCTACTATGGCAAAGGCCCTGCATAGAGATGTATGCCAGCGCCACTAGCCTCTGGGTAAATTAAGAGGAACCCTCCTGATGTTTTTGGGAGGAGGAGGTTTGGGGTTTTCATCATACAACAGAGCATGATGCTAGCGTATGATAAATTCCCTCCATAGTACAATGCAAACCATAAATGAGGTGATTGAGTAAAGCCCTTTAGATATTTCAAGGAAACTCATTACAATGAATTGGAAATTGATTAAAGTTCACCTATTAAAAAACAAAAAATACGGCCTCCTCCATAAACCCCTACAGCCGTCCTAACCATCACCAAAATAGATGAATATTCTACCATTTTAGTAGAAATAACCTTTAATCAATTTACCAAAAAGGTGGCCAAAGTAACAGGACCATATACCTTGCAATTCTGCTAACTGAACTGGTCAAAAACTTTCTACTTTACATTCTAAACACTATTATGATTTCTACACTCAACCTGCACTATGCTGAACCTGGGGGTGGCCTTGGTGTCTTACAGCCCTGCTCTGGAGGTAGCCCAGGAGTCTTACAGCTCGTACTGGGGTTGGGCAAGGTGTCTTGTAGCCCTACTCTTGAGGTGACCCAGGAGTCTGACAGCTCGTACTGGGGTGGACTTGGGTGACTTACAGCTTGAACTGTTGGTGAAACCAGGAGACTTACAGCTGGAAATGGGATATGAAACAGCAGTCTTACAGCTTGCTCAGGGGCTGACACAGGTGTCTTCCAGCCTGCTTTTGGGGTAGCCCAATGGTCTAACAGCTCGCACTGTGGTAGGCCTCAGAGCCTTACAGGCTGATTTGGGGGTGACGCAGAAGTCTTCCATCCGGCCCTGATGGTGTTCCAGGGGTCCGCACAGGCGCAGGTTTTAGCACAACTTTAAGTCAGGTAGGGTATTTCATAAAGATGTACGCCAATGCCGCCAAATGTTAAATAATTAAAGAGGCTGGACCCTTCTGATATATCTGGCATGCTGATATATCCAATGCCAGCGTTTTCATCATACAATAGCGCACAATGTGCCAGAGTATGATAAAATCGTCCCATAGTACAATACAGAACCAGATACAAAGTCATTTGGTTACACTTCTTATCTCCTTTTATTCTTTGTTTATGTGTGCCAATCACAGAAAATACCAGATTTGTAGGTTTTAATTGTTTTAATACTTTTTTCAAAAATTAAAACAGTGTAACGAAAAAGGAAATCTTTTTGGCCATCTTTGACGCTAATTACTTTAGTGCACGGAGCTGTGGGAGGTGTTTTTTTTTGCTTAATGGCTGGTTGTTTTTCATTGCTACCATTTTTGAGGACTGCGTACCTTTTTGATAACTTTTTTTACTCTCTTTTATGTGATGTAAAATGGTGTAAAAGTGGTGTGTTCAGTGTGTTAGGACTGCTGGAATCCGACTCAACAGTCCTGTGTAAATTGATTCTAAACTAAACCGTCATTTTTCAGTTAAATTGCCGTACTGGCACTTTCGATAAGTAATTAGGTTTTGGGTTGCTTTGGACCTCGGTCTCTAAAAGGTTCGCCATCACTGCCCTAGTGTATAATCATATGACCTCCACAATAACAGCAGAGTAATGGAGGTTTCTGCCAGTAGTCCCTATCTACCTTATCCAAAAGGACAGGCCTCCCTGAAAAGCTGTGGATTAGTATACCTTAGTAATACATTAAGGCGTGTGTACATGTGACATGAAGGTAAAATGTTCCTGTGTAACATTGTACAGTATACATAGGCAATTACCCGCATGCAAATAAGTGATATTTGCAAGTGTGGTATCCACCACCCTCATATAAATCAGGATTGTACATGGTGGTAAGTACAACACACCTCATATAATCAGCCATATGTACAGTGTATGAGTAGTACACACACCCTAATGTAACCAGTGATATGGCAACAGTTTGTAAGGTAACTAACCCTCAGATAAATCAGTGATATGTACAATGTGTAGTAACTAACACCCTCTTTTAATATCAGTGATATGTACAATGTGTAAAGTAGTACTCCCTCATGTAAACCGTGATATGTACAGTTTGTGAGGTAACTAAAAAACCCTCATTTAAATCAGTGATATGCATACCTCCCAACTTTTGGGCGAGTGAAAGAGGGACAAAAAGCCCCTCCCCTTTTTCTAAACCACGCCCATTGCCACACCCCACAAGCATAATATAATTTGACCTTGATGGTCCCCACATAGAACAATGCCCCTTACTTTTCCTTCAACCCCCCCGTGGACCCGATATATTACACTTAATGCAAACTCTGCAACATATAAAACACCTCTTTAATTTTATCCTCCTTTATTTTGGTTTTCCTCACTTTTATTTAATCTCCCCCCCAAATTTATACATAATCCTATCTGTACCCCTACCCCCACCCTCCTCACATGGTGTGGTCCCAGTTCCTCCTATCCTCCTCATTCTGTGGGCCTCCTGTTATCCATCTTCCTCCTGTCCTCCATCCTTCTCCATATCCTCCATCCTCCTCCTGTCCTCCATCCTTCTCCAGTATCCTCCATCCTCCTCCTGTATCCTCCTGTCCTCCATCCTTCTGCAGTGTCCTCCATCCTCCTCCTGTCCTCCATCCTTCTCCAGTATCCTCCATCCTCCTCCTGTATCCTCCTGTCCCTCCATCCTTCTCCAGTATCCTCCATCCTCCTCCTGTCCTCCTCCTCCTCCTATCCTCCTCCTCCTCCGTATCCTCCTCCATCCTTCTCCAGTATCCTCCGTCCTCCTCCTTCTCTCCAGTACCTCCATCCTCCTCCTGTCCTCCATCCTTCTCCTATCCTCCATCCTCCTAACTGGTCCTCCATCCCTCCTACTGTCCTCCATCCTCCCCTGTCCTCCATCCTCCTCCTGTCCTCCCTCCTCCTCCAGTATTCCTCCATCCTCCTCCTGTATCCTCCTGTCCTCCATCCTTCTCCAGTATCCTCCATCCTCCTCCTGTCCTCCATCCTCTTCTCCAGTATCTTCATCCTCCTCCTGTTATCCTCCTGTCCTCCCATCCTTCTCCGTATCCCTCATCCTCCTCCTGTTCCTCCATCCTTCTCCAGTATCCTCCTTCCCTCCATCCTTCTCCGTATCCTCCATCCTCCTCCTTCTCCATCCTCTCCATATCCTCCATCCTCCTCCTGTCCCTCCATCCTTCTCCGTATCCCCTCCTCCCCTGTCCTCCATCCTTCTCCAGTATCCTCCTCCTCCTCCTGTATCCTCCTGTCCCCTCCATCCTTCTCCAGTACCTCCATCCATCCTCCTTCCTCCATCCTTCTCCATCTCCTCCATCCTCTCCTCCTGTTCTTCCAGTATCCTCATCCCTCCTATCCTCCATCCTCCTCCAGTATCCTCCATCCTTCTCCAGTATCCTCCATCCTTCTCCAGTTCCTCCATCCTCCATCCTCCTCCTGTATCCTCCATCCTCCTCCTGTATCCTCCATCCTCCCTCCTGTATCCTCCCTCCTCCTCCTGTATCCTCCTGTCCTCCATCCTCCTCCTGTCCCTCCTCCTCCTCCTGTCCTCCATCCTCCTCCTGTCCTCCATCCTCCTCCTGTCCTCCATCCTCCTCCTGTCCTCCATCCTTCTCCAGTATCCTCCCATCCTCCTCCTGTCCTCCATCCTTCTCCAGTATCCTCCTCCTTGTGGCCTCCGTCCTCCATCCTTCTCCAGTATCCTCCATCCTCCTCCTGTCCTCCATCCTCCTCCTGTATCCTCCATCCTTCTCCAGTATCCTCCTGTCCTCCATCCTTCTCCAGTATCCTCCATCCTCCTCCTGTATCCTCTGTCCCCATCCCTTCTCCAGTATCCCCATCCTCCTCCTGTCCTCCATCCTCGCTCCTGTCTCCTCCTGTCCTCCTCTCCTTTCTCCACTATCCTCCATCCTCCTCCTGTCCTCCATCCTTCTCCAGTATCCTCCATCCTTCTCCTGTATCCTCCTGTTCCTCCATCCTTCTCCAGTATCCTCCTCCTTCTCCTGTATCCTCCTGTCCTCCACCCTTCTCGTATCCTCCATCCTCCTCCTGTCCTCCATCCTTCTCCAGTATCCTCCATCCTCCTCCTGTCCTCCTCCTTCTCCAGTATCCTCTCACCCTCCTCCTGTCCTCTATCCTCCTCCTGCCCTCCATCTCCTCCTGCCTCCATCCTTCTCCAGTATCCTCCTGTCCTCCATCCTTCTCCAGTATCCTCCATCCTCCTCCTGTCCTCCATCCTTCTCCAGTCCTCCATCCTCCTCCTGTCCTCCATCCATCCTTCTCCGTATCCTCCATCCTCCCTCCTGTATCCTCCTGTCCTCCCACCCTTCTCCATATCCTCCATCCTCTCCTCCTCCTGGTCCTCCATCCTTCTCACAGTTAACTCCCTCCACCCTCCTCCTGTCCTCATCCTCCTCCTGCCCCCCATCTCCCTCCTGTCCTCCATCTCTCCCCTCCTGATCCTCCCCTCCATCCGTCCTCCATCCTTCTCCAGTATCCTCCTGTCCTCTCCTCCTTCTCCAGTTCCTCCTATCTCCTCCTGTCCCAGCCTCCTCCTGTCCTCCTTCCCGTACCTCCCCTCTCCTGTCCTCCATCCTCCTCCTGTCCTCCATCCTTCTACAGTATCCTCCATCCTCCTCCCGTATCCCCCCTGTCCCTCCACCTTCTCCAGACCTCCTCCTCCTCCGTATCCTCCTGTCCCCCCCCTTCTCCATATCCTCCATCCTCCCTCCTGTATCCTCCTGTCCCCCACTCCTTCTCCTGTATCCTCCATCCTCCTCCTGTCCCCTCCTTCTCCGTATCCTCCATCCTCCTCCTGTCCTCCATCCTCCTCCTGTTCCCTCCCCTCCTGTCCTCTATCCTCCTCCTGTATCCTCCTGTCCTCCATCCTCCTCCTGCCCTCCATCCTCCTCCTGTATTTCCTTTCCTCCCTCCCCTTAGCCTCCTCCTGTAGCCACTGTCCTCCATCCTCCTCCTGTGCCCCCCTGTCCTCCATCCTCCTCCTGTTTCTCCATCCTCCTTCTGTAGCTCATGTCCACCATCCTCCTTCTGGAGCTCATTTCCACCATCCTCCTCCTGTGACCTCCTCCTCCTCCTGTGGCCTCCATCTTCCTCTGTGGCCCTCTCATCCCTCCTCCTGCACTCCTGTCCTCCCAGCCTCTTTTTTCGGTGTCCTCCAGCAACCTCCTCCGGTGTCCCCCCAGCAGCCTTCACCTGTCCCCCCATTAGCGCCTCCTGTCCCCCAGCAGTCCCCCCCCCCCGCCCTCCTCCTTCCCCCAGCACCTCCTCCTGTCCCCCAGCAGCCATCACTGTCCCCCGCAGCCCTTCCTGTCCCCAGCAGCCTCCTCCTGTCCCCCAGCAGCCTTCACTGTCCCCCCAGTACCTCCTCCTGTCCCCAGTAGCCTCCTCCTGTCCCCCACAGCCTCCTCCTGTCCCCCAGCAGCCTCCTCCTGTCCCCCAGCAGCCGCCTCCTGTCCCCCAGTATGCCTTCACTGTCCCCCGTATCCTCCTCCTGTCCCCCAGCATCCTCACTGCCCCCCGTAGCCTCCACTGTCCCCCAGTCCCGCCTCCTGTCCCCCAGCAGCCTTCACTGACCCCCAGAAGCCTCCTCCTGTCCCTCCTGTCCCCCAGTAGCCCTCCTCCGTCCCCCCCCAT
>WNYA01000042.1:0-239117 GCA_019512145.1 Engystomops pustulosus
AATTACCTATAGTCCTTTACATCTGTCACCCCAGCCCCCGCCTCGCCTTCTACTACAATCTGCCCACCCCGAGACCAGAGAGAGAAAAATACAGTACAACACTAAACCAGGATAAAATACAATAAAAACAGAATACATGTACAAAAAAAAAATTGTTAAAAATGTGTTAAAAAATAAAAATAACCCAATAACATTTAAGACTTTTTATGGTCAAAATCATTTCCTAGAACAAAGAGAAATGAGATCTAAAGGTAAAATAACCATTTCTATCAGTAGATATAGCAGTAGATGAGGCTGATGGTTACAGGATATTAGTGTAGAAAATATTCACTCTATTAATGCAAATTTAAATTTTTCTAAAGAAAATTGTTTTAGGTAATTGATTAAAAAGTAAAAAAAAAAAAAGAGAGCTCCAAAGTTTTGACACATATTGGTGATGTTATGTATTAACAGTCTTTCTAAATTGACATTTTTGAAAGTTAGTTTTCGATTAACAAATAATCTTTATGATGTAGGAGATAAAATGGAGAGGAGGGGGGGGGGGCAGACATGAAGTGGGGGAAAGACCACAGAATGGCTGAGAAGAGACCCCACTGACCGCAGGACGTCCCCCCGGACGAAGACCAGATTGTGCACTCAGGTGTAGTAGAATCAAGGAGGAAAGCCATGTAGGAAGCCCATATTGATGGTAGCTCAGGTGTATCGAGAACTCACGGGGAAGGAGGAGCCCATATTGTAGACCAGGTTGTAGCTAGAACTCACGGAGGGAAGGGGAAGCCATATGTAGCTCAAGGTTTTTGGTAGACTTTTAGAACTCACGGAGGAAGCCATATGTAGACCAGGTATAGTAGAAAAACTCATGGATTTGGCAGCCAAATTGTAGAGCAGGTTATAGCTTAGTAGGAACTTCATGGAGGAAGGAAGCCAGGATTGATAGATCAGGTATAGATAGACGTCCTGGAGGGAAGCCCAGAGTGTATCTCAGGTTTAGCCGAGAAATCAGCAGGAGGAAGGAAGCCACGAATTTTAGCTCATGGTTATAGCTAGAACTCATGCAGGAAGCCATATTGTAGCTCAGGTATAGCTAGAACTCATGGAGAGGAGGAAGCCATATGAGCTCAGGTATAGCTAGAACTCATGGAGGAAGCCTATGTAGCTCAGGTGTGAGTCTAGAACTCTGCAGGAAATGCGCCATATTGTGCAGCTCAGGTATCAGCCTAGACACTCCTTGCACAGGAGACGCCATCATATTGAGCGTCAGGTAATAGCTATGAGACATACATGGACTGGAAGGGCCGAAGACTGTAAGCTACAGGGGATATAGCTAAAACTCGATGAGGAAGACCATACTTGGGTAGTCTCTAGGTAATCTTAGAACTCCTGCAGGAAGCGCCATCTGTTAGCTCGAGGTAGATCTAGAAGATCATGGATGGGAAGTTCTATCTTGTAGTCAGGTTACTAGATAGAAGCCTCACTGGAGGAAGCCATATTGTAGCTCAGGTCTAGCTAGAACTTCATGGAGGGAGTATATTGTAGCTCAGGTTATGCTAGAACTCCTTGGAGGAAGCCATCTTTTGTAGCTCAGGTATAGCTAGAACTCATGGAGGGAAGCCCATATTTGTAGCTAGGGTATAGGACAGGAACTCATGGAGGGGGAGGAAGGTTTTATATTGTTAGCTCAGGTATAGCTAGAACCATGGAGGAGGGGAAGCCATATTGTGTAGCTTCAGGTTAGTCTAGAACACTAATGGAGGAAGCCTATTTGTAGCTCAGATATAGCTAGAACTCGTATGGAAGGAAGTTATATTGTTTAGCTCAGGGTATAGCTAGAACTCATGGTAGACGCCATATGTACTCCGGTATAAGATAGAGAAACTCATGGGAAGTTATATTGTAGATCAGGTATAGCTAGAACTTATGAAGGAAGCCATATTGTAGAGCTTCGGGTATGGCAGAACGCATGGAGGAAGCGATAGAAGAGTTCCAGGTTAATAGCTAAGAACTCCATGGAGGAAGCCATATTGTAGCTCAGGGTATAGCTTAGAACTCCGACGGAGGAGCCAATGTAGCCAGGTAGGAGAGCTAGAAACTTCATGGAGGATAACACCTAATATTGTTAGTCAGGTATAAGCTATGAACAATGGAGTAAGCACACAATATTTGTAGCTCAGAGTATAGCTAAAGAGTAGAAAACTCACGGATGGAACGCCCAGTCTGTAGCTAGGTATAGCCTAGAAACTCATGCGAGGACGCTGATATTGATAGCTGTCAGGGGTATAGCTAGAACTCATGGATGGAATAGGCCTGTTATGTAGCACATAGGTATAGCTAGAAGTCACATGGAGGAAGCAATATTGTCGCTCAGTATAGATAGCAACTCATGGGGGAATTGGAAGTTATATAGGTAGCTTCACGGTATAGCTAGAAATCATGAAGAAGCTCATATTGTAGCTGCAGGCAGAACGGAATCTAATTGGATTGTGGTTATATTGTAACTCAATTCAAAACGGAATGATGGAGTGACAAACATATTGAGGGGATCTGGCAGAAACCCAAACGATATGGGAGCCGTAAACTCTCTATTGTAGCTCAACCATGAAGTGGTAGGAAAGGAGAGGGGCTGCTCCCTCCACTCAGTGTACTAAATTAAGGCCGCATCATAAGTTCCCCCCCTCACTTGATTAAATGGTGGAGTCTTGGGATATGAAATCTCAGTCCGATTGACTAGAGGTTGTATTTGCCAGGTGTGTCTATGAGTTTGCAACAGTCCTAGTTAATTGTGACCGGTCTACCAGAAACCAGAAAGGGGATGTAGTATTATAAGACGAGTGAGAGAGTGAGAAGGGTGGATACAAAGTTTTGTTTGTAGTCGTTGTAACCATGGAGACACAAGCAGTCTGGAAAAAAAAGGGCTCTACAAGGAGAATAGTAGATTTTATAATGATGTGCACATTTCAGTAAATTTGGGCTATGTAGATTGTAGATGGATGGCACAGATCCTGCCCACAATACATAGAAAAACGGTCGGTAATATTTGTGTAGAATTGCATTATCAACATTTTTTTGAATTCCGGGTTATACAGGAGTGTGCTGCTTTTGCTCGTTTCGGAGAACAGAAGATTGAGAGGGACCCGTATATGGTGTGGTGATGCCACCATTTTGCTTAGGATCTATTCCTATGGATTACGTGCTCGGTAAGCTACAGATCTGACACAGGCTTTGTTAAATAAGAAACATGGAAATCATTTTAAACCAATTAAACGGTAGTAGCATAAAAAAAAGTCGTGCATATACAGCTACGACACACTAGGGGCGCCTGTTCTGTGTGACACGTGATATACACGACTTTCGACTACCATATGTCTAGATCTTTGGGATAAATGTTACTAGCTACATCAATCTATCTCTAACCAACAAACCTCTCGATACATCCTTCATGTCAATGTTTCACAGAAGAATCGTGGGGGCTTCCCGCTTTGCTAACTTTGTCTGATATCTGAAACTGTCAACCACCATTTTGGAAATTCAGAGGTAGTGATGGGACAGTATTATATAGTAGTTTTTCAGTAGTATGCTGGGTACAAGGGGGCCTGACAAAGTTATTATAGTAGTTATATCTTGTGACATATGGCATACAGACAAGTATTATAGGTAAGCGATTATTACCATAGTAAATAGAGGGGCAGAACATATAGCCAGTTTATATTCTTGTACATAGGGCGGCCGTATATAGTAGTAATAAATTCTACGAAGTGTTAAAAGTAGGGGCTGTCAGGGCAGGGTATTATAGAAGTTAGATGACCTGTACATAAGGGGGCGGCAGTGTCCTATAGGTAGTTATAGTCATGGCTGTGACTTAGGTCGCAAGGGCAGTATTTATAGTAGTTATATCCTGTACATAGGCGCTACCTTAGAGCAGTATGCGAGGTATGTGTGTACGGTAAAGGTAGGACATGGCGTACTACATGGGTTCGGAATAGTCGGTGAGCGAGGAGCGGGCGCCACGAGTACTACATAGGGGGGGGGAGACATGGGCGCGGGGGGAGCTCAAGGTGCCGTCGTGAAGTTAGGGTCTCGCCATAGTAAGTCAAAGCAACAATGGTAGTCAGAGTATATAGTAGTTTGAATTGTACATGGGGGTCAGGCGTTCCTTATTAGCAGTATTTTTTATTTCCTGGTATCATAGGGGGCCTAGTCAAGAGGCAGTATTATAGTAGTTATATTATTTACATGACGGGGGGTCAGTATATATAGTAGTTATATTCTGGATGAAAAACACGAAACATAGGGTTGGCACTAAGTATGACATCTGGTTAGTTTGATGTTACTATCCTGTACTATAGGGGGCAAGTCGTTATAGTAGTTATATTCCTTGTACATAGTGGCGCAGTATGTATAGTAGTTATATTTGTACATAGGGGGCGGCCAGTTAGTATTATGAGGAGTTATTTCTTGTACCGGATAGAGGGCAGTTATATGTTATAGATTCTTAGGTAGTTATATTCATGTCATTGGACAACTGTCAAGTCTTAAGCTAGTTATTTCTAATCCTGTACCATAGGGGGCGAGTCTAGGCAGCTTCTAGTAGCTTATTTCCGGCGAGGAGAGAGTACCTTACGAAGCAGTCGTGGTGGGGGAGATTGCACAGCGTAGTATATTTTTTTTTTTTTTTTTTTTTGTGCCTACCTGTGTCTGTGGACTTTTATCTGTGGCCCGAGTGCCCCCCCCCCTGTGTCAGTCTTGCACTCACACAATGCGCCTCCCCACGTCCGCGCCGCGCCGACGACACTCGAAGCGGCACACTGACTCCTCCACTGGAGCCCCGCCTCTCGGGGCGCATACGCGCAAGGCAGAAGTCTTAATAGTAATTATATTACTGTTGATAGGGGAGTAGTATTGATATGTATCATTGTAATAGGCGGTAAGTTTATATGTTATATTCTTACATAGGGGCAGTGCATATTATAGTATATAGTCGTGTACATAGGGGGGCTAGTATTAGTATGTAGTTTTACATTGAGCATTAGTAGTTCTGTACATAGGGTGGACCAGATTATAGTAAGTATATTCTGTATAGGGCAGTATTTTTTTTTTGTTTCATGGGTATTATTTTGATACATTTGGCTAGGGATATATTAGTATATAGTTCCTTGCATAGGGGGCCAGTCAGTATTATAGTAGTTGAATATTCTTGACATAGTGGGTAGCAGTGGCCAGTATTATAGTAGTTATTTTATTGTACATAGGGGGCAGGTATATAGTTAGTTATATTCCTGTACATAGGGGGCAGTAGTATAGTCGTTATATTTGTACATAGAGGGCTAGTTATAGTAGTTATATTCTATACAGTATGTGCAGTATTATAGCAGTTATATTTTCCGTAACATAGGGGGCAGTATTATAGTAGTTATATTCTGTAATAGGGCAGTGGAGATTATAGTAGTTATATTCGTAATAGGGGCACGTATATAAGGCATACGTTATATTCCTGACATGGGGGCCCAGTAGTATTATAGTAGTATATTCTTGTACATAGGGGGCGGGGAAGTATTATAGTAGTTATATTCCTGTACATAGGGGGCAGTATTATAGTAGTTATATATCTCTGTACATAGGGGGAGCAGTGGGCGAGTATTATAGTAGTTATATTCTGTACATTGGAGGGCAGAGATATAGTAGTTATTCTTGTACATAGGGGGCAGTATTATAGTAGTTATATTCCTGTACATAGGGGGGCAGTATTATAGGGAGTATTATAGTAGTTATATTCTTGTACATAAGGGGCAGGTATTTAGTAGTTATAGTCTTGTAGATAGGTTGCAGTATGATTAGTAATTATATTCCGTGCATAGTATGGGGCAGAGTATAGTAGTTATATTCTTTGTACATGGGGAGGCAGTAGTATTATATAGTAGTTATATTCTTGATCATAGGGGGCAGTATTGTAGTAGTAGTCTATTATTCGTGTAACATAGGGGCAAGTGATTATAGTAGTTATTCGATGTACTAGGGGGCGAGTTATAGTAGTTTAGTACTGTAATAGGGGGACAGATTTATAGTAGTATATACTTGCTACTATAGGGGGCAGTATTATAGTAGTTAATTCCTGTACATAGGGGGGAAGTATTATAGTAGTTATATTCTTGTAACTAGGGGGCCAGTATTACTAGTAGTTATATTCTTGTACATGGAGGGCAGTCTTATAGTAGTTATATTCTTGTACATGAGGGGCACGGTATTATATAGTTTTTTAGTTATATTATTTGTACAATAGGGGGCAGTATTATAGTAGAGTATATTCTGGTACATAGGGGGCAGTTAGTATATGTAGATTATGTGTCTCTGTGCATAGGAGGGCCAGCCAGTATAGTAGTAAGTTATATTCTTGTACATAGGGGGCAAGTAATTATTTATAGTAGTATATATTCTGTACATAGGGGGCAAGTATTTAGTAGTTTATATTCTTGTACATAGGGCAGTATTATAGTAGTTATATTCTGTACATAGGGGGACAGTATTATAGTAGTTATATTCCTGTACATAGGGGGCAGTATTATAGTAGTTATATCGTACATAGGGGGCAGTATTGTATAGTAGTTACTATTCTGGACATAGGGACAGTTATAGTAGTTATATTCCTTTACATAGGGGCAATCTTTATAGTAGTTACTATTCTTGTACATAGGGCAGACAGGTATGCATACTTAGTAGTTCTATTCTTGTACATAGGAGGCTGTATATAGTAGTTTATATCCTGTAATAGGGGCAGGCAGATATTATAGCAGTATATCTGTTACAAGGGGCGCAGTATGTATAGTTAGTTCTTGATTCTGTGTTACATAGGGGGGGCAGTTATAGAGTATATTCTGTGTACATAGGAGGCAGTATTATAGTAGTTTATATTCTGTACCATAGGGGAGTTAGTAGTAGTATATCGGGACATAGAGATTATAGTATTTTTCGTCATAGGGGAAGATTATAGCAGTTATATTCCTGTATATCAAGCGGGGACAGTAGTATAGAGTATATTTAATAGGGACATTTGAGTTATATTTACATGGGCATAGATTATATGCCATAGGGGGCACTTAGTATTATGACTGTTAGGGGCGTATAGTATATTTGTACTGAAGTTATATATTCATTATTGTAATAGGGGGCAGTATATAGTAGTTATATTCCTTACATAGGGGGGCAAGTAGATAAGTATGTTATATTCGTACATGGGCAGTTATATTAGTAGTTTATATTCCATGCTACAATTAGGGGGCTAGGATGATAGTAGTTAGATTCTTGCTATTACATCGGGGGACGTATTTATGAGTGAATACTATCTGTAATACGGGGGCGAGTTATTAAGTGTATAGTATTGTCCCGCTACATAGGGGCAGTATTATAAGTTAGTATCATTGTACAGTAAGGGAGGCAGTATATAGTATTAGTATTCCTGTACATAGGGGGGCAGTGGGCAATTATAGGAGTATATTCTTGTAATAAGGGGGCAGTATTAGTAGTTATATCTCTGTACATAGGGGGCAGTTTATAGTAGATTTATATCTGTAATAGTCAGTTGAGTTATTCGTATTAGGGGGCAGTATTTATAGTAGTTATATTATGTACAGAGGAGCATATTATCGTAGTTATTCTTTGTACATAGGGGACAGTGTAATTATAGGACGTGCACAGGGTGGACCACACCGCCCCTGTACATAGGGTGGCAGGATGGGCAGTATTATAGTAGTTAGTATTTCTGGTACATAAGGCGCGGCGAGTATTATAGTAGGTATATTCTTGTCACATAGGGGGCGGCATATTTATACAGTTATATTCTTTGTACATAGGGCTCGTGTGTGGAGGGCAGTAATTATAGTAGTTATATTCTTGTACATAGGGGGCAGTATTATAGTAGTTAAGCTGAGAGATAAAGTCAAGCTGTCCCGCCTATCCCTGCCTCCAGCACTTTGCTTCCCTGAATGCATGATTATGTATCTGCCTTATGTTTCTACGCACTTGCAGTACATGGTTCAGTTTCGGTGATATAAGGTGACATGTTAGCACTCCGCTGCGCGGATCCTTACTACTTTTTCCTCCATTGTCTTCTCCAGGTGGTTTCTTGATGCGATTAATATGCCGCGCTCCTCTAAGCCAGTCTTGGTAAATGGATTAGCTATGGCTGTTGTCTTTTTTATTGTCCGTATTGCTGTGATACCAAGCTACTACTCTCAGGTCTTTGCGACGTTTGGTACCGAGGGTTATATCCGTCTGGGTATCGGACCACAGGTAGCTTGGATCGTATCTTGTGTCATCTTGGACATCCTTAACGTGTTCTGGATGTATAAAATTGTTCGGGGATTTTACCGGATTGTAAAACCAAAACCTGGTGGAAAACCAACAAGAAACCATGCCGACTGAATCCCTCAGTGCTCCAGCCACTCATGAGGACACCTCCAGGGAGAACATTGATGTATGGAGGACACTTCCTGCAGACCATAACCAACAAGAACATCTCCATATTGCAATCCTCATGATATGGACCAATACCAATCTTAGGGGGTTAATGGTGATTTCCTTTAATTTTGTACCTCAAAATGTCTTATTTTTAAAAAATAATCTAAATGTTGTTCCAAAAAAAAAGAAAAACCTTCTAACATGGCCAAGCACATGACTGTAAAAATGTCCGACTCCAATAACTGTTCTATAGAAGATACAACGTGTCCAGAAATATCTGTTAGGTGCTACATGACGGTATACCAAGGGGAAAAGCCACTAGTTCTACATGTTCCTGCCTGTTATACTGGACCAATTACTCCAGAACCTCCACAGAACTGTATTCTGGGTACCCAATGCAAAATGAAAGACCATGCCCCTACCGTCCACATACTGTTTATGGCCTTTTTGTATACAAAAGGTCTTTGGGCCCCCACCGCATCGCTGAAACCACTATAACTATGTGTAGCAGTTTTGCAGTGGCGTAACTAGAAGCTGATGGGCCCCAGTGCAAAGTCTGTGCCGGGCCCCTGACTATAATGTATGGTTTATAGTAATAGTCTTCTCATATGGGAAAGTGACATCATAAGGGCCCCCTAAACCTCTTGGGCCCGGGCGCGACCGCAACCTCTGCACCCCCTAAAGTTACGCCCCTGCAGTTTTGGGTGAATAGGATGTATTGAACCCTATCTGACCTTGATTTAGTCCCTGTATGAATACCGCCCAATTATTATTAATTGTACTAATTGTCCATAGTGATTGGGTAGGGAGAAACATCACCGTCAGCAGGACTGTAGCAGCTAATGTTATAAAATCCATTAATTCGTGATATTAATCTTTATCTATTGCATAGATACTTTCTGATCTTTGAAATGTAAAATATAAAATTGACTTTTTAAATAAACTCAATTGACCAGAGGTTTCTTTGCTTCTTTACTAGTATGTTTCACTGTGAGAAATGAAAGCCGCTTTTCTCTCCACCCGGGAGGTCCAGTTTCTAAGCTTTAGTAAGCAGCTCCTGGTGCCGAAAATTGAGGTGACAGGTCCTCTTTAAGTATAGGAACAACAAATGTTTAGTACATCAGAAAATTATAGGGTAAAACAGCGGAAGATATGAGTCACATTACTCCTTTCATATAGATGACCATATGCCTGGGAGGGAATGAAGAGGCCCCACGCGTATCGCCTCTGCAGTTAATTTACATTTTACTACGTTATGTTCCAGGATTATTAAGAGGCAGGAGGAATCAGATCTACTTCTTATAGTAGATTCCTCTAGGTAGGTTTCCTTTAAAATTGCATTTACTCGTGCAATACAAGAAGAGTGAAATGCAATGAGACATGCTGGACTATAGAGGTCGCCTCTTCTCCAAAAAAGCAGCGAAGCTGAATAATCACTGACGCCGATACAAACTCGAAATGCAGCCACTAGTAGAGCTGCCGGCCACCAACCATGTAATACTAGACCACAGCAGCCAAATGAGACCGCAACAGTGATTAGGACTTACTTTATGGTCCCAAGTCAGTGGGGGACATGGACTTTAGTTTTTTGGTGTATAATTGAGAATTTTGTTGGGTCTTTTCTGCACCTTATGTATGATCATGTCTTTATTCTTGTCCTGGCAGGTGCAAGTTTTGCCTTTTTTTGAGACTTTTTGTTGCATATGTCTCAAATCCACATGGACACAAGCAGTGTCGGACTGGGTTTCTTTAGGCCCACCAGAGAAAATCAATCTGGGGGCCCACTTTTCATTATTCCCCAGGAAATATACTCTAGCAGTCTCCAAATTGTGGTGTTTTCAGATGGACATCTGTGGTTCAGTATTGGGTTGTGCCAGGGCCCACCGGAGGATCCTCTGGTACTCGGCGCATTTCCGCCAAGTTTTTCGACTTTTCGGGGATCGCGCCATAACAGGTATTTGGGACAGGTATTTAGAAGGGGATTGTGTCTCACACGATTTTGGCGCATCAACGCCGGCTTTCATGCAACACAAATTGGAGGGGGGGGGGGGGTCGTTGGATGATCAGACTGATTCGGACTGAGTGCGGGATTTAATTTTCGATTTGTGTCGCAATATCAATGCGCAAGGACGGGTAACTAAATGTGCCCCATGGTGATAAAGCAAACACATGACAACAGCTGAGAAGAGCAGATTTGCCTAATTACATTAATGTCAATATTGCGTTTACAAAATGCATCTGTCCACAAGATGTCAGCACCCAAGCTAACATAACAATTAGCAAACATGATGTTAACATATGTGTTAACATTGAATTTGAGCATGAGTTTTGTAAACCTAAAAGAAAAATTATGTTAAAAAAAAAAAAATTATGACATTTTCACACATGACCTCATAAAAACAGGATAAAAGTTATCAAAAAGTAACATTTACCCTGATATCATACCAAGTACAGGTTGTCCCGCAAAAAACAAACCCTAAATCAGCTCTGTAAACGGAAAAAAATAAAATGTTATGCTCATTAATACATGGTGATGCAAAAAACAAGTGAATTTCTCACAATATGGGGAGCAGTTACTAAGGGCCATGCGCCAGTTTTATGTTGGTCCTTGCACGTTCTTTCTAGTGTACGCTGCTTGCAAATGTATTTAAGAAGTGTCCGTGCCACATATGTGTCACACGCAACCCTTTCGTGGTGCGACACAAATTGGGGGGCGTTCCAGTGCTCAGTCAGATTTACCATGCTAAGTCCGACAGAATACAGGCAGTCCCCGGGTTACGTACAAGATAGGGTCCGGAGATTTGTTCTTAAGTTGAATTTGTATGTAAGTGGAAACTGTATATTTTATAATTGTAGATCCAGACAAAAAAAAATTTTGCCCCAGTGACAATTGGAGTTTAAACATTTTTTGCTGTAATGGGACCAAGGATTATCAATAAAGCTTCATTACAGACACCTTACAGCTGATCAGTGCAGCCTGGGAGTATAGTAAAGCATTTAGAAAGCTTCACCAGAGGTCACAGGGGTCTGTCTGTAACTATGGGTTGTCTGTAAGTCGGGTGTCCTTAAGTAGGGGATCGCCTGTAGTGTCACACACCCCATGTTAAAAATAGACAAGTAAAAAAGCAGTGCAAAAAAGTCAGATTCATGAAAAAAGTGCACCAGTAATCCTGAATCTGGCGCCCCCTGCACACTACACAGGTAACTGCACATAGTACACACTGCAATGGGATGTGCTTAGTAAATGTGCCCCTATGAGTTCTATATTCTGCAAAACAAGTTAACCATAAAAAAAACTATATAAATAGGGTATTGTCGTAATTATGATGGCCCATAGAATAAAGATAGTACATTATTTTATGTGTTGATGAATGGCCGGAAAAAAAAATGCTAAAAACCATAAACAAGAATTACAGATTTTTTTTAACCACCACCAAGAAAGAGTTAATAAAATCTGATTATTAGCTATTGAACCCCTTGTAAATGATTTACCTGAAAAGTGGATCTCATCTACAAAAAAATAATCCCCCATATGTCCAAGTAACGAAAAAATAAACATTTTATAGCCTGTAAAATGTGACCTTGCAGATCTGCTTCCGTCCTATGCCCGGCCGTGTGCCCATACAGCAATCACCACCACATATGGGGCATCCTCATACTCCGGAGAGTTTCATTTTCGGCCAAAAATTTGTGTATTGTCTAGTTTGCAGCCAGATCTTGTGCAGTGAGCTCTGCAGATTTTTGTGGCAGATAACTTTAAAAAAAGCATTAGCAAAGCGAGTGTGTGAGCTTGGCGGCGAGTGTGCATTGATCCCAAGTGTGTGCAGTGTCTTAAGTGTGACTTACGTTTAAGGGACTTAAGTTTGAGGGGCTTTAGCAGGTAACTTCTGTGTTACTTTGACTGTAAATTCTTCTTTCTGTGCATAATTCTATTGTAATCCCCATTAGAATAATGGAGTCCATAAGTGGCATTGCTACACGGTGTACATCCTGTGCCATGTATGCTTTCCTTGAACAGCCGTTCGAGGGGGAATACTGCTGTGTGGGGTGTGTGAAAATTGCTCATCTGGAAGCCCAGATTCTGGATCTAAATGAGCAAGTTTCAAGGCTGTGGGCAATTGATAATATGGAACGAAGTTTGCTGCTCCTGGAGCACAAACTCTCTGGGGAAGATGGTTGTGGGGAGGGAAGTATGGAGGTGCAGAATGAGGGGGCAGCTAGTTGGGTAACATGTAGAAGGCGGGTTAGAGGGAAGAGTTGTAGGGAGTCTAGTCCTGATCTGGTGCACCCCAATAAGTTTGCCAGGCTGGTGGATGAGGGGGATATCAGCTCTGGGGTAGCAATGCTGCAGAAAGATGTGGCCGCTAGTAACCAGGGGACTGTCTGCTCCAGTAAGAAGGGTAATGGGAGTACAGGCAATGTCAGACAGGTGCTGGTAGTGGGAGATTCCATTATTAGGGGAACACACAGGGCAATCTGTCACAAAGACCGTGCATACCGAACAGTGTGTTGTTTGCCGGGTGCTCGGGTTCGGCATATTGCGGATCGGGTTGACGGATTACTAGGAGGGGCTGGTGAGGAACCAGCGGTCATGGTCCACATTGGCACTAATGACAAAGTAACAGGTAGGTGGAAGGTCCTTAAAAATGATTTCAGAGATTTAGGCCATAAGCTCAGGGCAAGGACCTCAAAGGTAATTTTCTCCGAAATACTCCCTGTACCACGTGCCACACCAGAAAGACAGCGGGAGATCAGGGAGGTAAATAAGTGGCTCAAAAGTTGGTGTAGGAAGGAGGGGTTTGGGTTCATGGAGAACTGGGCTGACTTTTCTGTGGGCTACAGGCTCTACAGTAGGGATGGGCTGCACCTCAATGGGGAGGGGGCCGCTGTTTTAGGGGAAAAAATGGCTAGAAGGTTGGAGGAGTGTTTAAACTAGAGACCTGGGGGGAGGGCAACTACACTTGTGCAGGGCAAATAGACAGTGTAGATAGAGAGCTGGGAAGAGTCATAGTCCATGGGGGAGGAAGGGGGGCTGGAATGAGATTAGGGAATAAGGACAAAGGAATACGGACAGGGAAAACCATATAAAGTGTATGTACACAAATGCCAGAAGCCTCACAAACAAAATGGAGGAACTGGAACTCTTGATGTTGGAACGGAAATATGATATAGTGGGTGTGATAATAATATTACTCCTCCACAGTTTGTTTGTTGGATATATATATATTTTTTTTTTATTCTTTCTTTGTGTTGTTTCATTCTGCCTGTTATAAATCATTAGGCTCCATTTGTTTAAGATCAGCCAGGAAGGGGAGCCTGGCAGGGTGGTTATAAAACCCCAGGGAGTCTATGCTTGATCAGAGAAGCATGGTCTTCTAAGTGGTAAAATTAACACCTCTTGGCCAGAGTAGTCTAGTTAGTGGGGGATGAAAAGAAGCCAGAGACTGCATGTTTTTCCCTCCAAATTCAGACAAAGGGGAATATCATAGCTGTCCATAACTGGGACATAATTCATAATTATAGGTCCCAAGTTACACAGGACAGTTATGGGGTCTAGACACACTCCTGGTCCGAAAATCAGAACATTAGCTGCAATGGAAGGCAGTCAATAGCAGAACACCCCTGATATTAGGCTAAGACACCCCGAGTTTGGTATGGGGTTAATGGGAATAACATGCCCGTTTGGTTGGAAGCCATGGCACAATTGTGCCACCTCCCAATCAAAAGTTATGGGGTTCTGATAAAAACCCAGACCCAAAAAGTATCTCACTGATGGGAGGGGGATAGAAAAATCCCCCTCACAGTAACATCACAGCCAGGGGTGGGGGTCAAAAATCACCTGGGCTTAAATGAATGAAGCAGCCACATAGTAGTGTTCAGACTGAGTGACTCTATGACAATAGGAGGCTGGATCGATGCTTATGCCCTGTCCTCGGGCCAAAGAATTTCTTCCTATTCCACTAGCAAGAATTTTTTGTTTCTACTTCCATAACTGTTTGTAAGTATTGTATGTGTATTGTTTTTAATCCTTTTTTCATTTTATCTGACAATTTATTTCTTTGAGTGTACTGCATTTTTATGTAAATTAAAACTTTTTAATAAGCCTCTGCTTGTAGCCTTAAAGAATCTGAGTCTCTAAAGGGAATCACGTTACCAGAGGTCATTATTAGCATAGTCCATGTAGTAAGCGATTGCATGTTCTGTGTGAGTTTATAATTGTAATATCGTGTAAGTAGTGAGTGCATGTGCTGAGTTATCATCAGGGTGCATTGTCTGTGTGGTTGAGGTGCCTACGGCCTTCTTTGAGCAAGTAACTCGTGGGTGGTGGCAGTGTGGCTGGGGCGGAAATTCTGTGGAGTAAATTTAGCGTAAGGACACCATTTTGTGGAAGTGGGCGGAGCTTAAGGGCTAAATTCTGGGACTCCATAGAGTAGTTATCCCAGTGTGTGAACTCCGGTGAGTCGGGTTCGTGACAGTGGGTATCAGCGAGACATGGCTGGACAGTAGCTATGACTGGGCTGTTACTATAGATGGTTATAGTCTTTTTAGAAAGGATCGTATAAATAAAAAAGGGGGAGGGGTTTGTTTATATGTGAATTCTTGCCTCAAGCCCGTCTTGCGAGATGACATCAGTAACGCAGATGTGGAGTCCCTATGGGTGGAGATAAGAGGAGGGAAAAAGAATAATAAAATATTACTAGGGGTTTGTTATAAGGCTCCAAATATAATGGAGGCAACAGAGGAAATGCTGATAAGTGAAATGGATGCAGCTTCAAAGCACGGTGAAGTACTTATCATGGGGGACTTCAATTACCCAGATATTGACTGGGGGGCAGAAACCTGCAGGTCCTTCAAAGGTAGCAGGTTCTTGTCAACAACAAAAGACAATAACCTGTCACAACTAGTCCTGGAGCCAACAACAGGGGGGGCACTGCTGGACCTTATCCTTACCAACAGACCTGATAGGGTATCAAAACTACAGGTTGGGGGGAACCTGGGGAATAGTGATCATAATATCATTGATTTTGTATTACGCTTTACTAAGCACGTTAGTGAAGGGGCAACCAACACTCTAAACTTCAGGAGGGCAAATTTTCATCAACTAAGGGACGACCTTAAAGGCATAGACTGGGATAATGCTCTCAAGGACAAAAGCCCCCCCCAAAAATGGGACTTTTTCTCATATATTCTGAAAAAGTCCTGTGAGAAACAGATACCTTATGGGAAAAAGCATAAAAGGAACAAGAAAAACCCTATGTGGCTAACTAGTCTTGTAAGGAAAGCAATAAGCGAGAAAGATAAAGCGTTTAAGGTGCTAAAACGTGAAGGTAGCGATGAGGCATTACAGGATTATAGAGAGAAAAATAAATCCTGTAAAAGCAGATAAAGGCCGCAAAAATAGAGACTGAGAGAAATATTGCCAGGGAGAGCAAAAATAATCCCAAATTATTTTTCAAGTATATAAATGATAAGAAACTAAAAACAGAGAGTGTGGGTCCCCTTAGAAATAACATGGGGGTCATGGTGGAAGGAGATGAGGAAAGGGCCAATCTACTGAATGTCGCCTTCTCAACTGTCTTTACCCAGGAAAATCCCCTGGTGGAAGACACAATGAGGAATAATGTAAATTCTTTTTATAATGTCAACAGTTTAACCCAGGAAGAGGTACGGCGCCGCCTCGCAACCACTAAGATAGATAAATCACCTGGGCCAGATGGCATACACCCCCGGGTTCTGCATGAATTATGTACGGTGATAGACAGACCGTTATTTTTAATATTGGATGATTCACTGAGGACTGGTTATGTTCCACAGGAATGGCGCATAGCAAATGTGGTACCAATATACAAAAAAGGATCAAATAGCGATCCTGGAAACTACAGACCCGTGAGTCTAACTGCTGTGGTGGGGAAAATATTTGAGGGGTTTATTAGAGATGCTATCCTGGAGTATCTCACTGTGCACAACCTTATAACCCAGCGTCAGCATGGGTTTATGAGAGATCGGTCCTGTCAGACTAATCTGATTGGTTTCTACGAGGAGGTAAGTTCAAGACTGGATCTGGGGGACGCTGTGGATGTTGTATATCTGGACTTCTCAAAGGCATTTGACACCGTGCCACATAAAAGGTTGGTATATAAAATGAGACTGCTGGGAATAGGAGAAAATCTGTGTATCTGGGTAAGTAATTGGCTTAGTGATAGAAAACAGAGGGTGGTCATTAATGGCACATTCTCAGATTGGGTTGATGTTACCAGTGGAGTGCCACAGGGGTCAGTATTGGGGCCACTTCTTTTTAATATTTTTATTAATGACCTTGTAGTGGGTTTACACAGTCAAGTTTCAATATTTGTAGATGATACTAAGCTGTGTAAAGTAATAAATACTGAGGTCGATAGTTTAGCATTACAGAGGGATTTGTGGAAGCTTGGGGAGTGGGCAGAGAAATGGTTGGTGAGGTTTAATGTAGATAAATGTAAAGTTATGCACTTGGGCCATGGAAACAAAAAGTATAATTATGTTCTAAACGGTCAATTACTTAGTAAAACTGAAGCTGAAAAGGACTTGGGGGCATTGGTGGATGGTAAACTTAATTTTAGTGACCAGAGCCAGGCGGCTGCTGCTAAAGCAAATAAAATAATGGGATGTATCAAGAGAGGAATAGATTCTCATGATAAAGACATAGTTCTGCCCTTATACAAATCCCCGGTCAGACCACACATGGAATATTGTGGACAGTTTTGGGCACCAGTGTATAAAAAGGATATAATAGAGCTGGAACGGGTGCAGAGGAGAGCAACCAGGATTATTAGGGGAATGGGGGGACTAGAATACAATGACAGATTACAAAATTTGGGATTATTCAGTTTAGAAAAAAAGACGACTGAGGGGAGACCTCATTACAATGTACAAATACCTGAACGGATCGTACAAGGATCTCTCCAAAGATCTTTTTATACTAAGGCCTGTGACCAGGACAAGGGGGCATCCTCTACGCCTAGAGGAGAGGAGGTTCTACCATCACCATAGACAGGGGGCATCCTCTATGCCTAGAGGAGAGGAGGTTCTACCATCACCATAGACAGGGGACATCCTCTACACCTAGAGGAGAGGAGGTTCTACCATCACCATAGACAAAGGTTCTTTACTGTAAGAGCAGTGAGACTATGGAACTCTCTGCCGCAGGAGGTTGTTATGGTGGACTCTATGTACATGTTCAAGAGAGGGCTGGATGACTTTCTGGAGAGAAAAAATATCACGGGTTACGGGGATAAAACATTTATTTAATTCTTGAAGGTTGGACTTGATGGACTTGCGTCTCCTTCCAGCCTTATATACTATGAAAAAAAAAAATTACAGCTTGTAAATTCCACCTCCGCTGTGAAACATCTAAAGGTTAACACACTTCTTAAAGTTGATTTTTCACACATGGAGGGGTGTAGTTTCTAAAATGGAATAATTTACAGGGGTTTTACTAATATTTAGGCCTCTGAAAGTCACTTAAAGCTGAGCAGGTGCCTCTAAATAAGGGTTTTGCTGATTTTCATAAAAATTGAGAAAAATTGCACCCAAAATTCTAAACCTCCTAACAACCTAGAAAAGGGAGAGGATGCATAAAAAATGTTAGTTATAAAGTTACTTGGGTGCTACGAGCATCTGCCTGAAAAGCAGAAAATTGAGAACTCAGAAATTAGACATTTTCAGAAATTGTTGCCAATTCTTCACTTTTTTCATAACTAAACAGCATTGGCGATGGAGTTGTCGAAGTCCTTATTGCAGATTTTGGGCTGCATGGGTCCAATGGAACCTTGACGCTAGTTATTCTGCTCACAGATCCCTACAGTCTTTCCTAGTGTAACATGTGTCAGGGTTTGGGGTCAGTGGACTCCCTGGACCACTGCGGGAGATGGTACTAGCCGACACCTGTGACCGGAGTCTAAGTGGCAAAGCGGGATGGTCTTGCTGCGGCAGGGTGCCACCAGGTCGTTCCACAGATGCGACTAGCCCACGGTGGCAGCCGAGGTAGAGGTACAGAATCGGAGTCCAGGCTCAGGTCAGGAACAGGCAGACAGTCAGGGCAGGCTGCAGAAATGCAGAAGTCAGGTCCGAGGCCACAACAGGAATCCAGCAGAGCAGGGAACAGAAACAACGTAGGGAACATAGCAAGGAACGTAGGGAAGCTTTCTCAATGGCAATGAGCGCAAAGATCCGTCAGGGAATCCTGGGAACCGGCGGCCTTTAAGGAAACCCGGGAGTACCAGCGCAAATCAGCCCTTTAAATCTTAAAGTTTGCGCCCTAGAGAGCAGGGACGTGCTTGTGGCCTAACCAGGAAAAGAGCAAGGTCGCGGAGAGGTAAGAGCGGGCCGGGGACCATGACGTGGATCATGGGGGAACCCATGACAACATGCTGTAAAATGCCCCCCTTCCTGCTTCCCTTCTTTTATGCCCCCCTGATCCCCTTTTTATTGTGTCCCCTCTCTGTTCCCCCTGTTATTGTGCCCCTTTCTCTGCTTCCCTTCTTTTGGCCTCTCTTTTGTTGCACGAGAATAAATAATGTATACTTACCTTATCTGGATGTCCCGGGGTGTACCTCCCAGCGGGCTGGACAGAGGGACAGAGCCCAAAACCAGGGAATGTCCCTTTGGATCTGGGATGGTTGTGAGGCCCTACATGAGTGGTAACCCTACTGTAATTCATACAGATATTCAGCATATATTCCTAGCTCATAAAGCTAAGAAGGCGAGTTACTGACAGGATCCTCATGGGGATACAACTCTGAAGTAAGAGTTATGAGGCAAGCACGATACTGCTACTATACCACACAATAGACACTTTGATCTCCATTCATAATTCAAGCATTGTGAAACCTTCAACCTTACTCCGAGCACAAAGATTTATGACAGCAAGCTGCCAGATATGCCCCCCTTAAGAGATTATAAATCTTTTAATGTCAAAAGTAACAGTAGATGAGTATGCAACACCCTTGCCAATACATAGGCAGACTGGTAATTGCAAACAGCGCCCTCTCCAGGTCAGGAGCTAACGGAGGGAGTCATGAACCCTCTAGGAAGGTTCTATAACCTGGTCATTATGTAATAGCAGCTGTAGATTCTGCCTGAACAGGCAATATTTAAGTGGGTGTAAGTCATTGACCAATGATGTTGTTGTAATGTAAACTAGAGTGTGATTGAAGAGGTGCTACCACCTGACCAGGAGGATAAAACCCCTGGGCAGGGAGGAGCTCGGCCTCCTGGACCTCATGCTCCTTCTCAGGAGCCTGTCTTTTACCAGCATACAGAATGAAGAGAGAGACAGTGTTGAGTACACCTTCAGTACTGACACTTAACCTAATCCCACGACCTGAGTCAGGAGACTCAGAGCTGCAGCTTCCACAACTGGACACAGCTCCATCCCAGCCTGCATCTACTACCAGGCTGGTACCCTATTCCTGAGGACCACTCTCCATGACCACTCCAGTACCAGTAATCCGAATCTGCTGTGAGACCGTTTAGGGCCATTGCCTGCTGTTGTTCAATAAAGGACTGTGAGTTATTCTTCACAACGTTGCCTCTGTCTGATCCCTGGATATGGCTGTCACCACCACAGGCTCCCCATCCATCACCCAGGGACTCATCCTACAGACACTCAGGTGTTGCCCCAAGGAGAACCCGTACATCAGCCTCTCCCTCCATATTTCTTGCACCCACCACCCGCTGGAGACCTGCCAGGCTGTAGGACAGCCCTCCGGTCCCCATACTAAGCACCGTGACATCGGCACGCCCTAGGCCGCAACAGCCAGCCACTCCGGTATTCTGGGCCCGGCTGTCTCCAGGCCCCAAGAAAAGGCTAGGCCCCGGTGGGGGATCTTCCAAGTAAATAGTCAATAAAATGATATTCAGCTGCAAGCGTTACAGCATCCCCCTAGTACTCTATTTTCACTACAATAAGAGAAGATGTTGCTGAATATAACTGGGGTCTAATAATTTCTAAATTTCTATACTGTGTATAACTGGTATACATAAATAGGGGTGTCTGCTAAGAATAGAACCACTGTATCTAAGCAGTTATTATATAAGCATCCACCTTACACACAGCTGAGCTGCTGTATCTAAGCTGCCATTATGTAGAAATCCAACTTACACACAGCTGAGCTGCATACTGCATAATGCCCCCCTATGGAACCCATATAAAGTTCCCCTTGATGTGGGCTCCCAGAACTTAATACCCTTCTTATTGTCGCTCCTGTACATATAAAGCCTCCACTTCATTTTGGTCCCCTCATACAGCCCCCAACTCATAATACCTTCTTCTCTGGTGCCCATAGCTCCCGACCATTCCGGATCTAACGGGACTGTCCCGGATTAGAAGGTATGGCCCGGGACACCCAGTCTATCAGTGTCCTCCGGTAGCCCATAGAATGGGATGTATTGGTGATATAGAGATATCAGCTCTCTGCATCACCGCTGGGTCTCTACCGTGTCTGTACACAACAGCCTGGCAGAAGCAGTGACGTCCACCACATACACCTCACATTGTGCCCCCCATCTTCCCCTAATGTTTGCCCATTGCTTCTCTCTCATAATTTGCCCCTTTATCTCATGTTATCACATTGCACCTTCCGGCCTCTGCTGCACACAGCTGCTGCAGAAGCTCAATGGTGATGCAGGGAGCCGATGGCTGGAGGATACAGATAGAGATATGTCCCAGGACTGGGACTATCCTGCCAGATTTGGTAGGTAGGTACTGCATGTACTCTTGAGGTCAGATTTCAGTGTTGCTCCTGTCTATATGTTGTAGTTGTGCTGTTGTGACTACATTCCTATTTTACTCCAGTCTTTTATGATGTAGCGGCTTCTTGTAAATAGGATTAGGGACTAGTAGTGGAATATAATGTAGGGGGTTTGGGTGGTAGCCCGTGGCCCAATGCTTCTAGGGGGCCTATGGCCACTCAAACCACTGAACAAATGTTATACTCCTTCACCCATAAAATCCTCGTACATCTGTTCCTGCTCTCAGTACACATGTGCACAAGAGCCATTTTAGGACCTTTGAAGGTCCTCCAAATTTCCTGAAACCGCATATTAAAAGCAGTAGGGACACATCCTCCATTCCCCAAGAAGCTGATTCTAGCACCAGATATAGGAAGTGATTCCAGACTTGTAGGGTCTATAATACTCATACATCCCAGGGCCCATGGCAGTGATAATCCGTCCCTGTTTGGGACACCACTCCATGTATGCCTCGATGTCTCAAGTATTGACATCACCAAAGCCATGTAGTACACACAATCCATACGGTGCCCATATAGAGCTCTATAGACTAAATCCTAAAATGTGTGATCCAGGCAGCGCCCCCCCCCCCCTCTAAAATGACCGATTTGCCCCTCAGGCCTGCTGTGTGCCCTTTCCATGTACTATCTTTGTCCCAGTTTTCAAGGAACTGTTTACATATGAGGGGGTAATGGTCACAGATAACAACGTCGTGATGTCCCACCATAGGCACAGCATGTTTTATCCCATACTATCCCAGGGATTACTCCACCTTTGTGTTTGGCCCGTACAATGTCCAGGCCCGGTAATCCCATAGATTAGACATGTGTTGGGTGTTGGGTGGGTGACACATAGCGGGGCAGGTGGGACGTGGTGTACGGCGCTGTTAATCTGTGAGGTTTTGTGTGATGGCTCATGGCTTCCATCATTGCGGATAAATCTCCTCATCATCCATGGATTTCTCTCCCGGCCTCCTCCCACTACTACTGTGTAAATTGTCCTGTGACACTGAGCAGAGGCCTGGTGCACGTTGTGCTCGCTGCTATTATGACTATTTTAGGAAGAGCTGCTTATGTAAGGCTCTCCCTCCTCCCTACACACCGCCGCCTCACTCACAGGGAATTTCTATACAAATGGCACCAGGAATGTGTCACTGTGACACGACGTGACATCACCCCTCGGGGTAAGACCCTCTACAGCCATGACAGCCACAGGCCCCCCACCATACATCACATAGAAGATCAATAATATGTGAATTATCTTCTATATATTATCAAGTATTACACAATTCCCCAGGCTTCAGAGCTGAAATATCCCAGCATGCCCTGCTCACTGGGCGTCTGCAGATTCTAGTCATTTCATATCTATCTGTTCATCTATCGCCCATGTATCAATCATCTAACTCTAATATCTATCTGTCTATCTATATTCTAGAGGACACTATACAAGGGGCAATATTATAAAAGGGACATTACACAATACATTATACATGGTGACACTATACAAATGAGGCATTATACAAGGAGGTACTATACAAGTGACGTATTATACCAGGGGGTACAATACAAGTGAGGCATTATACAAGGTGATACTATACAAATGAGGCATCATACCAGGGGGTACTATATAAGGAGGCATTATACCAGGGGGTACTATATAAGGAGGCATTATACCAGGGGGTACTATATAAGGAGGCATTATACCAGGGGGTACTATATAAGGAGGCATTATACAAGGGGGTACAATACAAGTGAGGCATTATATATGGTGACACTATACATGTGAGGTTTTATAAAAGGGGGGATTTTACAAATGAAGCTTTATACCAGGGGGTACTATACAAGTAAGGCATTATACAAGGTGATAGTATACAAGTGAGGCATTATACAAGGGGGTACTATACAAGTGAGGCATGATACAAGGAGGTACTATACAAGTGAGGCCTGATACAAGGAGGTACTATTCATCCCACGCTCCCCCCTAGTGGTGGCTGCAAACAAGATTTTTTTTCATGTATCAATGGTTTGTAAAGACGGACTGAGAACTTGAAGAGTTCGAAAGCACGAAACATGAAAGTTATATTATGACCACGAGTCAGAAGGGTCAGTCATTACTCGAAAGATGAGGCCAGGCATAGGCCGCAATGTAAACATTTCTTTCATTTCAACTTCTAGATAATGGAGTCACCATCGCACTCTCATACCTAACGCTAGTATGACGGGGCTGCGTCGCGGTATTCCTCTGTGATGAAGCCAGATAATCAGATGCTTTCCTCTTATCTCCTTTTATGTCTGGGCAAGGAAAAGAATTTATTATCATAGTTTATACTTGGAAAGTTCTCTAGTTGCTACAGTGTTGCGGGAATATAGATCATATATCCAGGAGATCCCCCAGGTTATACCAGCTGTACATCAGATCTTATATACAGGAGTCCCCAGGTTCTACCCAGCTTTTGTACATATATCATTTTATTAAGGAGATCCCCAGGTGTATAACGGCTGTACCTATATCTATATATACAGGCGATCCTATACCGGATGACATATACATATAGACAGGCAGATCCCCAGGTTATACAGGCTGAAGATATTCATTATATTACAGCGTCCCCAGGTTATACCCAGCGGCACAGATATCATTATATACAGGAGACCCCAGGTTATACCGGGATGTACATATATCCATTATATAAAGGAGATCTCAGGTATCCCAGCTTGTACATATATCATTATCTTAAGGAGATCCCCAGGTTATACCGGCGTAAATATATCACTTCTCAGGAGCTCCCCAGGTTAACCAGCTAACATATATCATTAGATCCAGGAGATCACAGGTTATACCATCGTACATATATCATTATTACAGGAGATCCCAGGTTATACCAGCTGTACCATTATATCATTATATACGAGGCGTCCCAAGGTATACGCTGTACATTATCATATTATACAAGAGAGATCCCCAGTTGAGACCGGCTGTACATATATCATTATTACAGGGGATCCCAGGTATCAGCTGTACAGCATATCATTATATACAGGAGATCCCCCAGGTATACCGGCTGTACAATTCATATTATATACAGGAGATTGCCCAGGTTATACAGAGCTTACATATATCATTATATACCGGAGATCCCCATACGCATAGACTGATACCTATACTCATTAGCTTACAGGGAGATCCCAGGTTATCACTGGGCTGTACATAATCATTATGTACAGGAGATCCCCATGAGCTATACCAGCGGTTACATCTATCATTTATTACAGGAGACTCCCCAGGATACCAGCTGTACTATATCATTATATACAGGAACGATCCCCAGGTTATTACGCTGCATACTATAATTATATACAGAGCATCCCCAGTTATACCAGCTGTACATAATCATTATATACAGGAGATCCCCAGTTATACTCGGTACATAATCATATTATACCCAGGAGATCCCCAGGTTATACCGGCTGTACCTATATCATTATATACAGGAGATCCCCAGGTTTACCGGTGACATAATCATTATATAAATGGAGATCCCCCGGTTATACCAGTGTACATTATATCATTATATACACGGAGATCTCCAGGTATACCAGCGTACATATATCATTATTACCGGGAGATCCCCGGTTATACGGCGGTACATTATTCGTCATATTCAAGGCGATCCCCAGGTCATTATACCGGCTGCGAATATATCTTATATACAGGAGATCCCCAGGTGTATACCTCTGCTACATATATCATTATACCAGGGATACCCGGTTATAGCTGGCTGTACAATATATCATATATACGGATACCCCAGGTATTAGCGGCGGTACATATCTTCATTATATACGGAATCCAAGGGTTAACCAGCTGACATATCATTACACGAGATCCCCAGGTTACCAGCTCTACATATATCATTATTATGACAGGGAGATCCCCGGTATACCAGTCTACATATATATTATATACAGAGATCCCAGGTTATACCGGCTGTACATATATGCCATTATTATACAGGCGATCCCCAGGTTATACCAGCTGTTACAATAAGGAGATCCCAGGTTATACAAGCTGAACATTATATCATTATATACAGGAGATCCCAGGTTTTTAACGGTGTACATATATTACTATAACATGGGAGATCCCAGGTTTACTACCAGCTGTACATATATCATTATAACAGGGAGATGCCCCAGGTTATACCGGCTGACCTATATCAATTATTACGGAGATTCCCAGGTTATACCGGCTGACATATATCTAGACTATCAGGAGATCCCCATTTTATACAGCTGACATGTATCATTATATAAGGAGATCCCCAGGTATACCGGCTGTACATTATATATTATAACAGGAGAATCCCAGGTTATACGGCTTGGTACATATTATCATTAGTACAGGAGATCCCCAGGTTATACCGACTGTACATATATCATATATACAGGGAGAGATGCCCATGGTTATACCGCTCTTGTACATATATAATGCTATATATGGAATCCCCCAGGTTTATAGCAGCTTGTACAGATATATCATTATATACAGGAGATCCCCGGTTTATACCAGCTCTACATATATATATATACAGGAGATCCCAGGTGCTATACGGCATGTACTATAGATAATTATATACAGGAGATACCCAGGTATATACCAGCGGTACATATATCATGATCTATACAGGAGATCCCCAGGTGATACAGCTGTAATATATTCATTATATACAGGGTCCCCAGTTTACCTGCTGTACATGTATCATTTAGTACAGGAGATCCCAGGTTATACCGGTGCTAATATATACTGATCTATACAGGAGATCCCCAGGTTATACCAGCTGTACATATATCATTATATTACAGGAGATCCCAGGTTATACAGCTGTACAAATAATCATACAGGAGATTCCCAGGTTTATACCAGCTGTACATTTCATTTATAAAGGAGATTCCCCAGGTTATACCAGCTGAACACAATATATCATTTATATACAGAAGATCAGACCAGGTATCCACTGACAGATATCATATTATTACAGGAGATCCCCAGGTTATACCAGCTGTACATATTCATTACTACAGGAGATCTCCCAGGGTTTACCGGCTGTACTATATCATTTACAGGACGATCCCAGGTATACCGGCTTGAACATATCTCATTTAATCAGGGTTCCCCAGTTACCGGCTGTACATATACATTATATAAAGGAGATCCCCAGGTACTTACCGGCTTTGACATATTTATATATACAGGAGATCCCAGGTTTATACCGCTGTACATATTTCATTATATACAGGAGATGACCCAGTTATACCAGCTGTACCATAACATATATAGCTATGGAGACCCAGGTATACCAGCTGATACATATATAGATATATACAGGACGATTCCCCAGGGTTATACAGCTGACATATACATTATATACAGGAGATCCCGGGTTATACGGTGTTTAATATAGCTTGTATACAGGAGATCCCGGCGTATACCAAGTTGACATATTAATTACATACAGGAGATCCCAGGTTCTACCAGCCTTGTACAGATATAATTATAACAGGAGATATCCAGGTTATACCGGCTGTACATACTATCCCTTATGATACAGGTATCCCAGGTTATACCGTGGTACATCAATCCTATATACAGGAGACCCAGGTTATAGCTGGCTGTAATATATCAGTATATACAGGAGATCCCCCAGGTGTTATCCCGCTGTACATGATATCATTATACAGGAGATCCCAGGTAGTTATCCAGCTGACAATAATATCTTATGACAGGAGTCCCCACGGTGATACCAGCTGAAACATATATCATTATATTACAGAAGATCCCCAGGTTATACAATGTACATATAGTTCATTATATACAGGAGATCCCAGGTTATACCCGCGGACACATATCATTAATACAGGAGATCCCAGGTTTTTACCGGCTGTACATATATCATTATATACGGAGATGTTACCCAGGTTGTTATACCAGTGCTATTCAACAGGATCATATAGGCTGTTATATCATTATACCAGGAGATCCCCCAGGTTATACCGGCTGTACATATTCATTATATACAGGAGATCCCCAGGTTATACCGGCAGAACTATTCGAATCCCAGTATACCGTCCTATATAATATACAGATGCACAGGCCAGTGCCCACCTAGACAGAGTTATACCAGGTCTACGTTACATATATCATTATATACAGGCGATCCCCAGGCGTATACCATCTGTCAGATATCATGTATATCAGTGAGATCCCAGGTTATACAGCTGTACATATCATTATATACAGGAGATCCCCGGTTATACCATCTGTACATCATATATCTATACAGAGATCACCAGGTTTATACTGGCTGTACCATATATTCATATATTACCAGGAGATCCCAGTTATTAGTCTGACAAGTTTACATGAATATACAGGAGATCCCCAAGTTATACGCTGTAATTATATCATTGTATACAGGACGATCCCAGGTTTATACCAGCTCTTAATAATCACTATATACAGGAGATCCCCGTTTTTAACCGGATGTACCATATCATTATATTTTAACAGGCGATCCCAGGTTATACAGACGCATATTATACAGAATCAGGGTATGCAAATATAATAATTACAGGAGATCCCAGGTTATACCGGGCTGTAAATATATCATTATATACAGGAGATCCCCGTTTTATACCCGGCTGCATATAATCATTGGATATACAGGAGATCCCCAGGTTATATACGGCTGACATATATCATTATATACGGAGATCAGTACGCGTCATATATCGATAATATCGAGATCCAGTTTATCCGGATGTCATATTATATCAGGGGATCCCCAGGTTGTACATGTACAATACCATTTATACAGGGGATCCCAAGGTTTATACCGGCCTCGTTACATATAATCATTTATACAGGGATATTCAGGTTATACCAGCTGTACATATATACCCGGGTTACACAACTGTAAATTATATACCCGGGTTATAAACTTCAGCTCGGGTTATACACTATATAACCCGGGTATACAGCTTGTTACATTATATACCCGGGTTATAAAGCTGTACATATCCCTATAACCGGTGCATTATTACACGTCAGTGTAAACATATATACCCGGGTTATACAGCTGTAAATATATACCCGGGTTATACAGCGTAAATATATACCCGGGTTATACAGCTGTACATATACCTCAAGTAATATACCCGGGTTTGACAAGCTGTACATCTATGCCCGGGTTACCAAGCTGTAATATATACCGGGTATACCAAGCTGTAACATATATCCCGGGTATACCAGCTGTACATATATACCCGGGTTATACAGATCTAAATATATACCCGGGTTATACCAGCTCCATATGTATATATAATGATATAGCAGCCGGTGTCCATGTTTTCGGCTCCTCTCCTTCATAAAATCGCGTATATGGGATGTGTTGTTCCGACAGACACAGACGACGGCCCATCTCGTGTTCCTCAAAGTCCCTTCCACATTCCAGTAATTGTGTGGAGACCCCCCGTGCCACCGCGCCAGACCACGGGGTATGTGTCTGGGTGACATTGTGGCCGGTAGGAATGTAGGGATAGTCCTGGGACATCACTGTCTGCAGCCCCCTGTGATGTAACTGTATAGTGTCCTCCTGTATACCTTGTGTAGTACTCTCCACTTATAGCGCCTCCTTATAGAGTGCACCCATGTTATATATATTATATACAGGAGGTTAATTGTTATAGTACCACCTGTATAAGCTGCCTCTATATAGTGCACCCAGTAGACTCACTATAGCCTCTAAACTCTTGTATAGTACCCCTTGTATAATGCCTCATTTCGTACCCTTGTATAGTCTGTTAGACTCCTTGTTATAATGCCCCGATAGTCCTGATAAGTAACTTGTTACCTTTGGTATAATGCCTCCTTGTGATAGTACCCCCTTAAGCCTTTGTACAACCTTTAATGCCTCGCTGTAAGTACCCTCTTGTATAATGCCTAACTATAGTCGACCACCCATTGTATAATGCCTCACTTGTATATACCCTTGTTAATAGCTCTGGTTAGTATTATACTATTTTTACCTCTTGTAATGCCTCACTTGGTAGTAGTACACTCCTTGTATAAGCCTCACTGTATATACCTCCATTGTATAATAGCCTACATGATATAGTTACCTCCTTGTAAATGCCTCACGCTTGTACTTGTAATGCCTCATTGGTATAATTGACATGCCGCTTGTACTACTACCACTGTATAATGCCTCATTGGTATAGGCCTCATGTAGTTATGCCTCGCTTTGGAGATACCATCCTTGTATAATGCCTCACTTGATGTAAGTACCTCCTTGTATAAGCCTCATAAACCTTGATACTCGTGTATGTCCCGTAAAGCCTCTATTGTACCCTGGTTAATGCCTCGATTGTATACTATCACCTTGGTAATGCCTCTCATTGTATAGTACCTCCTTGTATAATGCCTCGACTGGTATAGACCCTTGTATTAATGCCTAGTATAGGACTCTGTATACATCTCTCGACATTGTATAGCTACCACTTGGATACTCACTTACTTCACTTGTATAATGCCTCATTTGGTCTATTACTCTCTGTATCTTGCCTCGCTTGATACTATCACCTGTTATGCTCGTTGTAGTACCCCTTGATAATGCTGCTGATAGTACCCCCTGTGATAATGGCCTCACTTGTATAACTATCACCTTGTATATGCCTCATGTATAGTACCCCTTGTTTAATACCTCACTGGTATACTATAACATTGTATAATGCCTACTTGTATAGTACCTTAGTATAATGCCTCGCTTGTATACTATCACCTTGTATAATGCCTCATTGGTATAGTACCTCCTTGTATAATGCCTCATGTATAGGTAACCCTTGATAATGCTTACTTGTGATACTATCACTGTTGTATAATGCCTCACTTGTATAGTACCTCCTTGTATAATGCTTCACTTGTATACTATCACCTTGTATAATGCCTCACTTGTATAGTACCCCTTGTATAATGCCTCGCTGTATACTATACACCTGTATAAGCATCATTGGTATGAGTACCATCTCAGAGTCTCCATTAATCAATGGATTGATCAGACTGAGTGCAGCAGAGCCCCCCCACCGACCAGCAGGGTCATTAATTATTGATCACAGCTAATGGCTGGTAATTGAGAGCGGAGCAGAGGTGCAGACATTAATAATTCATTGCAGAGAGCGGAGAACTGATTCCTCTCCTCTACTAATCCGAGCACAGAGACCCATCACACATCATACTGCCCCCTCCCTATACTACACCTATAGCATGCCGCTATAACCTGGGGATCTCCTGTATATAATGATATATGTACAGCCGGTATAACCTGGGGATCTCCTGTATATAATGATATATGTACAGCTGGTATAACCTGGGGATCTCCTGTATATAATGATCTATGTACAGCTGGTATAACCTGGGGATCTCCTGTATATAATGATATATATTACCGTCACACTGTAGCAGACATAAGACTTTCCAAGTATAAAATATGATAATAAAAGTTCTTTTCTTGCCCAGACTATAAAAGGAGATAGAGGAAAGCAGCTGATTATCTGCAGTAATCACAGAGAATACCAGACGCAGGCCCCGTCATACATAGCGTTATGGTATGAGAGTGCGGCATGGTGACTCCATTATCTAGAAGGTGAAAATGAAAGAAATGTTTACATTGCTCCTATCCTTGGCCTCATCTTATAGAGTAATGAATGAACCTTCTGACTCGGTGTCATAATATAACTTTCATTTTCTGCTTCGAAGCTCTTAAAGTTCTAGTCCTCTTTACAAACCCATGTGATACATGAAAAAAATCTTGTTTTTGCAGCCACCACTAGGGGGAGCTTGGGATGAAACTATATTAGAATTCACTGTGTATAGTTTCTATTATACAGTTGTTACTAATCACACATTTTTTATTTTACGTTATGACATTTACATCTTGCCAAAAAAAAAAAATAGTTTGACCCAAATAGTCGGTAAGCTATAAGACCATAGCACACTTTGACATTGTGAATGGCACTTAGAAATCTTGGAAGAAAACCAAGAAATCCCTATAAAGTTAATGGAGCACCCGTCCTACATAATACTGCACCCTATCAGTGGCATGCCCCAATGGATGCTCAGGGGCCCATTAATCTGGGGCCCTCCAGGTCCATTCCCAGTATGGACTCCCAGTAAGCTGGTACTGGCAGATATTGAGTAAATGGTATACTATAGGGCAGTGCTGGCGAACCTTTTAGAGACCGAGTGCCCAAACTACAACCAAAATACACTTATTTATTGTGAAGTGCCAACATGGCATTTTAAGCAGTAACTTATTGCTACCTGTTCCTCCACATCTTTCAATCGTATTGGCCCCCTGAGGTCACCAATGCAGTTGAAAGAAGAATTTCAGACTATCATTGTAGCTTCTCTCCAGGGTCTCTCTGTACAGGAAGAATGGTGGGTCTAGCAGGATGATGTCCAAAGATATTGCAGTTTAAAATAACACTGAGAACAGCATCTCTTAAGTTGCCTGGGACTGCGGGAAGATTCAGTGTTTGGTGAGCTATGTCCTGAGTGCCCTCAGAAAGGGCTCCGAGTGCCACCTCCGGCACCCGTGCCATAGGTTCGCCACCACTGCTATAGGGTATGTCACGGGTGCTCCTGCAACCCATGTTTTAGGTCGCAGGCGCACCCGTATGCCCCCTCTCGCGGGCAGCCTCACTTACCTAGCCGCGCTCCAGTGATGCTCTCCTCGCTTCAGCGCAAGCCGGCCATCTGAAATTTAAAGGGGCAGTGCAGTGGATTCGGGTTGGCCGGGATTCATTAAGGTAGTTCCTCCGACTTCCACCAGGTGCTACTGCTGCACTGAAGAGCATCAGAACGCACTCAAGTTCACCAGCCTATTCCTAGTGAAGGTAAGTGCAAGCTCCGCGACACATTTTTTTAAAAAAATGCGCCGTTTTTTCCGAATCCGTCGGGTTTTCGTTCGGCCACGCCCCCGATTTCCGTCGCGTGCATGCCAGCGCCGATGCGCCAAAATCCCGGGGCAATTCAGGGGAAATCGGCGCAAATCGGAAATATATTGGGTAACACGTCGGGACTTAGTAAATGACCCCCAAGATGTTTAAGTGGCTAAAACATGGTAGCGATGAGGCATTACAGGATTATCTAGACCGAAATTGTGTAGGACAGGCACTACCAAGGTATACAAATGTATGTAAGCCAACGCACCCCAATAGCTATACAATCCAAATAAAACAAGAAAAAGATGGGATGCATACACAAGGCTCGACAGAAATATAACAAAAAATGTTTATTGGATAAGTAACAATTTTAAACACAATCAAGACGAGACAACAATAAATATAAAAACACTTAAAAAGTACACCAGAGGGGTGTACAAAGCTGCCAAGGGCCAAGTTGCCCTAAAAACCCCTACTACAGTCTGCCAAGAGTAGAACTACAGTAACCATGAGGAGCAGAATATGAATAACCATATAGAGCTAAAGTGCAAAACATGATGCATGAAAAGTGCAATTTGAACAATGTAACAAAGCTCTGATCCCTACATGCCCAACATATGCAATACCATGTTGTCGTAGAATGAGACAATAAAGCAAGGCAGGCAGGTGTAGGCAGAGAGAGAGGGTGGGTAAGCAGACCCCACGCGTATCATCACCTATTCGGTGACTTCCTCAGGGATAAGTCAGGATTATAGGAGAGAAAAATAAATCCTGTAAAAAACAAATAAAAGCCGGAAAAATAAATACTTTAAAGGAAACCTACCACTTCTGATGGTAGGTAGGAGATGTAAACACCGGGCACCAGCTCAGGGTGAGCTGGTGCCGGAGCTACCCTCTGTATACTCATACAGTCAGGCACAGTCATACCCTCTGTATAATAATCTCACTGCTCTTACAGTCTGACCAGGGAATTGTATAAGGGCAAAACTATGTCTTTATAATGAGAATCTTGATACATCCCATAATTTTATTTGCTATAGCAGCAGCCGCCTGGCTCTGGTCACTGACAGAGTTAAATACAGAGATAATGCAGAGAAATGTCAGCTCTCTGCATTATCACTGTGCCTTGGCTGCTGCTGTGTGTAGTGCGATGTGATGATGTCATCCTGCCTGCTGGCTACACAGAGCAGCGGAAGAGAAGAGGAGCTGCAGAGGAAGGGGGAGGGGAGAGTAACTGCATTTATTACTTTTTTATATTAAGCAGCAACAACTGGGGCAAAATATGAGCTGATATGAGCAGAGGCTGTTGGGTAGGCTTATATCAGATGAAGTTGCTGGGGGACTAATATGAGGGGAGCTGCTGAAGGGGGCATAATATGAGGGGGAACTGCTTGCAGGACACAATATCAGTTGGGGGCAAGAAAATGAGAAGGTGCCACCGTGTGATGCCACAGTCTTCCCTGACTAAACACATTTAGGGTGATGCCACACATGGCGTTTTGAACCCGTTTTTGGTCCCTTTTTAAGCAGTCAGTTATAAATTGCATGCGTTAAAAACCGCATCCGTTTTTAAAAACTTAAAATCTTAATTGGTCAAAAATGGATGCTTTTTCAAAAAACGCATGCGTTTAACGGACTGCTTACAAACGGACCAAAAACGGGTTCAAAACGCCATGTGTGGCATTACCCTTAGCTGTCTCCCAGATACCTTATTGCTATGAACAAACACTCAGGCACGCTCATACTCACACAATTGGACACATTCATGCACTTCTCATACTCACGTAGACAGACATAGTTACACACACCTCATTCTCATAGTCAGACATTGTCATACACTGCTCATACTCATGCAGTTAGACACATTTGTACACTTCTTATACTCACACAGTCATACACTTCTCATACTCACTCCATTGAACACATTCATACACTCCTCATACCTCCCCTGACCGAGCACATTCAGCTGTCACTATTTTTGATGTAGTGTCGGTGCGATGTGGGACTGAGTTTACATTCCTTCCCTATATCAGGCAAGTAGAGGAAAATCATAGAGCAGCTATATATAACAATTGTGAGCGGTAAGTATGCTATATACAATACATAAAATCTCGCCGGTAAGAGTGCCAGGCAGGTTGGCACATATCCTCCTTCAATGGGCGCCCCCAGGGTTAAAACAAAATGTTCACCAAACAAAAATACATTGTTCACATAAACTGCTAATACAAGATGATTGCTTCATTCCCGGGAAGAGGGAGAATTCACTTTCCTAAATACTATGGAAATAAATTATGTGTTCATTCCACCTAAACCACAGCGTAACCAGGAGCCCGAATAATAGCGCTATCATCACAAGTAAGAGGTAGTGGTGCCTGGTGTGGCACGTATGGAGACAATGGGGGTCATTTACTAAGGGCCCTATTCACGTTTTCCCAACGTCTTACCCGAATATTTCCGTTCTGCGTCGATTTTCCCTGTATTGCCCGGGGATTTTGCCGCATCGGCGCTGGCATGCACGCGACGGAAATCGGGGGGCGTGGCCGAATGAAAACCTGACGGATTCGGAAAAACCGCTGCATTTAAAAAACAAAAAGTGTCGCGGGACTTGCACTTACCTTCACCAGGAATAGGCCGGTGAACTTGAGTGCATTCCAGCGGGCCTCGGGGGAACTTCAGCGCAGCAGCGCCACCTGGTGGACGTCGGAGGAACTACCTTAATGAATCCCAGCTGGACCCAAATCCACCGCAGAGAACGCGCAGCTGGATCGCGAATGGACTGGGTAAGTAAATCTGCCCCAATGTGCAGCAAAAGACAATGGGGCTCATTTACTTTGACTTTTATACGTAAATGGGGGGAGGGGATCAATGCACTGTGAGGCATGAATACCATATTATATTTTTTTCTATGAGTTATTATATTGGTAGTCATAGCAAATAGTTTCTGTACAGTTTTTTATAATTCTCTATTTTTAGTGGTAATTTTTGGACAGATATTTCATTACCGCTGCCTGTTGCATAGATGGTCAGCCAAAAACCAAAGACAGATTGGAAACCCATCAGAGGTAAGCAGGGAAGCCTTTTATCAGGAATTGTTTTCCTGGTTTATATTTATGAGGATCTAAATGTTGATGATAACATAACCATGTGAATAAAGCCGAAGGCCCCCATATACAGTACATGAGAATGATTTTGAGAGGTAGATTGGTAATGTTTCTAGAGGCTTCTGATTTCCCCCCAACCATGAATTCAGCCACCTAATTCATTTACGGTACTCTTTCGGGATTCTTCACAGTGCTCTGTCCACACGTTTGGAAATTCGGACAGCCGTAATACGTATATGAGGTCTTTGGACTTTGCAGTTCAGCTTTGAGGCCTAGGCCCTGGAGAAGCCTGTAGTATATTTGGTTCAGTACACAGTCTATTATTGTCTGAGGGTATCAGCCAATTACTAACCCTCTTACACCTTTACACTGGTCTCTAGGCTCTTCCTTTCTCACATACTAGAAATATGTTTCCAGCCCCCTAGGAGTTCAGTGTCCTAGAAGATGTCTGACTAGAATAATGGGTCCTTTTTTCAGCTCTTTTAGAGTTTCAGTCCTTTTTTGGCATGCCAACAATATTAGGAATTGTCAGTGCCCTCAGAAAAATATTATTTTGTCTTTCTTATATTGAGATGATTTGATTATTTTAGAAGAGAGCAATAAATGGAGGGAAATAAACTGACTGCTCTGCGGGGAGGCGGGAGGGAATGTGAGTTATAAACCTCCATAAGGATAAGTTAGTGTGGGATTTGGTTTAGTTGAGGTAAAATCTGAGGACATCTGAGTGGATAAGATGTCAACAAGTTTAGGATTAATAAAAAGATTAGGGACTGTGTAACTGTAACTGGGCTGCACCTCAATGGGGAGGGGGCAGCTGTTTTGGGGGAAAAAAATGGCTAGAAGGTTGGAGGAGTGTTTAAACTAGAGACCTGGGGGGAGGGCAACTACACTTGTGCAGGGCAAATAGACCGTGTAAATAGAGAGCTGGGAAGAGTCATAGTCCATGGGGGAGGAAGGGGGGCTGGAATGAGATTGGGGAATAAGAATAAGGAAAACCATATAATGTGTATGTACACAAATGCCAGAAGCCTCACAAACAAAATGGAGGAACTGGACTTCTTAATGTTGGAGCGGAAATATGATATAGTGGGTATCAGCGAGACATGGCTGGACAGTAGCTATGACTGGGCTGTTACTATAGATTTTTAGAAAGGATCGTATAAATAAAAAAGGGGGAGGGGTTTGTTTATATGTGAATTCTTGCCTCAAGCCCGTCCTGCGAGATGACATTGGTGACGCAAATGAAAATGTGGCGATAAGGGGAGGGAAAAAGAATAATAAAATATTACAAGGGGTTTGTTATAATATAATGGAGGCAGCAGAGGAAATGCTGATAAGTGAAATGGATGCGGCTTCAAAGCATGGTGAAGTACTTATCATGGGGGACTGCAATTACCCAGATATTGACTGGGGGGCAGAAACATGCAGGTCCTTCAAAGGTAGCAGGTTTTTGTCGACAACAAAAGACAATTACCTGTCGCAACTAGTCCTGGAGCCAACAAGAGGGGGGGCACTGCTGGACCTTATCCTTACCAACAGACCTGATAGGGTACCAGAATTACAGGTTGCGGGGAACCTGGGTAATAGTGATCATAATATCATTGATTTTGTATTACGCTTTACTAAGTGTGTAAAGCGTTAGTGGAAGGGCAACCAACACTCTAAACTTCAGGAGGGAAAATCTTCAGCAACTAAGGGAAGACCTTATAGGAATAAGCTTGGACAATGTTCTCAAAGACAAAAGCCCCACCAAAAAAGGGACTTTCAAAATTATTCTAAAAAAGTCCTGTGAGAAACACATACCTTATGGGAAAAAACATAAGAGGAACAAGAAAAAGCCAATGTGACTAACTAGTCTTGTAAGGAGAGCAATAAGTGAGAAAGATAAGGCGTTTAAGGTGCTAAAACGTGAAGGTAGCGATGAGGCATTACAGGATTATAGAGAGAAAAATAAATCCTATAAAAGGAAATAAAGGCCACAAAAATAGAGACTGAGAGAAATATTACCAGGGAGAGCAAAAATAATCCCAAATTATTTTTCAAGTATATAAATGATAAGAAACTAAAAACAGAGTGTGTGGGTCCCCTTAGAAATAACATGGGGGTCATGGTGGAAGGAGATGAGGAAAGGGCCAATCTACTGAATGTCGCCTTCTCAACTGTCTTTACCCAGGAAAATTGTGTGGAAGACACAATGAGGAATAATGTAAATTGTATTTGGAATGTCAACAGTTTAACCCAGGAAGAGGTACGGCGCCGCAACACAACCACTAAGATAGATAAATCACCGGGGCCAGATGGCATACACCGTAACAAACTGTTATTTTTAATATTTGAAGATTCCCTGAGGACTGGTTATGTTCCACAGAACTGGTGCATAGCAAATGTGGTACCAATATACAAAATAGGTTTAAAAAGCGATCCTGGAAACTACAGACCTGTGAGTAACTTCTGTGGTGGGGAAAATATTTGAGGGTTTTGTTAGAGATGCTATCCTGGAGTATCTCACTGCACATAACCTTATAATCCAGTATCAGCATGGGTTTATGAGGGATCGGTCCTGTCAGACTAATCTGCTTCTACTTGGAAGTAAGTTCCAGACTGGATCTGGGGGGCGCTGTGGATGTTTTATATCTGGACTTTTCAAAGGCATTTGACACCGTGCCACATAAAAGGTTGGTATATATAATGAGACTGCTGGGACTAGTGGAAAATCTGTGTATTTGGGTAAGTAATTGGCTTAGTGATAGAAAACAGAGGGTTGTCATTAATGGCACATTCTCAGATTGGGTTGACATTATCAGTGGAGTCCCACAGGGGTCAGTATTGGGGCCACTTCTTTTTAATATTTTTATTAATGACCTTGTAGTGGGTTTACACAGTCAAGTTTCAATATTTGCAGATGATACTAAGCTGTGTAAAGTAATTAATACTGAGGTCGATAGTTTAGTATTACAGAGGGATTTGTGGAAGCTTGAGGAGTGGGCAGAAAAATGGTAGACGAGGTTTAATGTAGATAAATGTAAAGTTATGCACTTGAGCCAAGGAAACAAAAACTATAATTATGTTCTAAACAGTCAATTACTTGGTAAAAAAGGAACGGAAAAAGACTTGGGGGTATTGGTGGATGGTAAACTTCATTTTAGTGACCAGAGCCAGGCGGCTGCTGCTAAAGCCAATACAATTATGGGATGTATCAAGAGAGGAATAGATTCTCATGATAAGGACATAGTTTTGCCCTTATACAAATCCCTGGTCAGACCACACATGGAATATTGTGTACAGTTTAGGGACCAGTGTATTAAAAGGACATAGTAGAACTGGAATGGGTGCGCAACCAAGATTATTAGGGGAATGGGGGGGCTAGAATACACTGACAGATTACAAAAATTTGGGATTATTCAGTTTAGAAAAAAGACGATTGAGGAGAGACCTCATTACAATGTACAAATACCTGAACGGACAGTACAAGGATCTCTCCAAAGATCTTTTTATACCTCGGCCTGTGACCAGGACAAGGGGGCATCCTCTACGCCTAGAGGAGAGGAGGTTCTACCATCATCATAGACAAAGGTTCTTTACTGTACGAGCAGTGAGACTATGGAACTCTCTGCCGCAGGAGGTTGTTATGGCGGACTCTATGTACATGTTCAAGAGAGGCCAGGTTGGACTTAATTGACTTGTGCCTTTTAGGTCTTATATACTATGATACTGTAACAAAATAATGTTACAGGGGTAATAAGAGGATCAGAAGCCGGGTTACTGTAATAAGATGTTACAGGGGTAATAAGAGGATCAGGAGCCGGGTTACTGTAATAAGATGTTACAGGGGTAATGAGAGGATCAGGAGCCGGGTTACTGTAATAAGATGTTACAGGGGTAATAAGAGGATGAGGAGCCGGGTTACTGTAATAAGATGTTACAGGGGTAATAAGAGGACCAGGAGCCGGGTTACTGTAATAAGATGTTACAGGGTAATAAGAGGATCAGGAGCCGGGTTACTGTAATATTCCCTGTGTAATTACTAGAACTTTTTATTTACCTGCGGCGCCACCTCAGGGCAAGTGAAGCATTACAAGCCGCCCATTGCAATGGAAAGACTAATTGTAGCAGCATTTCACTCTGAGGATAGACTAGTAATTCTTCTAAAACTTTGCTATTGTTATAACTCCGAGGTGTAACTTTTAATATGTCCCCCAACATTTCTGTGTCTATTTTAGGATATTGCAGCAAGAATATAATTATCCCTGTACATTTTTTAAAATAATTTTCAAACTTAATCCTGTATTATAATATTGTAAGAGAAGATTGTGACATAAGCGAGGCCCCCGCAGCCCTGGTATGATGTGCGGGTAGCAGCGCTGGTGTACGCTGATGCTGTGCTGGCTCCGTCCTCACTGCCTCGCACTACACTCCTTATAAGTCCCGCTCCGGGAATCTCTGAGTTTTTACTCTTAAATAAATCTGGTAGCAATGCAGAGAGCAGGAGCAAGAAGGAGCGAGCCTGGCGAGAAGCCGGAGGGAGGGAGAAAATCCAAGAGGAAGATAAATTCCTGTCTTTAAACCGGCTTTTGTAAACAGATGAATGTGCCACTGATTCAGTCTTTATATGGAGAAGAGGGTCTCCAGTAATCAGCGCACAATCCTCATCTATGAACGTAACCTTCACACCAGCAAACCTGGAAGCCAACATCAAGAGAGTCCTCAGCACGTTACATCTGCCCCCACACTAATAATACTGCTATAAAACCAGATTATAAAATATTAATCAGGATTATATCACAACCTATTTAATCTATGATCATACCCCTCTACATTCCTAATTACAGTAACCCGGCTCCTAATACACTTATTACCCCTCTACATTCCTAATTACAGTAACCCGGCTCCTAATACACTTATTACCCCTGTAACATCTTATTACAGTAACCCGGCTCCTGATCCTCTTATTACCCTGTAAACATTATTAAAGTAACCCGGCTCCTGATCCTCTTATTACCCTGTAACTCATTACAGTAACCCGGCCTGATCCTCTTATTACCCCTGAAAATCTTATTACAGTAACCCGGCTCCTGACCCTCTTATTACAGTAACCGGCTCCTGATCTATTATTACCCCGTAATATTCTTATTACAGTAACGGCTCCAGATCCTCTATTACCTGTAACATCTTATTACAGTAACCGGCTCTGATCCTCTTATACCTGTAACATCTTATTACAGTAACCGGCTCTGATCTCTTATACCCTGTAAACCTTTAACCGTAACCCGCTGATCCTCTTATTACCCCTGTAACATTTATTACAGTAACCGGTCTGCCCCTCTTATTACAGTAACCCTAACCGGCTCCTGATCCTTTATTACCCCTGTAATATCTTATTACACGTAAACCCGCGCTCCTGATCCTCTTATTACCCCTGTAATCTTTATTACAGTAACCGGCTCTGATCCTCTTATTAACCTGTAACAATCTTATTACAGTAACCCCCGCTCCTGATACTCTTATTACCCCTGTACTCTTATTATTACAGTAACCGGCTCTGATCCTCTATACAAATGTAACATCTTATTACAGTAACCCGGCTCTGACCTCTTAACCCCTGAACATCTTTAACAGTAACACGCTCCTGATCCTCTTATTACCTGTACCATTATTACAGTACCCAGGCTCACTGATACTCTTATACCCCGTAACAATTATTACAGTAACCGGCCTCCTGATCCCTCTTAACCTGTACATCTTATACAGTAAACCCGGCTCCTGATCCACTATTACCTGTAACATCTTATACAGTAACCCGGCTCCTGATCTCTTATTACCCCTGTAACATCTTATTACAGTAACCCGGCTCTGATCCTTTATACCCCTGTTAACATCTTATTACAGTAACCGGCTCCTAATACTACGTCTATCTACCCTGATACATCTTTTACAGTAACCCGGCTCTGATCCTCTATACCCCTGAACACTTATTACGTAACCCGGCTCCTGTCCCTTATTACCCTGTAAACTCTTATTACAGTAACCCGGCTTCTGATCCTCTTATAGTACCCTGTAACATCTTATACAGTAACCCCGGCTCCGATCCTCTTATACCCCGTAACATCTTATTACAGTAACCCGGCTCACTGATCCTCTATTACCCCTGTAACATCTTATTACAGTAACCCGCTCCTGGCTCTTATTACCCTGAAGCATTATTACAGTAAACCGGCTCCTATCCTCTTATACCCCCAGTACATCTTATTACAGTAACCCGGCTTCTGATCACCTCTTATTACCCTGTAACATCTATTACAGTAACCCGCTTCTGATCCTTACCTGTAACATCTTTTACAGTAAACCGGCTACTGATCCCCCTATTACCCCTGTAACATCTTATTACAGTAACCGGTCTGGTCCTCTTATTACCCCCTGTAACATTTAATAGATAGATAGATAGATAGATAGATAGATAGATAGATAGATAGATATGAGATAGATAGATGGATAATAAAAGGAATGGAATAAAAGGATGACTTTTTTCGCCAACTATTAGATTTATTGGAGTGCTGCTTTATTCTTGGATATATTCCTGAAGGACCTGAGGTCCGGCACTATTTGGCATGTACCCACCCTTCATTTTTTTTAATCCAGTTGTGCTGCTTAGATTTTCTCTTTATAGACAGATAAATAAATCGGAGATAGATAGAAATGTAGATGTTAGTGTGGGTTGTGTGTGGCAGGAACATCCACACTATCCCCCTCCCTCCCCTGCCTTCTCAATACACATCACAGCAAGTGTGGAGGGGGAGGGAGCTGGATGAGTGTGTAGGAGAGGAGACTGAGACACAGACATACAGGCTGCTGCAGCTACACCCCCCTGGGACTCGCCACACGGTGCTGGCAGGGAGCCAGGTAATGTGAAATGAAACTATTCTAAACTTTTTATGGACAAATATAAAAAAAATACCAAATTGATGTGACGCACAGCGACAACCACATGTATATTATCCAGCGTCGTGTCCTCATATTATACATAATATCTAGGGCTGATCTGGAGCTTATAATGAGTCACCATAGGCCTCCACCACATTATTTATAGTTGTGGATTCATAAATTCCTTATTTCACTCTGATTATAACACTTGCCGGTAGAAGGTAATAACAATCCATCAGCTATGATCACCCGGAGAGGCCATTCTTCTCGAGATGTTTTATACTTTTAAGATTTGAATATGTTTGATGTGGATTTCATCATCATGACTTTAGTGTAATAATGGTCCGAGGTCTTGTCGTAGAACGTTAGCACTTTGTTACGATGAAGATTAATGTTCCGAACCTTCTCCCATATTTACGGTCTCTTTTTATTACTTTTTTTGTAACTTTATGTGATACAATTTTGGCAAACAAACAAAGTAAAATTGTTAAAAGTGGTGTCCTGGGAACATGAGAAGGCCCAAGGTGAGAAGGTTCAACAGGTTCAATTTGGAGGCAACTTCTGAGACAATAACTTGGCTTTGGGGTTTAGCTCATATGGGATGATTCAAGGAAGACATATTCTTTATTTTTTTTTTTATTACACTGTTATTTCATTCTACCCCATACACCACCCAGCTTGTCTAGACCGAGCAGTGTATATTTTATTTGATTGGGGAGGCACCACTAGTGGGGGCTTATCCACCCAAGAACTAAAGAACAGGGCAGTAGAATCCAAACATTCTATCCGTATTTCCCCTGACACTTGTTACTTGGATAGCTGAAAGGCCTCCATACATGTTAGATGGTGGGCCAGACCCACATATCTAATGTGCATGGATATCCTTGAATCTAATTAATTGGGGGTTTGCACTTCATGTACAATATGCTGTTATATTTTTATGTTACCTGGTGGTAAGCAGGCTGTATAACTGTCTAGCAACTAGAATTTTCCAGAGGCAGACTCCAATAGAGAATATAAGGGAATTCTGCCCTGTTTCTCTGTCTTTTGTTTATTAGTCCTTGGCCTGATACAGATCCTGTGGACGATTAGTTGTGACATAACAAAGCCAAGAAGGCTACAGAAAGATTGCCCAGTCTGCAGGGCTGAAAAGGAGAGTTTCAGCCCTAGCATTAAAGGCGAATTCTGCACCTTATAGCCAGCTTTGCAAAAAATAGTTGTAGGCAGCACTCAGGAGAACCACACCGGAATGAGTGCAAACATGTTCTTTTTATTGGGCTTCAATCGTGCAACAATACATGGATAAAAAGCGTAAATTCGCGTATGATCTTACCGTTCTTTTTATCCTGTATTTGTTGCACGAACGATTGAGCCCCATAAAAAGAAACTGTTTCGACTCATTCCGGTTGGTTCTCTGACTGCTGCTCTACAAACTATTTTTTGCTTTTTATTTTCTATGTTATAGCCAGCATTGTTATAACCTTGCCTTCCACCAGAGACAGATATTCAGTCTTCTGTTATTGCTGTTGGACAATAAACGGAGTGTGAATTGGACCTTTCCATTTTCTTGTGTGTCACCGGCTAGCCACTTAGTGTCATAGACCTCCTCTTTAACCTATCCAGCCCAGGAAACTTACACTGCATGCCCCTCCTCCTTTTTGCTATGTCCCTGCCATGATGGCCAGCTAGGACCTAACAATCCAGCCACTTGTCTCCTGAACTGCTATCATTTTCCCATACTCTGCCAGACCCTCTGTCATATCCTGGTGGGCATGTGCAAATCCAACATTCTGACCATGTGTGGTCACTATTATTCCTACTATGGTAAATCTTCCAGGCGGTTTGGAGTAATCCAACAGGAGAGCTACACAAGGCCACTGTCTGGTTGCAAGACAAAGCCATAACAAATCTAGACATTTGTCTACTAACGTGAAGATAATGAGGTTGTTGTATGATGAAAGTGCGATTGTGTTGGCCTAAATTGGTCAAGGGTGAAAAGTTCAAGGCTTAGTTTTACAACAGACCCTTCACCTTAAGGCAGAATGTACACAAATGTATTTCCGCCGTACCGTAGCCATACGTCCGTCGCTATGAAAAGGAAAAGGGGTGACCCACTCCTCTCTCCATAGAAATGCACAACATATGGGCCGCGCAAACGGGTAAAGATAGGACATCTTCTTATCTTTTCCCCTTGTACGGAGCGGTATGGTGCTGCGTGTGTGGCACCGTATTGCTCACTGTGGCCGTCTATGGGGGACGTATATGGGGGCTGTCTAGGGGGGACGTATTTTGCGGCCATACATACATCCCCCATATGGTCGTGTTTTTTTCCTCCATTTCTACCCAATTTGGGCATGCTTTTGTGTCAGCGCGTAATCTGTGTGCACTATATAAAAAAGAATTTATTATTATATTTTTTCATTTTTTCTCCAGATTGTACAACTCTTTGAGCATGTCAGAAATGTATCGCTTTGGATACAAAACCAGCTGTACGTTTAAGCTGTCCAAGTGTCTTTTTGGGATTTAAATATCACCCTTTTTTGGAATACATGCATACCCCTGGTTAGGGTACAAATAGGCTCCATAGTTTTGTTCCTAAATTGAATTTGCCAAGATTTGGAGTCTGTTTAACCCCCACTGTGAACTAATACGCTACAACTGAGTCCGACCCTGGCTAAAGCCCAAGATACATTACATACACCATCAGGCTTATAAAAAACCTTCTCTGAATCCTGATTATTGGGGAATTTTGGTTAGCGCAGATGTAGTTTTATCTACTAAGACCCCTGCCCCTCATGGTTCGCTTCTGGGAAATTATTCACGTAATATTGATCTGTTACCCTATAACTTTACATCAGTCAGTTTTAGGCTCAGATTAACAACTCCCTAGCAGGTTCTTTATATTAGTGTATGCAGAAGTTCCCTTTAAAACCCCTTAAGACGAGGTTTTCGGCCTCATTTTCGCTCTCCAACTTCAAAAATCCATAACTTTTTTCATTGTTCCGTGTACAGACACTGGGTGAGGGCTTATTTTGTGCGTAACAACTTTTACTTTCCGTAATGTTTTATTTATTTTAACATGCCTGTACTGCACAGCTGAAAAAAATTCCAAATGTGGAAAAATTGAAACACAAAACGAAACGCACGGGCGTCACGTTCTTGTGGGCTCAGTTATTTTACGACTTTCACTCTTCGCTCCAAATAACACACCTACTTTATTCTTTGGTTCGGTGCGATCCGCGGTGATACCAAATTTATACAGGTTTTTTATGTGTTTTAAATACATTTCAAAAATTAACGAATGGTGTACAAAAAAGAAAAAATTTTTTTGCCATCTTCTTACTCTACTAACTTTTTCATACTTTGGCGCCGCGGAGATGTGTGAGGGGTCGTTTTTTGCGATGAGGCGCCGTTTCCATTGCTAAACATTTGTAGTTCTGTGCGACATTTGAGCATTTTTTATTTCATGTTTTATGTTATGTAAAGGTGTAAAAGTCGCATGTCGGACAGTTGGCGCCAGTTCCTCCCCGCCTCGGAGGTCACCGCCGGCCGTAACCGTTTTTATATTTTGATAGATCGGCGGGGGCATTTTGGGACGCGGCGATACCTAAGATGTCTGTGATTTTACTGTTTGTTATGTATTATATCCATTCTAGGGAGAAGGGGGTGATTTGAACTTTTAATATTTATTAATTTTTTTATTTTTTAAAACTTTTTTTTTTTTCTTTTTTTTTTCACTATCTTTTTCGAGAGGACCATCTAGGGTACATTAACCCCTAGATGGTCAGATCGCGCTGCTACCATATACGGCAATACTTCTGATTGCCATATATGGCCTTTTTGCCTGCCTCATTACAATGAGCCACTGCTCCTTGTAACGATATGCGCTCCATATTAGCCTCGGTGTCGGTAAAGAAGACACTAGGCTACCATGGCACTGACCGCCGCCCCCCGATGACGTTCGGTGGCTGGCGATCGAAAAAAAGAGGCGGCGCCCACGGCGCCGCCGTCTTTTAAACGGCCCGCCGGCGACTTTGCGGCGGCGTTTAGGGGGTTAATAGCCGCGATCCGGTGCAAGCACCGACCGCGTTTATTAGCGTGGGGGTTTTTGTGAAAAAGCAAAAACCCACCTTTTATGAAGAGGACTCACCCGTGACCCTCTTCATACAGTCCTTATACCTCTGCGCCGTAGAGCTACGGCGCAGAGCGTTAAGTGGGTTTAACGGAGTATATTTTTTGTTATGTGTCCAATTGTAGTGTAATAGTGTAATTTGAAATTGAAAAACTTCGGGATTCCGTTCTAGAAGGGCTATGAGGGTCCAGTGGCTGATGATCAATAGGGGGACACTGTAACATCTGTTTGGGCTTCAGATTCAACCTGTGCAGACGATGCTAATGTTAACATTGTTTTTCAACTACACATGTCTGTCTCCATTTGACTTTGTTCTGGCCTGCAGACAGTTAAACCAGCGTTAAACCGACGTACGTTTCGCCGCCGCTTCCTCAAGGGGGCTTCCTCACACCCCCTTGAGGAAGCGACGGCGAAACGTACGTCGGGGTGCTGTGGTGGTGGTCTGGTGACTTGAAACCTATTGGAGGCACTTGTGGACTATATTTTACCCCCTGTTTTGGGCATTGGTAATAAACCTTGTACCATTTACTATTTGACTATCCCTCATGTGCCTGTTTTGTGATATCCCAGCTGGTGACTGTCATTGTTTCTACGACTACTCTTGTGACCACCACCCTTCTGTTCTGTGTTTCTGGTTTTCATCATGTTTTTTATCATAGTTTTGGAGTGGCAATTTGTTGTATAATAAAGTTTGAATTGATTTCATAATAATATGGTATTTGTATTTTGATAGTGATTAACTACTTATATCCTATATACTGCCTTTTGGTATTTATTTACTGTAATAAGAGGATCAGGAGCCGGGTTACTGTAATAAGAATGTTACAGGTTAAGAGGATCATCTCCGTGTTACTGTAATAATTGTTACATGGTTATAAGAGGATCATGAGCCGGGTACTGTAATAAGATGTTACAGGGTAATAAGAGTCAGGATCGGGTTACTGTAATAAGATGTTACAGGGGTAATAAGATGTATCAGAGCCTAGTACTGTAATTAAGATGTTACGGGGGTAATAAGAAGGATCAGGAGCCGGGTTTTACTGTAAGCAATGTTTACAAGGTAATAAGCGATCAGTAGCCGGGTTACTGTAATCAGATCAGTTTCAGGGATAAGCAGCTAGGGCGTACTTACAGATGTAAGTTCATACAGTGGGATCCATGGCGTTTACACTGTAATCAGAATGTTACAGGGGTAATAAGAGGATCAGGAGCCTGGCATACTGATAAATAATATCGTATACACAGGGGTAGCTAAGTAGGATCCGTAGCCTGGAGTTCTGTAACGATTACATAATAAGAATAGTACTACAGGTCTGTAAGTAAGATGTCGGCAGGGAAGTTAAGCCATACTGTAATAGATGTTAGCAGGGGATTAAGAGAGATCAGGAGGCGGTTACTGTAATAAGATTTTCTATCGGGTAATAGTGAGGATCAGGGCAGTACGTTACTAGAGGTTACCTGTGTAGATAAGATCAGGAGCGATAACTGATAAGATGTTAGTACTACATGGAGATCCGATCGGTTACTCCAGGAATAAGATGTTACAGGGTAAAAGACGCACTCTAGCGATGCCGGTTCTTGCGCGTAATACATGATTTACAGGGGTAATACGAGATCAGCAGCCGGTTACGTAATAAGATGATTCACAAGGGTAATATAAGATAGGACCTCGGGTAGCGTTAGATGTTACTGGGTAATAAGAGAGTCAGGAGCCGGGTTAACTGTAATAAGATGTTACAGGGGTAAAAGAGGTATCATGAGCCGGTACTGTCTAAGATGTCTTACAGGAGGGTAATACAGAGGACGTGACCGGTTACTGTCAATAGATGTTACCAAAGGGTAATAAGCGGATCACGAGCCGGGTACTGTCCTAAGATGTTTACACGGGTAATAGAGGATCATGGAGCCGGGTTTACTGTAATAGATGTACAGGGTAATAAGGACAGGAGCCGGGTACTGTAATAAATCGTACGGGGAAGAGATCAGGACGCGGGTACTGCTAGATAAGATTGTTACAGGGGTAATAATAGGATCAGAGCCGGTTACTGTAATCAGATGTTACAGGGTAATAAAGGATCAGGAGCCGGTTCTGTAATAAGAGTTACAGGGGTAATAAGAGGATCAGGAGCCGGGTTCGTAAAAGATGTTAAGGGGTAATAAGGGATCAGTAGCCGGGTTGACTGTAAATTAGATGTCCAGGGCGAATAAGGGTATTCAGATCCGGGTTACTGTAATTAGAATGTACATGGGTAATAGAATGTACATGGATAATAAGAGGATCAGGAGCCGGGTTACTTGTAATAAGATCTTACAGGTGTATAAGGGCAGGGAGTCGTGTTACTGTAATATATTTTACCAGGGGTAATAAGAGGATCAGGAGCCCGGGTTACTGTAATAAGAGGTTACAGGGGGTAATAAGAGGATCGGGAGCCGGGTTACTGTAATAAGATGTTACAGTGGTAATAAGATGTTATAGGAGTATAGGGGTATAGGGGTATTAGGAGTCTCTGTATAGGGGTATATTAGATACAGGGCAGGTAAGAGTTACTACGATGAGGCAGATTATACCACATGAGTTTTCTTCCTAGATCTATCCCAGTGAAGTTAAATAAATAGAGATGTATATAGTTCGGCCGGACATTGAATTCCAGACATATACTCTCCTTATAAGTCCAGGCCTCTATATACAATTAGATCTGTATGTGAAGTCTGGATGAGAAGTGATAATGGATCTCTTGGATCTGTCGCTGTATGTGGAGGTGGGGCAGGTGGAGTAGAATGTGGCTGGGCTGCGGAGCTTACAATCTAGTAGTACATTGTTAGTGTTGGCAGGAGATCCTTTCTCTTCTGTCTTGTTGTATCTCATCAGCTGTTTTTTCACTCAATAACTTTTCTTATTTATGCTTTTTCGCTCCGTCCCCCTCTTCTTTAACCCTTATGTCGCCGGGCTCTAGTGCATATTCTCTATCTGCATTTCTCAATCCTCTGTCTGGCGGCCGCCCTCCTCCCCCGCCCTCTCTCCTTCTCTCTCTGCCATCATCAGTCCAAAAAAATTCCAAAGTTGGAAAATCTGACACAGCCCTGATATATCTCACTGTATAAATATATATATATTTCATTTCTCTCTCTTTTTTTTTTAATACCAACACGTTGACATCACAGGGAATGCCGCTCCCCCATTGGCCACACACTGAACCAATCCCTTGGCCCCTGTACAGACACACATCTCCCGGATAATGAGACATTTAAAAAGTTGAAGGGAAGGTTTTTTAGAGCATCTTCTGAAGGAGCTCGGCTACAGGACACATCGCCATGTCTGCTGCTCACTTTAACAGGGGCCCAGCCTATGGACTCAGTGCAGAGGTTAAGAACAAGGTGAGGAGCTTGTCCCAAGAGCATGCAATCCAAATCCTAATATGCGGAGCAGTGACCACAAGAGCGGAGATCCAGGTTTTTATTTGTATATCATAGGACTGGTCTGAGGAGCTGCTACTCCTTCTGGATGAATGGGTGTAGAGTTTCAGTTTATATGTTATTTATATAACTTTAAGGGGTTTTTTTTTAATAGAAATTTGAAGAGCTAGCAATCTAATTTGTAATAACTATCAGCGTGTCCCTGTCCTAGCGTGTCAGAGAGTGATTTTCATGTATTCCAAATGTCACTGTTTCCCTGTCCTGTCCCCAAAAGTGTCAGCGTGTCCCTGTCCTGTCCTCCCAAGTGTCAGCGCGTCCGGGTGCAATGTTCTGCTGGGGATATAGGTGGTGCAATGTTCTGCTGGATGTGCAGGGGTATTATCATCATAATCATGTAATCCTTCTCCTCACAGAACCACCCAACATGATAATGTAGATGGACACCAGTCCTGGGAGTCACTTCCTGCTGTTTTCCACACCGCAGCTTCCTCTTTATCACTTCCGGTTGGTTCCTAGCGCTGGTCACATGGTATCGGACCTGAACTCTGCTACCCCTCCATTCACACTGCATAACTGTCAGATCAGAGCTGAAGACGTGGCTGAGTGAGGGAAGTAGCAGGATTAATCTGCTGTGATATGGTCATTAGTGATGGGAAGTCTGGCTCTTGTTAGTGAGCTGGATCATTAGGCTTCTCACTAAGAAGAGCCGGCTCTTCTGGCTCCTAAACGGCTCCCTATTAAATATATAATAGGGAGCCGCAGGCAGGAAGTCGCCCTACTCCACTTTTAACCCGTGGTGCGGGTGCGTGGTGCGCCGATTAGGTCAGGGTTAGGTGAGCTATCGGCTCACTGAGGAGAGCCGACTTCCATTGTTCACATGAAAGAGCCGGCTCTTTGTGCGAACGACCCATCACTAATAGTTATAGAAAGCGTGGCTGAGGGATTAGGTGCAGCTGATGGAGGGTAGCGGCAGTACTGGGTTTATCAGAATGAGCCGTCTGCTGTGAGATGGTCAGGGAAAGTGTGGCTAAGGGGTTAGGGATGGCTGAGGGAGAGAGGCAGCAGGATTTATCTGTAACAGGATTGAGCTGTTTACTGTGAGATGGGAGGTGAGGGAGAAGCCATGCAAAAGAAAGGGAAGCAGCAGGATTAAGTTGTATCACACTGAGCTGTCTGCTGTAAGAAGGGAGGTAATGGCTGCGGGAAGCAGGAGAATTGAGCTGTATCAGACTTGGGTGTCTGATGTGAAATGGGGGTGAAGATGTGGCTAATGTCGGGAAGCAGCACACTGCCGTTGCCCGCCGCACCATAGCACGGCGGGTACACGGCAGCGTGCGGGGAGAGGAGGAGGGGGAGAGCACTGCTCACCCCCGCCCCTCTCCATAGGGATAAATGGCGCACGGCGCCGTATTACGGGAAAAGATAGGGCATGTCCTATCTTTTTCCCGGGTATGGAGCGGTACGGTGCCACACGTGTGCTGCACCGTACCGCTCCCGTAGGGCGCCGTGAGCCCATAGAAGTGTATATACGTCCCCCATACATGTGTGTGAATGCAGCCTAAGCTTTATCAGACTGTGCTGTGAGATGGGAGTAGCAGGATTGAGCTGTATAAAGGTGATGTAACACATGGCGGTTTTGGGACGTTTTTAGTTTGTGCGTTTACAGATCGTAAAAACGCATGCGTTTTTGTCAGTTTTTAATTGCGCAATTTCGGAAACCCGGATTTCAAAAATGGATGCTTTTTTTAACGCATGCGTTTTTTACAATCTGAAAATGTAAAAGTAAAAACGGCCCAAAATACCTAAAAACGCCATGTGTGACATCACCCTAAGATTTTGCTGTCTGCTGTGAGATGGGAGGTAAAAAATGGCTTTGGAAGCAGGGCGATTATGCTGAGGAGTCTCCTGTGTGATGGGGGGTGAAGGAATGGCTGAGGGAGGGAAGCAGCAAGATTGAGCTGCATTATAGATGTCTGCTGTGAGATAGGAGGTGAAGGCATGTCTAAGGGAGGTAAGTAGCAGGGATGAGCTGTTTGCTGTGAGATGGGAGGTGAAGGTGTGAGTAAGGGAGAAGCCATGCAAAAGAAAGGGAAGCAGAAGGATTATGTTGTATCAGACTGAGCTGTCTACTGTGAGATAGGAAGGGGTATGGCTCATGGAGGTGGCACAGTAAAGGAAACAGCAGGATTGATCTGTATTATTCCTGTATTAGGAATATGCTGGAACTATAACAATCTTGGAGGACAACTCAATATGATGTCAGTGTAGCAGCAACTGCAGCTTCCTGTCCTGTCCCCCCAAATGTCAGTGGGTTCCTGTCCCCCCAAGTGTCTGCAGAAGTCAACTATAGTCTATTAGAGGGTGCCCCAAACATTCAGTGCTCACATCTCAGGATTAATGGTGCACAAGTGTGAGGCTGACACGTGGGGGGTGCAGGACTGGGTCACTCTGACACTTGGGGGACAGGACAGGGACACGCTGACACGTGGGGGGTACAGGACAGGGACACGCTGACACTTGGGGGACAGGACAGGGACACGCTGACACTTGGGGGACAGGACAGGGACACGCTGACACTTGGGGGGGACAGGACAGGGACACGCTGACACTTGGGGGACAGGACAGGGACACGCTGAAACATGGTGGGACAGGACAGGGACACGCTGACACTTGGGTGGTACAGGACAGGGACACGCTGAAACATGGTGGGACAGGCAGGCTCACTGGTGAGCTGGCAGTGAGCAGAGTCAAGGAGCAGGATGGAAGTTACAAGTTGGGGGGGTTCTCCTACTTTCTTTTACCAGGCACATGGCATGGATGTCTGGGTCCCCCCAAGTGTCAGCGTGTCCCTGTCCTGTCCCCCCAATGATCCCTCAATGTTGCTACTATCCATATTTCCCACACAAATAGAAAGAAGCAAATACCCATTAATAGGTTTCATGCTGCTCGCACACTAATCCCTGGGCTATGGAAGACCACCGAAGTCCCCTCTATTACCGACTGGTTTAATGAAGTCCTCCATTTACAAAAAGTGGAAGAACTCACTGCAGAGAACAAAAAAGCACAGGACAAATATCTAAAGTCATGGGAGCCGTGGATAACTTTCAAATCGTCTCCAACATACCTTTCTATAGCAGAATAGTCAAGAATTAAAAACCATTCTATAACATAACTGTCAAGATGACCAAATAGCTCGGACCAGGTCCCCCACTCTTCCCCCACCCCCAACTTTACCCAACTTTCCCTCCCATCTCTCCCAATCTCCCAACTCCCCTGTTACCTATCACTTATTCTAACATCTTTTATAACCTTTACTAAATGTTATTAAGGTTAATAGTATTTTGATATATATGTTACAACATCCAAGAGAAAGTTCTCACTATCTCATCACCATCTTCTCACAATATGCAAAATACAAACAATGTATAACCTGTAATTGTGAACTGTGTCATATTAACTGCAAATTGGATGTTATCTGTTTTACTCTAATTCAATAAAGCAAGAATGATAAAGATAAGCTGTAATACCTCGCTCTGCCTGTAGGGACACCATGTGATTGGCTGTTGATAGGGTTGCACCCCATTGGATAATAGGGGGATGTGTAATTAGGGTAATTAAGCGTGTAAACCACGTGGTGGCCAGGAGAGCGTCTAGATGATCCTATTAACCCCCGTTAATTAAATATTTTATTGCTCCACACACCTCTTATTAATATTCAATTTCCTTCTACTTCATGAATATACATTCTGCAGGAATATTTACCTCCATCTATTCTAATGACTTTTCTTTCTGTCTCCTTGGAGCTTATTTCTATGCGTGGATCATCATGTGATTAATCATATCCCTCAGGAACACCTGTGCTCCTCCCCTAAAACACCTGTGCTCCTCCCCTAATACACCTGTGCTCCTCCCCTAATACACCTGTGCTCCTCCCCTAAAACACCTGTGCTCCTCCCCTAATACACCTGTGCTCCTCCCCTAATACACCTTTGCTTCTCCCCTAATACACCAGTGCTACTCCCCTAATACACCTGTGCTCTTCCCCTAATGCACCTGTGCTCCTCCCCTAATGCACCTGTGCTCCTCCCCAAATAGACCTGTGCTCCTCTCCTGATACACCTGTGCTCCTCCCCTAATACACCTGTGCTCATCCCCTAATACACCTGTGCTCCTCCCCTAATGCACCTGTGCTCCTCCCCTGATACATTTGTGCTCCTCCCCTAATACATCTGTGCTCCTCCCCTAATTCACCTGTGCTCCTCCCCTAATACACCTGTGCTCCTCTCCTAATACACATGTAACCTCTCCTAATACACCTGTAACCTCTCCTAATACACCTGTAACCTCTCCTAATACACCTGTACTCCTCCCCTAATAGACCTGCCTATGCTCCTCTCCTAATACACCTGCCTGTGCTCCTCCCCTAATACACATGTAACCTCTCCAATTACACATGTGCTCCTCTTCTAATATACTTGCCTGTGCTTTTCTCCTAATACACCTGCCTGTGCTCCTCTCTTAATACACCTGCCTGTGCTCCTCTCCAAATACACCTGTGCTCCTCTTCTAATACACCTGCCTGTGCTCCTCTCCTAATACATCTGCTTGTGTTCCTCTCCTAATACACCTGTGCTCCTCCCCTAATACACCTGTGCTCCTCTCCTAATACACCTGTGCTCCTCCCCTAATACACCTGTGCTCCTCCCCTAATACACCTGTGCTCCTCTCCTAATACATCTGTGCTCCTCTTCTAATACAACTGCCTGTAACCTCTCCTAATACACCTGTGCTCCTCTCCTAATACACCTGCTTGTGCTCCTCTCCTAATACACCTGTGCTCCTCCCCTAATATACCTGTGTTCCCCCCTAATAGACCTGCCTATGCTCCTCTCCTAATACACCTGCCTGTGCTACTCCCCTAATACACATGTAACCTCTCCAAATACACCTGTGCGCCTCTTCTAATACACCTGTGCTCCTCCCCTAATACACCTGTGCTCCTCCCCTAATACATCTGTGCTCCTCTTCTAATACAACTGCCTGTAACCTCTCCTAATACACCTGTGCTCCTCTCCTAATACACATGTAACCTCTCCTAATACACCTACTTCTGCTCCTCTCCTAATACACCTGTGCTCCTCCCCTAATTCACCTGTGCTCCTCCCCTAATACATCTGTGCTCCTCTTCTAATACACCTGCCTGTAACCTCTCCTAATACACCTGTGCTCCTCTCCTAATACACATGTAACCTCTCCTAATACACCTGTGCTCCTCCCCTAATACACCTATAACCTATACCAATACACCTGTGCTAATCTCCTAATACACCTGTAACCTCTCCTAATACACCTGTGCTCCTCCAGTGTCAGCGTGGTCCTGTCCTGTCCCCCCGAGTGTCAGCGTTGTCCTGTCCTGTCCCCCCGAGTAGTCAGCGTTGTCCTGTCCTGTCCCCCCGAGTGTCAGCGTGTCCCTGTCCGTCCCCCGAGTGTCGCGGTCCTGTCCTGTCCCCCCGAAGTGTCAGCGTGTCCTGTCCGTCCCCCGATGTCAGGTTGCCCTGTCGTCACCCGAGTGTCAGGTGTCCCTGTCCTGTCCCCCCGAGTGTCGGCCTCACACTGTGCCCGCATATAATCTTGAGATGTGTGAGCACGAATGTTTGGGGCCACCCATCTAATAGACTATAGTTGACTTCTGCATGCCTGTTTCCTGACTGCAGAGCATTGATAGTAGTCGGACCCTCCCCCACACAAGCGGACAGCACCCACCTCTCCTGTGTACTTACCGTCATGGGCACGGAAGCACACCATGATATAATAGTCATGAGCACCAGAGAATAGAGGATGAGATGTTCCAGCTCCTCTTCTCCGGCTCCAAGGAACCACCCGGGCACCTCCTTGCGCAGTGACCTTTCTAGCCCGCGTGACCCTTCCTCATGCGGCACAGGCTGGCAGTCACAGATGCTTACAGAGTAATATGGCCAGGATTAAGAGCCCCGTCAGATGGCATACAGCAGGAGAAGGCCAGAGGGCATCTTTCCCGGTGGTGGGGGGCCACTGCCATGCGGATAAAGCACAGGTGCCCGGGCAATATTGTTTATGTTCACCAACTCCATCAGTGCAGTGCAAAGAGCAGTGCTGGCACAATGTAGGAAATCGGCAAGGACACCGTGCCAGGCGGTGCCCCAGCTGTGCTGGGCATACCAATAGGGATGACTGAGCGCCAGGCAACGCTCAAAGCCATGAAGAAGGATCATCTGGAGGAAAAGTTGAAGAAAGTCATGGCAAAAGCAAAAAGATGGCACAGAGCGGCCACCCGCCCAGTGCCAGGAGCGATGCCTGAGTGCATAGGGACAAACACACCGGGCTGAGGACACAGGTGCCTAGAAGGTCCGTCACAGCCAGGCCCGTCACCAGGACACAAAATGCGCGAAGCACGTGCCACTGTTCTCTCCGATGGACCCCAAGATGCCCAGAGCCAGCAGGTTCCCTAGGACTCCCATAAGAAACATGAGGGTGCTGGTTGGCAGGGTTACATCGGCGTGCACCCGCGTGGAGTTCTCACAGAAGTGGGGATGGTGGGGTGAAGGGATGTCGTGCCGTCATCATTGGGGGGTTCAGCATCCTTATGGCACTCGATCGCTCCCGAGCTGTCACTTCTTGCAGTCCTTTAGAGCGCTCTCCTCCACAGTCTCCTACCTCCTACCGGCTGTGCGCGTTTTTGCTCTGAGTTCACTTTCTCTTCCTCTTCTCGGCCGTTGTTCACATTGGAGGCTCTGTCTTCACTTCTGCCGTCCTGGATCCTTTCTGCTGTCTCTTTCTCACAATCTGCGTGCTCCTTACATTTCTGACTTGTTTCTCTCTCTCCACAGTTTGACTCTCTGAGATCAAGATATGAAGCTGCGAGCAGAGATTGCAGGTGGGAGGACGAGAGCGAGGGAAGAGGCCAGGAGCCAGGGAGAGACTGACAGGGACATCATCCTGCGCCCAGGAGCTAACAATATCATCTTCCTATCGCATACAATGATTCACTTCTGTCATCCCTAAAACCCGGGAGATCACAATCTAGTCACACCTTTCGCACACACTGGGGCTCATTACTGGGTCCGAACGCCGCAATTTTGTGGGTTTTCCCGAATATTCCGATTTGCGCCCGAGTTTTTGGTGGCGATTCGGATTGTGGAAGCATCGGCGTCAGCTTGACGCAGACAGAAAAAGGGTGGTGGCCATCGGAAAACCAGACGGATTTGGAAAAAAACAGCAGAATTTAAAAATCTAATTGTGTCGCAAGATCAAGCACTACATGCACAGGAAGAAGAAGGTGAACTCCGGCGGACCTCCGGACGCAGCAGCAACACATGCAGGAAACTCGTATCATTCTGTATCCCTTAGGGCGCGTTCACACGTTGCATTTTGACCTGCGTTTCACTTGCGGTTTGAAACGCATATACAACAGCTGAGGAGAGGTGATTTGCCTAATTACATCACTGTTAACGTTTCGTTACAAAACGGCATCGTTAAAGCGATGTTAACGCATGCGTTAAAGCGTTAACGTCGCGTTTTGTTAACATTGCGTTTACAAACGTAAAACGGTAATGTAATTAGGCAATTACCTCACATCAGCTGTGTATATGCGTTTCAAACGCAATGAAAACGCAACCAAAAACGCAACGTCGTGAACGCGCCCCCTCACCCCAAAAGCTCACAATCAATCACCCTATCACACACATGGGGCACATTTACTTCCTGGTAATCGGGAGTTCACAGTTCACTGAAATCCTGCATGGTCGTTTCCCCGCTCAGGTCCCCGGAGTTCCCCTTCTTCTTCCTGGGTGCATGTAAGTGATTGTCTTGCGACACAGTTCGAAAGTTTTAAATCCTGCGCTCAGTCCGAATCAGTCGGATTGTCAGACAGACGGCCCCCTAATTTTTGTGTTGCATGAAGCAGCGCAGCCGCGCCACAAAAAGGTTCACGTGCGCCACGAAACCCAGCGCAGACAATAAATACCTGTGCAAGACGTTTTAGCCCTGAAACAGCGGCAAAAAGTCTACAAAAGTGCAACGCAGCGCACTTAGTAAATGAGCCCCAATGTATCACTCCCATCATCCCTGACACAATGAAATTTATTCTGGAGGTTTCAATGATTCCTGCTATTGGTTTAAAAACTTGTGCTTTGAGCTGCATTATCCTTCATCTGCATGAAACGTGTTAAAATTCATTTCCCATACGCTGCCATTCTGTAAGTAGCGCCACTTGTTTTGCTGATACAGGTGTCTGGGAGGAGTTTAAATTTGTCTTTAAATACAGTGTAATGTTGTGTGAACGTGGCCCCTAAAGGGATGTTCCCATTTCAGCAAATTACTGTTATTTTTTGTATTCTAAAAATATACAATTTTCCTCCCAGGTTTCTAGATCTCTGCTTGCTGTCATGTATAGATCGCTTCTATGTTTACTACTAGTGGAGAGAAATCTGACCCAGGTCACAAGGTGCACGGCCCAGTATCACAGAGAGAATCAGAGCGTGTTATATAACGGAGCCGTGCACTGTGTGACCATTGTCAGATTCTGTCCACTGGAAGGAAACATGAAGCTTTTATAGAACGACAGCAAGCAGAGATTTGGAAAATTTTATAACTTTTATAATACAAACAATAAACATTAATTTGCTGAAATGGGAACAATCCCTTTAATGTCCCGCCACCGCGCCCTTCAGCATTATTTTAAAGCAATCTGTGCTGAAGTGTCAGTGTGATGATTGGTGCCCAAACTTCCCCCCCTCCACCCCGGGCCCTCTGTGAAGTCTATAGGACCCATGGCCTGGGTCATGTAAATACATCCAGCCCTCAATGTCGGCGAACCTGGATCAGGACTTTATGTTCTCTTACACCAACTCACTATCGTCGGAAGCGTAACTGCAAACGTGAGTGGCCCCTCACGTCTCCCAACCATCTCCCATTGTGCATGTGTGGCTGTGAAAGCTGGCAGGTGGCGGTGACATATCACATTGCGCGCCGGCCTCTGCGTGCTGCATCCTGTCTCTGTATCTCACCTGGCCTCTCTGCACCTGTCTCTGTTCTGCTCCCGCTAGATCTGCTGTGCCTACTAAGGGTGAAGACACACATGGCGTTTTTGGGCGTTTTTACTAAGTGCGTTTTCAGATCGTTAAAAAAGCATGCGTTAAAAAACGCATCCGTTTTTTAAAACGCATGCGAGTTTTTTGAAAACGCACGCGTTTTGTCGTTTTTCCGAAATTTGGCAGAAAACGGACAAAACGCATGCGTTTCAAAAAACGCATGGTTTTAAAACGGATGCGTTTTAACGCATGCGTTTTAACGACTGAAAAGCATAGTAAAACGGCCCAAAAACGGCCCAAAAAACGACATTTTCACCACTTTTTACGGTTCTGCTACAGCTGCTTTTTCGATTCCACTTTGTATAAAAACTGCTCCGTTCCAGCCTGCGTGTTCACTACTGCCTACAGTCTGTCTCTGCTTTTTTGCCTCTGTTTGTATCTGCCCCCTACACTCTGCTTCTCCTGCTGTCCTCCTGACTGCTCCTCTTGCTTCCTACACCTGCTTCCTCTCTGTTCCTACCAGCTGCTTTTCTTTCACCACTGCGCTTCCTCTGCTGTTTCCTCAGCTGCTTACTCCTTGCTGTTTCTACCATGCCTCTGCTTCCTCTTGCGTTTCATACCACGCTCTGTTCCTTCTGATGTTCATACCACTGCTCTGATTCCTCTGCTGTTTCCTACCACGGCTCTGCTTCCTCCTGCTGTTTCTACCACTGCTCCTGCTTCCTTCCTGCTGTTTCCATACCACTGCTCCTGCTTCCTCCTGCTGTTTCCTACCACGGCTCTGTTTCCTCCTGCTGTTTCTACCACGCTGCTGCTGACTATTCCTCTCTGCTGTTCCTACCAAGGCTCTGTTTCCTTGCTTTTCCTGCTGTTTCCTACCACTGCTCTGCTTCCTCCGCTGCTTTCCTACCACGGCTCTGCTTTCCTGACTGCTTGTTTTCATACACGGATTCTGCTCCTCTGCGTGTTCCTACATTGCTTGGCTTCCTCCTGCAGTTTCCACATGCTCTGCTTCTCCTGCTGTTCCTACCACGGCTCTGCTTCCTCTGCTGTTTCTACCAAGATCTGTTCCTCTGCTGTTCCTACCAGGATCTGCTTCTCCTGCTGTTTTACTACCCAAGGCTCTGCTTCCTCTGCTGTTTCCTACCACTGCTCTCCTTCCGTCCGCTGTTCCTACCACTGCTCTCCTCCTGCTGCTGGTTCCTACACTGCTTGCTTCCTCCTGCTGTTTACTACACACTTGTTCTCTCTGCTGTTTCCTCACTGACTCTCCTCTGCTGTTTCATTACCACGGCTCTGCCTCCTCCTGCGTTTCCTACCACTGCTCTGCTTTTTCCTCCTGCTGTCCTACCATGCTCTCTTCCTCTGCTGTTTCTACAACGCTCTCCTTCCTCCTGCTGTTTCCTGCCACTGCTCTCCTTCTTCCTGCTGTTTCCTACCACTGCTCTGCTTCTTCCTGCTGGTTTCCTACCACTGCTCTGCTTCCTCCTGCTGTTTCCTACCACTGCTCTCTTTCCTCCTGCTGGTCCTACCACGGCTCTGCTTCCTCCTGCTGTTTCCTACCACCGGCTTGTTTCTACCTGCTGTTTCCTCACCACTGCCTCTACTTCCTACCTGCTGTCTTCCTACCAGGATGCTCTACTTCCTCCTGCTGTTTCCTACCACTGCTCTACTTCCTCCTGCTGTTTCCTACCACTGCTCTACTTCCTCCTGCTGCTTCCTACCACTGCTCTACTTCCTCCTGCTGTTTCCTACCACTGCTCTACTTCCTCCTGCTGTTTCCTACCACGGCTCTGCTTCCTCCTGCCTTGGTGCCTGGGGCATGGATACGGCCTGCAGGAGCTCACAATCTAATACCATATCATGCGGAATGTATCACTCCCATCACAGCTTGTATGCCCCTTGCGCCAGTCGTTATAAGTCTCTGACCCCAGGAGCTCACGATCTAATCTCTTGATGCTGTGAGCAGCAGGGCCGGTTCTTCTGGGCTGCTGATCTGTATGTGGACTGGTACATAAGGACGTATTATTGGGGGGAGGTGGCGCAGACAGGGGCGACACAGACTCTTGGGACTACATGAGGAATTGGGTGGACGCTGGAGCGTCTCACATTCTGCAGATCCCGGGAGGGTGAACGTGACTGTGTACAGAGGAGACGAGGAGAAGAGAACAGTGTTTATAGAGAGATCAGGTCCTGCAGTATACACAGCGCTGTGCACAGCCGCCCCTCACCCACACATTACCTGTCAGCAGATGAACCCCAGCGCTGTGCATAGCATGGCCCACAAAGCTGCTGCCGCCTCCTCGCTGTACTGGACAGATATAGATGTGTTACTGACAACCGGCACACTGTGCTCCCTTTCCATGTGCCAATATACACAGCACAGGTAACTCCAAATCTATCACTTCTCGGACATCATCCTGTCCAGTTATGTAATAACACAGATTGTGCATCCACAAATAGCAATCAGCAAGACGACCCCTATAAAAGAGGGTCCTGTAGTTGGGGACCACAGACCATTTCTCTTTTCTCATTATTTTTGCCTGTTGTTTTGGTCACTTTTGCATTGTGTTCTCACTCCTAGAGGTAACATGAGGCGTCTACAACCCACGGAGGTTTCTCGGGTGGTGCTGCAGCTCATCCAGGATGGAACATTACTGCGAGCAGGGAAGACATGGAGGAGGAGCAGATACCAGGAGACAGGCCAGTACACCAAGAGACATGAAGAAGGAGCAGATACCAGGAGACAGGCCAGTACACCAGGAGACATGGAAGAGATACCAGGAGACATGGAGGAGGAGCAGATACCAGGAGACAGGCCAGTACACCAAGAGACATGAAGAAGGAGCAGATACCAGGAGACAGGCCAGTACACCAAGAGACATGAAGAAGGAGCAGATACCAGGAGACAGGCCAGTACACCAGGCGACATGGAGGAGCTACAAGGAGACATGGAGGAGGAGCAGATACCAGGAGACAGGCCAGCACAATGGAAGACATGGAGGAGCAGATACCAGGAGACAGGCCAGTACACCAGGAGACATGGAGGAGATACCAGGAGAACACAGAGGAGGAGCAGATTACCAGGAGACAGGACAGTACACCAGGAGACATGGAGGAGATACCAGGGGACAGCCCAGTACACCAGGAGACATGGAGGGCATACCAGGAGACAGGCCAATACACCAGGAGACATGGAGGAGGAGGAGATGGATACAGGACACATGGAGGAGGAGCAGATACCAGGACACATGGGGGGAGGAGCAGATACCAGGAGACATGGAGGAGGAGCAGTATACAAGGAGACAGGCCAGTACAAGGGCCAAGGAGGACAGGAGGCACAGGAGAGGCGAAGCAGATCCAGAAGTACATGGACGAGGAGATCATGGTCGGAGGACGGCTGAATCAGGAGACATGGAGGGGGAGCAGTATACCAGGAGACATGGAGGGGGAGCAGATACCAGGAGGACAGGAGGCCATGGAGGGGGGAGCAGTACCAGGAGACAGGCCAGTACACCGGAGACATGGAGGAGATACCAGGAGACATGGAGGAGGAGCAGATACCAGGAGACAGGCCAGCACAATGGAAGACATGGAGGAGCAGATACCAGGAGACACAGAGGAGGAGCAGATACCGGAGAAAAGAACAGTACACCAGGAGACATGGAGGGAGATACCAAGGGGACAGGCCAGTACACCAGGAGACATGGAGGGCATACCAGGAGACAGGCCAATACACCAGGAGACAGGAGGGAGGAGCAGATACCAGGCCACATGGAGGAGCAGATACCAGGACACATGGAGGAGGAGCAGATACCAGGAGACATGGAGGAGGAGCAGATACCAGGAGAACGGCCAGTACAACCAGGAGACATGGAGGAGAGCAGGATACCAGGAGACATGGAGGAGGAGCAGGGGTACAGGAGACATGGAGGGTGGTGGCAGGGGAGATGAAGATACCAGGAGACATGGGGGGGAGAAGATTACCAGGAGACATGGGGGAGCAGATACCAGGAGAACATGGAGGGAGGAGGCAGATCACCAGGAGGACAGGACGGAGGGAGGAGCAGATACCAGGAGACGGCCAGTACACCAGGAGAATGGAGGAGGAGCGATACCAGGAGACATGGAGGAGGAGCAGATAGATACAGGAGACATGGAGGGGGGGAGCAGAGTCAAGGAGACATGGAGGGGTGCAGATACCAGGAGACATGGAGGGGGAGCCAGATACCAGGAGACATGGAGGGGGGGGAGCAGATACCAGGAGACATGGGGGGAAGCAGATACCAAGGGAGACATGGAGGGGGAGCAGATACAGGAGACAGGAGGGGGAGAGCAGATACCAGGAGACATGGAGGGGAGAGCAGATACAGGAAGACAGCGGAGGAGCAGAATACCAGGAGACATGGAGGGAGGAGCAGGGTACCAGGAGACATGGAGGGTGGAGGATACCAGGGACATGGAGGGGGAGCAGATACCAGGAGACAGGAGGAGGAGAGATAGGAGCAGATGATACAGGAGACATGGAGGAGGAGCAGATACAGGAGACATGGAGGGGTGGCAGATACCAGGAGACATGGAGGGTGGCAGATACAAGGAGACAGGAGGAGGAGCAGATACAGGAACATGCGGGAGGGCAGATACCAGGGGCAGGCCAGTACACGGAGAGAATGGAGGAGGAGCAGATACCAGGGGACATGGAGGAGGAGCAGATACCAGGAGACAGGCCAGTACACCAGGAGACATGGAGGAGGAGCGTACCAGGAGACCTGGAGGAGAGGAGCAGATACCAGAAACCATGAGGGCCTGATTCTACATGTTGGTTTTTATCTTAGAGCTGTGCATGGCCATTGGCATTTCCAAGATTGGTAGATCGGAAATGGTGTCAGTGCTCATGGATGAGAGCGGGTTCACACTAAGCAAATGTGAGTCCTGAAACTCCATGAAGTCCGTTCTGCTTGCCTCCACATCCTCCAGCATGAGGGTTTGGTAATGGTGTAGTGGACTGACAAGCCATTAGGTACAGGATCCTCTGGCCCAGTGTGAGAACATATGGAGGTGCAGGGGCCTGGTGCCCTCGATACATGACAATACTAGGCTCATGTGGGTGCAGTGTGTCAGCAGTTCATGCATGGTGAAGGCAGTGATGGTTAGGACTGGCTGCCCAGTTGAGATGAATCCAGGTTCTGTTGGATCCAATGATAGTGGGTTGAAGACGTACAGAGGATTACAGTGAGCTCTTCAATCCTGCTCTGTGGGTGTGATGATGTGGGTAGCATGATGGGGGAAGGGAAAGTCATCACAAGTAGTGACAAGAATCACTGCCCCCTGTGGTGGGGGGGGGCGGCAATGGTATAGGGCAGTCAGTCACCCCTAGTAGTGATAGGAGGACCACGCTGTGAGATGTGGGAAAGCATGGTTGAGGGACATCAATTACCCATCGTGATAGAAGGACACACAGCACCCTGATGTATGTGGGGTGCCAGACAGGGACATGCAGGACACACTCTATGTGGTGGTTTCCTTGTGTCAGCGGTGTTCTGTGTGCCCGCTGACAGGCCCAGGTATAGCGAGCGCCACATAGACAGACGGGCCCCCACCCCCCCTCCAACCAGTCTCCAGACCCAGGACCTATTCTCTCATGTATCACTTACGTTCTACTCAACAGATTTGTTGTATAGAGAGCTGAGGGGAAGGAAAGCTGCGACGAGTGAAGCCCTCACTCGCTGACATGATGCTGGCGGCCTTCCGGTGGGGGGCAAGATCTACACTCTACAGGTTCCACTAATAACAATTTTTGTCATTCCTTATGAAGACAGAATGGGATCAGTGAAGACAAAATCACATGCTGCGAGATAGAGGTGGAATAAAGAAATCTTTTCATAGAAGGTGATATTAGTTGCAGTTGTTGGGGAACAGGGATATTTGGGCAGAACCAGTAGTAAAACTCCAGGCTTATGGAAAAGACTTAGCCCTGGCACCTCATAGCGAGGTTTCTTGCTTGGCCTGAAAAAAAAAGGGGGGGAGCTGCTGTGCGTTCGAGGAAGATTGGCCTTCCGCCCTGGGCCGCTTAGAAGGAGTTGGCCTTCCCCCTAGTCGACCGAGAGTGGCTTCGACTACGCTTAGAGTGGGCCTTCCGCCTGGCGCATTAGCACCTGAAGAGTTGGCACTTCCGCCATGGCCGCTAGAAGAGTTGGGCTTCTGCCGCAACTAGTGCCTCATCGCCGGAGTTTGGCCTTCCGCCTGGGCAGCTAGAAGGTTGGCCTCCCACCTAGTCGCGCGTAAGAGTTGGCCCTGCCACCTGGCCGCTAGCAAGAGTGGCCTTCACGCCGGCAGCTTAGAATGAGTTGGCCTTCCCCTAGTCGCTCGAAAGAAGAGTTGGGCTTCAGCCGGCCGCTAGAGAGTTGGCCTTCCGCCTGGCCGCTAGAAGAGTGACTTTTCCGCCTGGCCGACTAGCAAGAGGTTGGCCGTCCACGCTGGGGCGTAGAAGAGTTGGCCTTCAGCCTGGCGATCGAAGAGTTGGGCCTTCCGCCGGGGCGCTCGGAAGAGTTGAGCTGATTCCACATGGGCGCTCGAGAGTTGGCCTTCGCCTGGCCGCTGAGAAGAGTGGCTTCGACCTGGGGCTAGAAGAGTTGGCCTTCCGCCTGCCGCTAGCAGGAGTAGAGTTGGCCTTCGCCTGGCCGCTTAGAAGAGTTGGCCTTCGCCGGGCCGTAGAAGAGTTGGCCTTCCGCACTGGCCGCTCGAAGAGTTGGCTTCCGTCTGGACGCCGAGAAGAGTTGGCCTTCCGACCTGGCGCTTCGAAGAGTTGGCCTTATCGCCTGGCGGATAGAAGAGTGCGCTTCGACTGGTCCGCTAGAAGAGTTATTTGTTGATTGTTTTGTCGGTATTAAAAGAGTTGCTCTCAGTTATGGTGGTAGTAGAGAGTTGCTCTCCGTTGGCAGTAAAAAGGTTGTCAGGCGTGAAAGTTTGTTCCACTTCTGGCCGGTAAAAGGGGTGGGAGGGATTGGTACCCAAGTGGACGTCTTCATATATGTTAAATGGCAGGCCAAACACACATGTATCTACTAGTGATTACATTGCATAGACCATCAGTAGCGAGTGCAGGACTAGTTCATGGTGGGACAAACAGGAAGATAACGCAGAGTAGTGATATCACAACTGGTTTTTGACGTGATTGTGGCTAAATTAGGACGGCCAGGATCGTCCTGGACGGTGGTGGCTGGTGGTGCGCAGATTGGGGTGAGATTGTGCTATGTAGACACAGTTTGTACATAATAACAACAATGCAGCCTTATAAACAACTGGCTGTAATCTTCGATATCCACAACTGCGGGCTCTGACTTACCAACACAAAACATACATAAGTATAGGCACAGACTCACATTACATGAAGTTACAGTAAGTGCTGTGTAATCCGGAGAAGAACACAAGAAGTTAGAACAAAGGACTGAGAGAGAGATCAGAAAATGCGGAGGATAGCACCGTCTTTGCTTGGGGGGCAGGAGAGGGACACGCTGACACTTGGGGGACAGGACTAACCAGCGTGTCCCTCTCCTGCCCCCCAAGTGTCAGCGTATCCCTGTCCTGTACCCCAAGTGTCAGCATGTCCCTGTCCTGTCCCCCAAGTGTCACTGTCTTGTACTCCAAGTCCTGTCATTAGGCTTTCATCCTGTACACCTAATGTCCTTTTGTCCTGGGGGTTGAGTTACCCCTAGGTTGGTAGCTGAGGTCCATTATTTGTCTGATCTGTGGAGCTCGTAATCTTCATTAGAGTATTTTTGTCTGATGTGTAATGACCTGGCACAGTCGCTGGATTCTTGGGACGTGATGGAGAGGTTTCACAACACTGGAATACGTTTGTTATGTTGATGGATTGTTGATTCAACTGTTAAGTGTGACTGGTACTACTGATGTCTGCTTCACCTCCAGAGCAGACGCCCTTGTCTTGTCCACACTTACTACATGTGGCTGGGGCCATGTATTGCCCTTACTGACCAGCCCTATGACCTCCAACTGAGTCATTACCATCATCAATGCATGGACCACCATCTTATTGATTGAAACTACTGGAACCTTCACTGGTGGTCTTGGAATTAGGAGATCATTGGTGTTGGGTAGTCAGGTTATTTTACCTGGACACATAATTTAATATGTGGTGAATCTCCAATATGTTGAGGCTCATGTGGACCATTTACCAGTGCTGCCAATTATAAGGGGTTTATCAGTAGTAAATATTATACATTTCTCTCCCTTGAAGGTGGTCGTGGTGGACAGAGATAATTTTAGCAATGATAATACAGGCAGCAGCAGATGTGAGGATTTAGGTTGGATGAGGTCCATAACAAAGCACTTGGGACGAGAGGGGATGACCAAGAAAGGAACCATAAATCCCTTGAACCCTAACAAGTGGTCATTGTAGCTCCACCATGAATGAATGAACGAATTAGCTAGAAAGAGGTCAAGTATTTGGTTGTGTATTTCGAGGGAACTTGATGACTTGTGACAAAATGTTAACCAGAAAAGGAGCTCAAACGTTTGTCATACCTTGCCTACTTGTTGGACCATGCTAGAAAAGCATGTTGGCACATCTATGGTGACATTGGGTAGGCACGTTCAGGACATTTTTGGAGTGTAGGAAGAAATCAAAAGCCTTAAAGTAAAATCACGCAAGGACAGGGAGAATAATCAAACTCAAAGCAAGTGTAATCAAGGACCTAGTGTCAGAATGGTCTCCTTAGGTTCACCCTCTATCCACTATTAGACCCTTGTGGCCACTAAAGTGAGTTGTCTTCTGCTGGGGTCCAGTATTGCATTAGAGCCTGGACACATTGGGGGCCCATACTGGTGCTGCCAGGACTGCTACACTCAAGGGAACAATTCTAACCAATAAGCCACCGTTCCAACGTACAGGGTTGTCCAATCGGGGCATTGGAAAAAAGTGATCATAGAATTTGGTTGTCCAAGTCTTCGTCTAATTGTTACTAAGGGCCTGGGATAAAAAATTGGAGGAATCTATAGTAGCTATCTCAACTTTCTTCTCCTCTATCTGAAGGATGAGGGGTCTTCCAAACCGTGACATTGAGGGATGAGGGGGCTGAGTACTTGATACCACCCATGCTCTTGCCATTTTCCTTACAAGGTATTTGTAAAGCTTTTGAGAAGAGAAGAGCTCCCTTATGATTTATGGGACTGTTGAACGCACTCCAGCTTCACGTTGCTCCTATCCAATCACCGCGGGCCTATAATCATTAGGTTGGATTCCACATGGCGTGGGGGTATCCTGACTTCCTTAAGGAGCACCTGTGGTTTGGCAGCATGGGGACATGTGGTTTACTAGTCTATGAATGGCATACATCATGTATAGCTGCTACGGGTGAAAGGATTTCATTGACTATGACTATGGTATTATATTGTATGGTGAAGACCAAAAATACTCAACTTTGCTTCAGGTATAAACATAGGAGACCATTCTTATAAAACGTACATCGGCCTCCTGTGGGGCCTACTGGAATTAGGTGAAAAGTGGGAATTCGAGAGTTCAAACAGGAAAGCTGCCCCAGAACAGCCAAACTCTGGGAGATCTTCAAGGCCCAGGTCATGAAGATCATCTAGTCTTTCTCCGTCTTATAGTCTAAGGGCCATAAATATGAGATAAATGTCAGCGGAGTCTGATATCTGATGTAGATGCCGGTAGCCAGCTGCTTCTGTTTTTCTTCCACATCGGTTAAACAACCTCCCATTTATCGCTGCCCAAACATTGAAAATACTGATTAAATCACCTGAAACCACAAGACTCTTGGAAAATAATGGTCCCCTCACCCCAATCTCTGACAATCCAGACTTTCCACCAGGGACCAATGCAAACTATCTTAACATATTCAGAGATCAGCACAAACCATTGAGGTTCATCACCTTTCTAGAAACCGTCTCACTGATACCCTACGACACACTCAGCACGAATATCAACTGCCCCCCAAAAACACAATGGGAATACAGACAATTGTCCAACTTCTACTTTAAGCACAAAGTTAAACTAAAACTACACAGAAAATTATCTCCATTTGAGGAAATCTGTCTCTCATCTGCTCCAACCCCCCACATGATCTCAGCCATTTACAATCTCCTACTCGATAAATGGGCTGATCTACCTCCACAATTCTCCAAAACATGGGAAGAGGAGCTAAATAGAACACACACTAAAGAAGAGTGGCTGAGAGCATATGAATGCACTCATAAGATATCAACCTCATCAAAGTTCCAAGAAACAAATTACAAAATACTATCTAGATGGTATTGGGTCCCTGCAAAACTGCACAAAATTTTCCCCACATCCCCATTTGAATGCTGGCGATGTAAAGGTTCAATAGGGACAATGAAACACATATGGTGGGAGTGCCCCATTATTCAACCTTTTTGGAAAAGTGTCTGTAAAATAATAACAAAAATCACAAGATGTGTGATCAGTAATGATCCCTCAATGTTGCTACTATCCATATTTCCCACACAAATAGAAAGAAGCAAATACCCATTAATAGGTTTCATGCTAACAGCTGCTCGCACGCTAATCCCTAGGCTATGGAAGACCACTGAAGTCCCCTCTATTACCGACTGGTTTAATGAAGTCTTCCATTTACAAAAAATGGAAGAACTCACTGCAGAGAACAAAAAAGCACAGGACAAATATCTAAAGTCATGGGAGCCGTGGATAACTTTCAAATTGTCTCCAACATACCTTTCTATAGCAGAATAGTCAAGAATTAAAAACCATTCTATAACATAACTGTCAAGATGACCAAATAGCTCGGACCAGGTCCCCCACTCTTCCCCCACCCCCAACTTTACCCAACTTTCCCTCCCATCTCTCCCAATCTCCCAACTCCCCTGTTACCTCTCACTTATTCTAACATCTTTTATAACCTTTACTAAATGTTATTAAGGTTAATAGTATTTTGATATATATGTTACAACATCCAAGAGAAAGTTCTCACTATCTCATCACCATCTTCTCACAATATACGAAATACAAGCAATGTATAACCTGTAATTGTGAACTGTGTCATATTAACTGCAAATTGGATGTTATCTGTTTTAATCTAATTCAATAAAGCAAGAATGATAAAGAAAATAATTTAGCTTGTAATTCTGCACATGTCCTTCGGGGGTGCTGTAGGGAAAATAAACCCTGTCAATGCACATTACAATTGAGGCACAACCTGTTCTGTACTTGTTGTTATGCTTAATAATAACTTCATGTGTACGATGAGATGTGACCTCGGTCCTTCCTTCCTCTCTCCCGCGAGCCGCTATCTCGGAGCGCAGGCATCCTATACGCCAGGCTCTGAGGATCTGATTGGTCGGTGACAGGAGGTTGTGTTGATTTATATAAAGTGTCAGCATCTTGTAGGAATCCGCTAATGCATGGAGATGGGGTCATATATTGCGGGCGGTTTGATGCTATTATGTGTGACGTGTACATTAGGGGAGACACCGGTAAGTTCGCTCTCTGTGCTCCATTAACGCTGCATTAGGGCGCATTCACACGATACGTTGCGTTTTTGACGCATTCCACTGGCTTCAGCTTTGATCACATGCTAAGGTTACGTTGCGATTCCACTGCATCTGCTAAAACGCAATGTAACCTTAGCAAGTGATCAAGGCTGAAGCCAGTGGAATGCGTCGAAAACGCAACGCACAACGCAACGCACAACGTGACACAACGCATCGTGTGAATGCGCACTCACACTCCTCTGCTAATGTATTTTCTTCTTTTGATCTTAAAGGGATGTCCAATGACTTGTGAGTGCGCGGCGGTCCCTGCGTGTCCCCCAGGATCGGCTACGGCGCTGGACTCTTGCGGCTGCGGTTGCGTAGTTTGTGTCCAAGGCCTTGGGTTACCGTGTGATGGATTAAGACCATGTGACCCCTCACAAAATCTGATGTGTGACTATGAGGGCGATCCCGGCGGACAACACGGAGCGTGCAAAGGTTTGTTACGTAAAGTTTCGAAAATGTTAGAAAAATCTGCTTCTCTGTCGCTTCAGGCGACTTTAACATTTTACACGTAAATTGCAGTAACATCGGCATTGTGTTGTGAAATCATTGTCACAATCTGAAAAATTTTCAAGAGGAGCAAAGTTTTACGTATAATTTTATTATAATTACTATTTTACTGTTATTTGCATAAAAGTTTAACATAATTTATAAAAGTTTTCTGAAGGCTTAGCTGCACTTATTTAAGGTTCACAAAATTTCTCACATTGTGTAAAAAAATACGTTAACAACGCTGTTAACATTCTGAAAACACATGTGGAGATTTCTCAGAAGTATCTGAGAGCAGAACTGTTCTAGTTGCCCATGGAAACCAATCAGCGCTCAGCTTATATTCTCCCACAGCTGTTTGTAAAATGAAAGCTGAGCTCTGATTGGTTGCCATGGGTAACTAGAAAAATTCTGCTCTCAGACTCTCTCCCACACTGTTAATATTGCTTTTAACATTACATTAATATAAATGCAAATTTTAACAGTAGAGTATTGTCTTTTGTAACAAACTCTCAGCTCTAAGGTGGCTTAAAGGGATTTTCTTATTATTTCATGTTATCTCCTGTCCTCTTTGTAGAGGATCAGTCAGGATCTGACTATAGGGAGAAGGAGTGGGGTCCCTTGTATCCCTAAATGAATGGAGTATCTGGTTGTGACACTATGGCCGCTCCATTCATGGACAAGGGGCTCCAGAGACCCACACAATCAGCAAGTCATCCTGTTCCTTGAAAAAACTAGAACACCCCTTTAGGGGGATATGCAGGATTAGTAAAACATGGCTGCCTCCTTCAGATGAACAGCACCACACCTGGCCACAGGTTTAGTTTGGTACTGCAATTCTGTTCTATTAATTTCATTAGAGCTAAGCTGCCATACCACAAACAGCCTGTGGCCAGGAGTGGTGCTGTAGAGCAGACATATTCTTATACTTTACTGAAGCTTTAGTCCGGGTGTAGTATCGGTTTGTACATTTTTAGCCATATATGGATGTAAACATATGTGAGAAGTCTCTCAATTTTTCTGTACGGTGATTTCTATACTTTGTATGTTGGATCTTATGAATTAGTTGTGATTTCCCTATCAGGGGGCTTAGAAACCTCAGGGTCCTTAAACTTTTACTAAAAATGTATTGTACCCCTTTTTCTCAGTTATTTTAGTCAGTCAGGAGCCTCAGTCTTGTTTCCACGATGGCAACGAGATCCTCCACGGACAAGAGTTTGAAATAGATTGTGAAAGTTACTGCAAATGTGAGAATGGGAACATCAAGTGTGCCCCCCTATGTCCCGAACCTGAGAGACCCCTCAATCCCACCTGCGAGGAAATGCAATTAGTGACTGGTAAGAACATATATGGGTTATAGCGCCACTTTTGTCTTTAGGATGTGCCTGGTATTGCAGCTTAGCTTAATTCACTTGTGGATGAGTAGCAATACCAGATATAGCCTTTGGACAAGAGGGGCGCTGTTTCTCTTCTCTTCATAAGCTCTGGTCAGTTCATATTCTCTGTATGTTATACTTATTATAACTCATAATGTTCTCTGTATGACTCCAGCTCCAGGCGAGTGCTGTCCCCATTGGAGATGTCTGGAGGAGTCCAGTGGACTTGAAGACTGGGCTGAACCCCAGAATATCGATACCATTCTGGATGATGTCTCTATGGAGGACAAGGCAAAGATCAGGAGCAGGAGAGAAGCTCCCGATTCAGGTGTGATATACATGAGAGCCATATGGGGGAAAGGGAAGGACAAAGGAGGGTGGTGACCAGAGAGACAACTGGGGGTTGGTTGACTACTAAGAAGGGATCTGCCCATTGGCAAACCATGTGTGAAAACGGACGTTATGAAAACGCTTTGTTTAATATATGTGAAATATATGTGCAACACCCCCCGCCGGGGCCTAGCCTTTCCTTGTGGCCTGGAGGCAGCCGGGGCCCAGAATACCGGAGTGGCTGGCGGTTGCGGCCTTGGGCGCGCTGTGTCACTGTGCTTGGTATGGGGACCGGAGGGCTGTCCTACAGCCTGGCAGGTCTCCAGCAGGTGGTGTGTGCAAGAAATAAGGAGGGAGAGGCTGATGCAGTGCCTGGGGCAACCCCTGAGTGTCTGCAAGATAGGTCCCTGGGTAATGAATGGGGAGCCCGTGGTGTTACAAGCCGTATCCAGGGATCTGATGGAGGCAACGTTGTGCAAATAAGTTCTTTATTGAACAGCAGGCAACGTCCAAATGATAACAGCAGATTTAGCAGCTTGAAGAGTCATGGAGAGCCGGTCCACAGGAGGGTTTTGATAGCCCGCAGGCGCTTAGCCGTGGGGCTAATGACTGCCTGCAGGTTTAGGCGTGAAAATTTAGCAAGGGTTTTAGCAGGTGCAGCATGGCCCCTTTAAGAAAAGTTGTTTATACCCTGAGTACATGGGCTACGTGACTGGGGGTGGGCTACAGGTGTGGGTGGTATCTAGGGGTGGGCAAAAGTGATAAAGCAGGCTGCAAGCCTGAGCTCACCCTCTTTCCTGCGGATCTTCCCACCCTCCCTCCCCTATTTGTAATTATATCCAATGTCACAGCTGGCGGTTTTTATATCGGGTTTGTGACCTACGTGCCCTCTGAAAGGCGGGCTCACAGGTGCCCGGGTTTATTTGTTATATTTGACAATGCTACTCTACGAGTTGGAGTTACATGTTATAAGTTAAATAAAGCTGTGGCCGACTCTCTAGTCGTCATACCACAAAGTTTAAGGTTAAAACGTGTCTGTGGTCTTTTCTGGCTGAGTTAAAGGGGACATTTGGGTGGGCCTATCTGGGTTTTGGGGAAAGGATATGCAGGCAGTCACACACAGCCTGGTAGTAGCTGGAACAGATGGAGCTGAGTCCGGGTGGTGGACCTCAGCTCTGGGGCTTAAGTCTCCAGACTTGCCCTGGGTGCTCGGCAAGGGCTTTTGAGGCACCTGTGGTTCCTGGTATTAGGCACTGACATGTGCTACTCACTCTACTGCTCACTGCTGAGACAGACAGACCCAGGGGCCCTGTGCTCCCACTAGGGGTTTATATACTCCCTTGGTCAGGTGATAGTACTTCTCCAATCAGTCTTCCTAACAGCTCCTGACATAGAGAGGGCGCTATTCGCAACTACCACCTTGCCTATGCGTTGGCAGGGAAGTTGCATATGTACCGCCATATGGTGGCTTGTATGGCCATAGCAGTATAAGGAAATCTCTTATTATTGACAGATACAGAACAGGATGAGGAGCCATTCGAAGAATCTCACTCCTGTAACCCGGACACAGAGTGGACTCCATGCTCTCGCACATGTGGAATTGGAAACTCAGTGCGAATCATTTACAACAGAGAAACTTGTATCCCCAAAGCAGAGAAGAGGCTGTGCATGATCAGACCCTGCAAGGGCCAATACCCCAGCGCCAACTATACGGTAGGTCCTAAATCTCAGCATATAAAAGGGCTGTACCATTGCGTTCCCCAATCTTCTGGGAAGGAGCGCCTCAGGCGGCAGAGAGTTTGGGTTCACCCCTGCATCTTCCCATTGGACAAACTTGCCTTTGATCCAATATGGCAGGTTTGAGGATGGCAGCCATGTTCTGCACATAAAAGATAGTTCTCTCCCCCATTACTTGCTGGGGTATCAGATGTGTCATTTCCCTTTTGACTTTTGGCAGGTCCTGAAGGCGAGCAATGTCTGCAGCCATCTGATGCGCTGGACTCATCCACTCCATCTTCGCTTCCGTGACTGTGTGTCAAGCCGTCCCTTACTCCCCAAATTCTGCGGTCATTGCTCTGATGGACGTTACTGCACCCCTTTAAGGAGCGAGACACGTCCAGTGCAGTTTCAGTGTTCTCAATTCAAGAAGAAAGTCACCCGAAAAGTAATGTGGGTGCAGAGGTGTCAATGTGGTGGAAAGAGACGAAAGAAAGGGAAGAAGGTGGAGAGCGCAATGAAGCCTAAAGCTGAGATTACAAATGAGGTGGTAGATGATGGAGACAACCAAAGTCATGGAGGAAACTTGGACTGAGATGTTCTCAACTCCAATGGGGTCTTGTATGGTCTCGTATCATGGAGTGGTGGCTTTGGGTGATACATGATTTTTGATACATATCTTCAGTTTCATAATCATATCTCATATTCTCTCGGATGACTTGAATGTGCTACATCTGTCTATGAATGAAATAAAATCCTATCACATGTTTCCTCTTAGTAATTATTGCTTCTAATTAAACGCAGATGACAAGTTGGGGGTGGGGTCGGAGGAAGTGAAATGGCTGAAACAGTTGCACCAGATATTCTCATGTGTTCCAAGGTCCATGAGGAATCCATTGATGAACCTCAATTCTTTTTTATTAAGATTTTAATATTACATTTATACTTATACCAGTACATCATAGCAAATATAAGGTTCCATCAAAACGTGTTTCTATATTGTGAATCTATTTAGGTACTATTTTACATAATGCAGCTACTTTACAGACATAAATATGTCTATTCCCTATTGAGGCATGAGATTTTAATATCTCATAGGCACTTGCGAAACAGCAAAAGAAGAAGAGGAAACAGAGGGAGAGGAGAGAAAAGAAAAACAGAAAGAAAAAAAAAATAGTAATAATACTAATATTTTGCGCGCAGCGTTGCAGGTATGCCTAGCAAGCCAAAAAGTGTCGCTGCAGCAGGTCCAGTCGCTGCTGAGTCTTTTGGTGTTTGCTTCCCGGGTGATGCCCATGGGTCGGGTTTTCTCGCGGCGCCTCTCGCTTGCTACTGCGGGTGCTCGGGCCCCTCATCACCGTATCCGTATGACAAAGGGGTTGAAGTCAGATTTGCGTGTATGGGAGGTTTTTCTATCGGACTACAATGGGCGGACCTGCTGGCGCGAGGCGGAGGTGGTTAGCCCAGATCTGCAGTTATATTCTGACGCATCAGGGGGGGTAGGCTTTGGAGTGTTGCTGGGTTCGGCATGGTGTGCAGAACGGTGGCCTGCGCATTGGAAGGAACGTGGGTGGTGTGGTAATTTAACTTTGTTATAATTTTTCCCGTTTGCCAGCAGGGCGGCCTGCTGGCAAACAAGTCGGTGGTCTTTTGGACCGACAAATGAGCGTTGTTCATGTGGTGAACAGCCTGTCATCCTCTTCCCTCCCTGTGTTGTGCTTATTGCGTCGCTTTGTATTGCGGTGTTTACAGTACAATATCTCCTTTAACCCCTTATCACCGACACTAGTTTTCAGCTCAATGACCAGACTCGATTTTTCAAATCTGACATGTCTCACGATAATTGGTTATAACTTCGGAACGCTTTAACATATCCTGGTGATTTTGAGAATGTTTTCTCGTGACACATTATACTTCATGTTAGTTATAAAATTTAAGTGATAAGTTTTGCGTTTCGTTCTGAAAAAAAGTGAAAATTTGGCAAAAGTTTGTAAAAATTCTTCATTTTCCAAGTTTGAAATGTTCTGGTTTCCAGACAGGAAGTAAAACTACCCAAAAAGTTTGATAATTAACATTTACAGAATATCTGCTTTATGTTGGGATGATATTTTATGCTTCCGGTCATTTTTCTAGGATGTTATGAGGTGCAGAACTTTAGGTGCGATTTTTCTTATTTTCATGAAAATTGCCATAACTCACATTTTGAGGGACAACTCAGCTTTCAAGTGACTTTGAGAGGCCTAAATAATAGTAAAACCTCATAAATTACCCCACTATAGAAAGTTCACCCCTCAACATATGTAAAACAACTTCTATTAAGTCCATTAACCCTTTAAGTGTTTCACATGGGTTAAAAAATATGGACCTGCGATTTAGAAACTATGGAATTTTTTTGGAAATACATTCATTTAGGCCAAAACTGACATTTTCAGAATAAATTAAATGATGAAACGCACTGCAACGCTTGATGCCCATTTCCTCCCGAGTGTACTGATACCCCATATGTGGTGGTAAACTGCTGAACGGGCGCACGGCCGAGCATAGAATGAATGGAGGCGCCGTCCACAGCAGATTTGTATTGTCACATTGTACGACCTATAAATTTTTATTTTTTTTGGTAATGCGATCATATGAGGGCTTATTTTTTATGGGATGAGATACAATGTATAAATAATTTATTTTGGGAGTCTAAAGCTTATTCATGAGATTTTATTAACTATTTCAAGGGGGACACAAACAAAATCATCAATTTTTATTTTGGATTGTGAGCATTTCTTGTTATCTGTTTTACTCTAATTCAATAAAGCAAGAATGATAAAGATATTGTATGGTGAAGACCAAAAAAACTCAACTTTGCTTCAGGTATAAACATAGGATACCTTTCTTATAAAACGTATCTGTGGGGCCTCCTGTGGGGCCTACTGGAATTAGGTTAAAAGTGGGAATTCGAGAGTTCAAACAGGAAAGCTGCCCCAGAACAGCCAAACTCTGGGAGATCTTCAAGGTCCAGGACATAAAGATCATCTAGTCTTTCCCCAACTGATCTCATCTTATAGTCTAAGGGCCATAAATATGGTATAAATGTCAGCGGAGTCTGATATCTGATGTAGATGCCGGTAGCCAGGTCTGTATTTTTATCAGTATTTTACGGCAAAAACCCGGATTGAGAGGTAACATGGATATTAAGCTGGCAAATCATTTCCATAAGATCAAGAGGCTGGTCAGAACCGCACGGCCAATCCCAGAACATGCCACTTTGCACTACTCTGGTATATATAGTGGGTCCAGAGAGACTAGTACTGGGCCAAACATCTGTCCATAGTTGTTGCGGTCACCTAATAATAAATGCATTTCTTTATCTGTTACATCTTTACTGATGGCTGGACTGAGAAACACTTTCTGGGAAATCTAAAAATGGACCAGATGTATCACTTTTGTGCGCCTAATAGTAGTAGTATGCGCCTAAAGTCTGGCGGCACTGTGTGCGCCAGAATTATCCCACAAGCTACAAACCCATCGTGAAAAGTGTATAGTTTCTCTCGCCTCTTTATTAATCGCCCTTTACTTTAACACAGTTTAAGGCGCAATGTTAGAATTCGGCGCCAGTTACATGTGATCCTGCTGACAACTCTCTCTGCTTCTCTCTTATTCTCTTCTCCCCAAGCCCATAATAAGATAACACTCACAGCAGCTCACCCAGGGTGTGTGACACCACAGCAACCCCAGTGACCCCTCCTCAGTAGTTCGGCTTCTCCAGGAGGGTGGATCCCCCACTTGTGGTCCTCCTTCTGGCAGGACCCCTGTATTCTGCACAGTATCCTCATACATCCATTTGGGTGTCATCCTTCTACCACAACTAGAACAACAAAAAACTACAACAACAAAATTCGCGGCTACAAACACGTGGGACAATTCTTTCTGTAGTAATCTGCAAAATCCGGGCAAAAGCTGTCCTCTCATGGCCCTGCGCGAGCTGTGGCTTCTGCAGATTTTTTGTAAATAGAAGGTGATGAACTTGTAAAACAGTGGCTTGTCAGGAAGTGAGTCTGTATTATCTGATAATAAGTGATGCGTTGTATTATCTGTACGAGTGTCCTGCTGAGCCTCTGCATGGCTCGCTCCTTGGTAATCCAGTCTTGCTTTCTGGCACAGGGGCTCAGTGCTTACTTCTTAGTTAAAAAAAAACGCCACACCAGTATCAGGCTGGAGTGTTTTTGCACCTGAATGAAAATTCGCAATTGATGAATATCATTGGGTGGCAGCAAAACATCTGTGATGGTAGGATACATAGGGAAAACAGGGGTTTTTTTGATAGCGCGGCTAGTTTGTTGCTCTAGGGAGTTGCAAAAACGGTGCTCCAGTATGAAAAGGACCTCAATACACAACCACCAGAAAAAAACGAGCTGAGTACATCTGGGCCCTCTTCTGTATTTAATAGCATTGTGGAGTTTCTTCGGAGTTATGATAGTTCTATAAATATCAAAACTAGTATCATGGTGGGAAACAGAGGAATGTATGTGTCTGAATTCGAGGGTCAATGGGCCATTTAAATCCAATATTCGAAACAGAGATGGAATCGCAGGGTTGGCGGCTAATGATAATATGGTACAGCGTCACCGGCCCACACCGGCCCCTTTATTAGGCCAAAACACCATGGCCTAAGTAACGCGGTTGGACCCCCTTTTGGCCTTCAACCTGGCACAATTCTTCGTTGGCATAGATAACAACAAGTGCTGGATCTCCTCAGAGATTTTGTGGTCCATGCTTGACATGATGGTGCATCACCCCTTCCTGGCAGATTGGGGTCGGCTTCACTCCATGATCGAACTCTCCCCCGTTCCACCACATCTCCAAATAATTCTGCTCTATTGGATTGAGATCTGGTGACTTGTGTTGAGGCCATTTGTGTCCGTGACCTCACTTGTCATGTTCAATAACCAGTCTGAGATGATTTCCAGAGCTTTATTACATGTCCTCATTATCCTGCCTGACGTGCCCATCAGATGTTACCTAACAAGGGTCATTGTGGTCATAAGGGATGGACACATGGGCAGCACAATACTAGGTAGGCTGTGGCGTTGTACCAAGGGCCAAAGATTGCCACAAGAAAATATTCATTCCCCACAAACGATGACAACCACCACCACCACCACCAGCCTGAACTGTTGATACAAGGCAGGATGGATCCATGCCTTTCATGTTGTTGACGCCAAATTCTGACCCCTAACGCTCGCGAAATAGTCGCAGCAGAAATCCCCGAGACTCCTCAGACCAGGCAGGCCACGGTTTTTCTTTTCCATCTTCTACTGTTCAATTTCCGATTCAGTCTTGTTCAAATTTTGCCTCAGTTTCCTGTTCTGTAAATACGCTGAAATGAGTGGCACACCCGGTGTGGTCTTTCTTATCTCCGTGCTGCTGGGTCCCATCTGCACTCACCGTATCGACGTACTTTGTTTGGCGCATCAGTAAAATGCTTCTTCTCTTCTTGTCTCTGCTACCTTGGTTCGAAAACGGGTGGTGAGTTTGATTCACTTGTTCCCTTTCTATCAGCTACTATCAATCAATCAAGCTCGAACCATCTGTGGCCATTCTCCTCTGACCACTGATCCTCTGGGCATCAACCGAGGCATTGTTCCGTTCCGGCCCATCGAAGCTGATGCCAGCTCGCTCCTGAATGCTTTTGAGTTTCTTGTTTTCTTTTTCGACGCATTCTTTCTTGTAAAACGCCTAGAGATGGTGTGTGTGAAATCCCAGTTGATCATCAGTGTTCTGTAAATACCTCACTCATCACCAGATCCAGCCCTTCTGGCACCACAACCATGCGTGCCACGCTTTTCAAATCAAGATGCCACAAATCACCTGTTTTTTCTTTCTTTCTAATCCGTATTCTTCTTCTTGCTCTCTTCCGCCATAACTGATAGCTCGTGAGAACTACTCAGGATTGGTCCTTGTTACCATTGTGCTAACATGCTAAATAATGCCACTGCGATTTTAATGCCCCTATTGCCATGCGTGTTGTTGATTGGCTGATGCGGTAGAAATTACGTGCTTAACTGAGCATTCTGGAACCGGTGGTCCTAATAAAGTGTCTGGCTGGGCTGAGTGTATATCTAATTCCTCTATAACCCTGGGGCTCATCCATGATAATATGATATATGTACAAGGCCTGTATAAGACTAACCTTGGGTGTACTCCTTTCTATAAATAACATATGAACAAGAAGGTCCGGTATAAGAAACCCTGGGGATTGCTGTATATATATGATGATAACTTTTTACAAAGGCTGGTTCATAACCTGGGATCACCTTTATCATAATTGATATCTGTTATACATCAGCCTGGTAAAACCTGAGTGATTCTCCTTTATATAATATATTATGTACACAGCTGGTACATACACCCGCCTATGGGGATCTCCTGTATATAATGAGAATATGTAAACAGAGTCTCAGTTGAGAGACGACCCTGGGGATTCTCCCTAGTATATAATGTAATGATATTATTGTGACAGCTCTATAACCTGGGATCTCCCTGTTATATAAAATATATGTAACATGCTGGTATAACCTGGGATCTCCTGTACATGATATATTGTACAGGTGGTATAAACCTCATGGGGATCTCCTGTATAGTACTGATATATGTATCAAGCGGTTAACCTGTGGGATCCCGTGTATAAGAATTATTATGTACATGCTGGTATACAAACTGGGGTGACACGCTGTATCTAAGTGATATAGGTAAACCGCGGTATAATACCTGGGGGGATCTCCATTATATAATGATAATATGCTACAAGCTGGGTATAACCTGGGAATCCCTGTATATCCTGATATATGTACAGAGCTGGAGAAAAGAACCTGGGGATCTTTCCCCCCCCACTGTATATCATATTATGTACAGCTTGGTATAACCTGGGGCATCCCTGTACGAAACTGATATACTGTCCAACACACAGAGGTCCGGTTAATATGTAACCGTTCGTGGGGATCTCCTTTTTACTCGAATACCTAGTTGGTAACCGCATTGGTTATCACCCTGCTAACCTTGGGATCTCCTGTAATCTAAAATGATTATGTCACAAAGCTGGTATAACCTTGTTGGAGATCTCTGCCCTGTAGAATACTGTATATAATGAGTACATCACTGGTATCAACCCTTGGGGGATCTCTCTGTATATATGGTTTGAATAAATTTAGCAGAAGCCCGGTAATAACCTCGGTATCTCCTTCCCATATAAATGATTAGATGTGTTAAACATGCTGAGTAATAAGACCCTGGGGGGCTCGTTACTGTTTCTAATGATATAATGTCATTAGTCAGACTAGCTTGCTATAACCTTGGATACTCCTGTATATAGATATAAGATGTACACAGCTGCGTATACGTACCTGTAACCGGCTGACACCTGGCATATACGGTGAGTACATATGTTATCAAACATTAAAGCACGGGGGAGAATCCGGTATTAAACCTGTGGGATCTGTCCATGTATATAATGATATAATGTGTGACAACCTCTGGTATAACCCGGGGATCTTCCTGGTATATAACATGAATACCATTTTGTACACTGACTTATAACCTGTAACCCTACCTGTGGGGGATCTCCTTGATATCCTAATACAGTAGCCATGCGCTGTGTGATTAACCGGGGGGGATCACTCTCCGGTCATATACTGATAATTACTGTGACACTCGCTTGGCTTAATTTACACGCTTGTGTTATAAACCGTGGTGGATGCTCCTGTATATACTTGTGATATGGTCCAGCTGGTATAGAACCTTTGGGCAGACTCCTCCTGTAATATAATAGCTTTGTTACAGCAGCTGGAAATAATCAATCGATGGGATCACCTGTATATAGTCATAATATGCATACATGGGTACGCCGTATGATACCTGGGGGATAGCTCCCATGGTATAATTGATATATGTACAGCTGGTATAGACTAGGACCTGGGTGTACTCTCCTTGTCTATAATGATACATATGTACAAACGCTGACAATAACACTGGGATTCTCCTGTATATAATAAGTACTAGTACAGCCTACTATACCCCATGGGGGATCTCTCCTGTATATCATGATTATTGTTACACATTGCCGTATAAACCTGCGGGCATCTTGTTGTATATATTGGAATACTTGTACGCTGGGCGTATCAGCCTGGTGGATCGCCCGGTAATATCCTGAATTATATGTACAGTCCAGCTGGTGTATAAACTCTGGTGATCTCCCTGTATCTATCTGATTATATGTACAAGCTGGTATAAACACCTTGGGGATCTCCTGAATATAATATATATGTACATAGCTGGTATAACCTTGGTCACCTGTATATAATGATATATTCAGCGAGAGGTGCCAGTATAGGCCAGGTATAAACCTGGGGATCTCCTGTCATTATACTGATATTCGTACAAAGCACTGTATAACGCTGGCTGCTGCCTGTATATAATTACATATTGGACATTTTCAAGTGGTACAGTGCACAGTATGCCGTTTATAAAGGTACACCTGGGGATCTCCTGCATAAATGATAATATGTACATCTCGGTCTAACCTGGGGATCTGCTCGTCTTTATATAATGATATATGTTTATACGCCCCTGGTAGTACTTAACCTTGGGCTCTCCTGTATATAATGATAATGTACATACAGCCCTTATAAATCTGGAGATCTCCTGTGTATAAGATGATTATATGTAACAGGCTGGATATCAAACTACCTTGGGGATCCCAGTGATAATGATATAGCGGTTACCATTAGCTGGTATAAAACCTGGGTAACCGTGTGAACCGTGGGGATCTCCTGCATAATAATGAATAGGTACAGCTGCGTGGTAGAACCTGGTGGATCTCCTCTTATAATGATATTGCTTATCAGGTGCCTATTATTATAGCCTGGTATAGACACCCTGGGCATCTCTTGTATTATGAGTAATGTACACTGTAAGCCCGGTATAATCTAATCTGTGGGGATTTCCTCCTGTGTATAATGATATATGGTACAGCCTTTATCACCGTGCCCGCTAATAACACCAGGGGATCTTTCCAGTGTAGACTGAGAATATTTACAAGTACACGCTGTTATACTTAGGGGATCTCTTCTGTATATACTGCACGAGTATATGTATCAAGAAGCTGGTATATACCTGGGGATCTCCTGTAGATAACTGTTATACTTGTACATGCTGGTATAGCGACTCCTGAGTGATTCTCCTGTATCATAAATGGTAATATATGATTGCCAACACTACCTAATCTGGAATTTTTTATGCCTGGTATACGTATACCTACTGTGGTGATTCCCCTGTATGTATAAATTATAGATGGGGGGTACAATTGTTCTCTTCGCCGGGTATACCCTGGGATCTCCTTTATATATTTTGATACATGCCTACAGTACAGCGTTATGCACAAGTGCCGTTAATTAACCGGGATGATCTCCTGTAATCATGATATATGACACAGGCTGTATAACTATACGCCAAAACCTGGGATCTCCGTGTAAGTATAACGATATCTGTGCATACCGGTATGACACAACCTGGGTTGATCTCCATGATATAGTGATACTATGTACAGCTGGGTATACATTCACTCTGGTCTCTTCGTTTCTTTAATCACAATATATGTACATGAAAAAGCGCTGGTCATCAATTCACACTACGTACTTCACCTGGGATCCTTCCTGTATATCCATATGAAGACCTACTTTGTGCAGGGCACTTTGGTAATACCTCCTTGCGTTGACTTCTCCCTGTTACTATATCTGATATACTAGGTAACAGTCTGGGATATATACACCTGGGTGATCTTTCTCCTGATATAAGTGATCTTCTTACTGTAACACCGCTTCTTTGGTGATATCCCTTCTCGGTACCACCCTGTGGGTGATCTTCCTGTATACACTAATGACATATGTCCATTACTGGAGTATATACCTGGGCGTGGATCTCCTGTATATATGAATATGTCAGCTGGTTATTATATCCTTTGGGATCGTCCCTCGATCGTCTAAATTGTCTTTGAATCCACATGGACACCTCACAGTCATTATCTCTGCTCGCTTTCTGTTCCTTGCAATCCATAGGCGTCACATCCCTTCTTCTGTAATATAAGGATTATACTGTTCAATGCTGCGACGTATTACTCTATACCTTGTGATTTCTCCTAGATACAATTAGTATAAGGTACCATCGCTAAGTTATACTCATAACCTTATAACCCGACTCTACGGGATCCCTCTCTTTGTATATAATGATTTATAGTGTACAGCTCGTATCCTACTAACCCTACAGGGTGAATCTTTCTGTATCATTAAATGATTTATGGCCAGCTGTGTATATTCTTCTTTTGTCGGGATTCTTCACTTGTATTATTTAGCTAGATCATTTATGGAACTAGCTACCGTGTCATACCTCTATTGGTCATTGCGCACCCCCTCTTGGGCGGATTCTCCACTGACTAGGTCTCTCACTGCATATCTCCTTTTGAAAAAAACTTCTACACAAGTTATGCTGACTCTTTTCGCCTCCTCTTGCGCTTTACATCCCTCTCCACGCTATATGACTCTTTGGTGGAATCTTCCTGTAGTTACTTACACCTGATCAGTACTTCGTACAGGGTCAGTTATTCGTACTTACTGTTGATATCCTTCGAGGCCGTTGAACCCTGGTGGTGGATCTCCTTTTATACTTAAGCTATATCATGTGACAGTTTTTACGCTACATCCTTCTTCTTGGTCCGTGTTATTACCTGGGGATCTCCTGTATTTAACTGATATATGTAACAGCTGGGATCAAATCACCCTGGGTTATCTTCTCCTCTCAGTATTCTCAGTGATATATGTTACATGAATCCTGTTATATCAATCATATCCTTGGTCGATCTTCCTGTTATTATCATTGAATATATGTTTACACTCCTGGTATCAATCTCTAGCGACTTTGGTGCGTATACTCCCCTGTTATCTATGATTTATGCCTAACCACCGTCACTGATAATCCCCGTAAGGTCCAATCCTGGGTGGATCCCTGTATTATAATGAATATCATGTATCATTGGTGGTATAATCTGGGAATCTCCTGTATATAATGTATATATGTAACATATTCCCGGCTAACTATTAGACCTCTGGGTGATCTTCCGTATATAAATGAATCATTAGTGTATAAACCGGCCCTTCTAGACTGCACCCTGGGGATCTTCCTGTATATAATTCATATACTGTATCACGCAGATGTCATTTTTTGCTCCACCCCTTATATAAAAAACCCCTGGGATTCTTCCTGGATATAATTCGATAATGACTGGATCACAGCATGGCTGACCATCAGCGCCGTGGATTACCATGGTGCGATTCTCTCCTCCTCTTATCTTAACTTGAGAGGAGTGTTCGTGGCTCGCGCTATAAGCTGGCGGATCTCCTTATATTAATTGATATTCGTAACACAGCTGGTATACCATCTGAGCGGGATCTAGCCTGCCCTAGTATAATGAATATAATGTACCCTCTGCCGCGTCCATATTACCTGCGGGATTCTCGCTGTATATAGTGATATATCTCGCTACAGCTGGTATAACCCTTTCTGGGGATCTCCTGTATATATGAATGAATATGTACACTGGTATCACCTGTCGGATCTTCCCGTGGTATATAATCTATATATGTACATTCTTGGGGCTCTGTAATATTCTTGAAACCCTCAACCCTGGGATTATCCTGTATACTACTGATCACTATTTTTAGCAGCGCTGGTAAATACCTTGCGGCGATCTCCTGTTATATCTCGCAATGAAATATATTGTCACATTTAGCTACTGGTATACCGGGTGATAGCCTCCCTGTTTATATCATACTTATATATGTACTCAGTGACTTGTTATACTACCCTGGGGACCTCTCTGTACTTTACATTTGACTCATACTGTACAATACATCCCACTTTCTGGATAATAGTTATTCACCTTTTACTACTTCCTGGGGCTGATCATCCTTGTTATACAGTAATGACTCATAACTGTAACATCAGGTTGTGGCTCGTTATTGTCTCCCGTGTAATAAATCCCTGGGATATTACCCTTGTTTAATAGATATATGGATACAATTCTAGTTTTTCCCGTCACTAATTAACACCTTGGGGACTCCTGTACTATAATGATAATTTTACAGCTTTTCCGGTATACTACCTTGGGGCTTCTCCTGTACTATAGTGATTTGGTCATTTCCAAGGATATTCTTGGGTATGATGATTGGCTAGTAAGACCTTGTGGTTTTAGCTCAGGCCATTGAACTAAGTTTTACCGAAATGTCTTACATCATCTAAAATCTCCTATTTTTATATGGGATATCTATACCTGCCAAAGATAATTTCACAATGGGAACACTACGATTCTTGTTTCCTTCAGATTGTTCTGGTGTCGTGTATCTGATGGTTGTAGAATAGTTCATTAAAACTTTTACATTTATTGTAGGTGGAAAATCTTGAAATTTTTCCTACCCTCCCACCACTGGTACAGTATACAGACAGGAAAGTGAGGAGCTAACAATTTAGCAAATTATGCTCCATTCCACCCTAAAGGGGTCATGATGAAACCAGATGTGAAAATAGCTCTCTTTACTTGACTGGCGGTTGCCTCCTCCCACCACATATGTTACACCTGACAAGGAAGGTGAGGAGCTAGGTCACTGGAGTCTGCTCCTCCCATTCACACGGGTGCACTAGAGGACGGCGAGCCTATGTGTCATGAGGTCTGCTCCTCCCAACACTGGGAGACGCAAACAGGGAGGAGGTAATCTCCTTCTACTATACTTCTACCTACTCCCTCCTGTGTTGTCACCCTTGCAGGACGGAGCCCATAGACCTGCGGGGAGCTTTCTCCGGTCCCACCAACAGGGAGATGCTAAGCAGACGAGGGAGGATCTCTTTGTGATAGATTCTTCCCTCTCCTAAACTTTGGTGATACATCAACAAGGGCAGTTAGCTATTGTTCTTCGACATTGAGCTCTTGTCTCTACTACCCAACTCCACATGTGCTGAAATCAGACAGGCGGGAGGAGCTATTTGAAATTTATGTGTGTGCACCCTCCCATTCACATTGGGTGTACAGACAAGAAGGGAGGAGCTATGATGAGCTGGAGTCAGAGCTTCTTTCTTACTGTATCTTTCACTCCTATCAGCGTGGTGACAGAGTAGCACAGACGGGAGGAGTTAAGGTGCACAATGGAGTTTTGTGTTCTTCGATGCCCCCTGGCCACCACAGGGTGATGTATGACAAGGTGAGGAGGCGCCTTGGGTCTTACATCGAGTGTCGGCGCCTCCCACCACCAGGGTATATGCAACACTAGAGGGCGGAAGCTATGTGACTGCGGTGAGTCTGCTTCTTTTCTAACTCACCTGGTGATATAGACAGAATGGGAGCGAGCTTATGTGGCATTCATTGTGCTCCTCCCACCACTTTGAGCTAGATAGGAGGGAGGAGCTGTGTGTCATGGAGTCCTGTCTCCCACTTCCACCATCCCACAGTGGGTGAGACATAGAACACGAATGAGAGGAGCTTATGTTTCCTAGGTTAATCCTTCTCACTCTCCACCAAGGGGTGTAGATAGACAGGAAGTAGGAGTGCAATGTTAACATGGATTCAGCTCCTCCCTACCCACAGGTGTGACCTTGCGGAAATGAGGTGGAGCCCTAATGTGACTTGTGTACTTATCTCTTCCCCCCTCTCCTCCCATAAGGTGACACAGATTGGGGGTTTTAGGTTGCCCAGTTCTTTATAATTGGGAGCTGGGATGCAGCAGACGTACCATGATAGGACTCCACAAGGTTTCTCTCATAACCCTACATGACTTATTTACCCAGTTAATAGACAGATAGATTAACTCCTTTCATTCCAGCGGAGGGCTGCAAAGAGAGCTCACCCACAGAACACATATAAGGCCGGCTCTCGCACATGAAACGTCTCTACTATTAAGGCGATTGGTGAAATCCATAACCCAGGTGTGAATGGCCCCCCTCTCCTCGCGGCTCACATCCTCCCATTCCTAACTGTCTTAGTAATTCATGCACGAATGCTCCGGTGCCTCAGAACCTGTCCGCCTCTGAGGGCATTCTGTGTTCTTCACAATGTATCTCCACTTCATAATAGGGGCCGTCTAATAGCTTTTCATTAATGACCCTTACTGTGATCCCTCTGATTCCGCGGTCCAGCAGGCAGTAAACCCTTACAATGGCAGCTCCTGCTTACAGACATCGGAGGGAGAATTATTTTAGGCAATTATTTTAACGCAGGGGCAACAAAACATTGGGCCCGAAAACCCTGAAGTATGATTACCACCTGCCATACCCGATCATATCTGACCAAAACATTAACAGATCTGGTTTCACCTCACCACTGACAACTATTGTCTCCAATGTTAGGTAATTCACAAACAACTGACCACTACCTGTGCCGGCCCCTCCCCACCCCGCACATATATTCATATATAGGCCCCTCACACCACACTTGTGGGCGTGACCACCTACTCGTGCCCCCCACACTTATACTATCATAGCCTACCCCTCCACCTATCGCTTACCTCAACTGTCCCCCACTGGTTTGCCCGCCGCCCACCATATATCATATACCCCCACCACCCACAACTGACCAAACTGTGGTTCCCCCACATATATCATATATACCCACCTCCCTCACAAGGCTTTGTGGGTAGAAGGCTCAGCCACTCACGCGGGTTGCCCCACACGTCCCCCCCACATCTATCATATCGACCCCCCTCACTCCCCCACTGCCACCACGCGCTGGAAAGCAGTTCAAACTTTTTTCTCCCCCCCCGTCTATTCCTCTATCCCCCTCACCGCAGGCCTCCACTCGCGCCCACTTTGCCCCGCGCCCTCTATTCTTACTTCCCCCCTGCACCGTACCCAAAGCGCCCCCCGCACTTCACGCCCCCTTTTCCGCCCCCGCTACTCTCCTCTCTCACCCCCCCTCCCTCGACCCACGCCCTTCCCACCAGCTGGTGCCCTCACTAATATCATATATACCCTGCTCACACCCTACACTGACCACGACCGTGCCCCCCACATATATTACTTATTATATCCCTCCCTTACCACCCCTCCACATTCGTTTTTTGCACCACACTACCACACTTGTTCCCCCACATATCTATCCTATCTCCCCCTCACGACCGCTCAACCACTGACCCACCTGTAATCCCCACATAGTATCCAGTATTATCAACATCCTCCCTCATCGTTCGCGGCGACTGGTATGAGCGTGTTCCACAACTTACCACACTGTAACCCACCCCCACATATATCATCCTATAACCCCTCACAAGTGTATGGAGCGTTAGGTCTTCCACACATGCACGTGATCAGCACTTTGATTACTCACTCCAGGAACCCCACATACTTATCATAGTATACCCCTCACATTCGTCCACAACCTGAGAACCACAACTGTACCTCCCCCCATCTATCATACGTATTCCCCCTCCCACCACACTGTGGCGGATTATCTTGACCACGGGGACTTACCATCACTTTACCCATCCTCTTCACCTGCCACATAATCGCTCATTGCTCTCTCCTCATCCCAATTGGCCCTGTCCCCACATGGGTATGTGAGCTGTCAGGTTATGTCAATTAAGGATAGTAATTTCTGGTCCCCCCACGCCCCTACGCCCGGGTACCACACTGACCAACAACTTGTGTCCCCCCACACTAGTATTATATATACCCCCTCACACCACAACACTGACCACACAGACGTGTCCCCCCACTCACCATAATCGATCTAACCCAACCTATCCTCACACCACAACTAATCCCACTGTGGCCTGCACACACATTATCATTATATATCGCCCTACACATTTTTATCAGTGTGCTAATCTATGGTCACCATCCCCTCACCAGCCACGAACTTGCACCCCTAACCTTTCCCACCCAGTTACCCTCCCCAATAATCTTCTCCTATCTCCCTATAATCCAACCCTACCCCACCGCCCCTGTCCCACATAACTGTGGCATTCCCACAGATATCATATATAACACTCCGCTGCGACATCCATTTCTGGGTGGCCCACAAACCTGATCCACATCTGTGCCCTCCCCACATTATATCATTTACCCCTCTCACATGGACTGGTCCACAAATCTGTATCACGGACTTTGCCTCCTAACATATATCATAATCCCCCCTTACACACCCCTGGCCATCCCTCGTTCCTCCCATCTATATCATATATACACCGATCTCACATCCCACAAGTGACCACACTGTGGCACCCTCCACATTATATCATATATATGTAACCTCACCATCACCCAGTTAAATTGTCGTTACTTCACCTCGACAATAACACCCATCTGCTGCTCGCCCCACATTATATAGATATATACCCCTTCAGAGTTTGACATGCTCACAGAATCGACCACATCTGTGCTGCCACTAATTTCTATATAACCAAATCTCCCCGTCCACACCACACAACTCGACCACACTGTGCCCCCACATATATTCCATATATTACCACCCCCTCACTTACAGCAATACCAACACTTACGTGCCCCCACATATATCATATATACCCCTCACACCACACAGCATCAGCAAACTGAATCTACCTGTGTACCTCCCAGACGTTAATCATATATACTCACCGCTCACGCCCACCATCCCAAGTCAACCGACACTGTCTGCTGCCCCCACATAATATTATATATACCCCTCCCCATTCAAACCGACGCTAATCTGTCCCTTTCAGTTACCAACACAATGACCACACTTCCCTCCACAATAATCATTATATAACCCCTCACACCACAACTACCACCTGTGCCCCCACATATATCATTATTATACCCTCACACTACCAGAACTACCACCACCTGTGCCCCCACATATATATACCACCATATCACGTACCCCCTAGTCAACTACGCCACATATCCCCCACACACACCACAACTGACCACACTGTGCATCCCACATATATCTATATACCCCTCACACCACATCACCGACCACACACTGTGCCCCCAATATATCATATATACCCCTCACACCACAACTGAGCACACTGTGCCCCTACATAATTCATATATCCCCCTTACAACACACCTGGCACGCCACACTGTGCCCCCCCCCACATAATATCATATATACCCCTCACATCCACATTAACCCCCTCCCCCCCCACTATATCATATAACCCCTCACACCACATGAACACCTGGCCCCCAACATATATCATATAACCCCTCACACCACAAGAACCACACTGTGCCCGCCACATATATCATATATACCCTCACAATCCACAACGACCAACACCCGATATCCACCACCCCCCCTCACCGACCCCGTTTTGCCCCCCACTTTACTATCTACCCCCACCTCGGACCCCCTACACTGTGCCCCTACATATATCCCCCTTAAACCACAACTGACCACACTGTGCCCCCAGTATATCATATATCCCACATCCACACCACAACTGACCACACTGTGCTCCACATATATCATATACCCCCTCACACACAACACCGACCACACTGTGCCCCCCACATATATCATATACCCCTCACAACCACAATGACCACACTGTGCCCCTACATATATCTATATCCCCCTTAAACCACACTGACCACACACGGCCCCCCATATTCATATATACCCCTCACACCCAAAACGACCCACACGTGCCCCCACATATATCATATATACCCCTCACTCCACAACTAACCACACTGTGCTCCATATATATATTATATATACCCCTCACACAACAGCTGACCACACTGTGCTCCATATATATATATTATATATACCCCTCACACCACAACCACAAGAAAATTATACCACATTCAATGCTCTTTGAGTTCCATTGTATAAAGTGACTCTCTTTAATTCAATTGTCTACACTGCACCCCTTAAATTGATTAAACTATAATTTATAAATTATTTTTATTCATTTTTTATATATAATGCCCTACTAAGTATACCGTAACTATATAGTGTCCCACCTGAATTGCATATCATCTGTACATAATTAATTCAGGGGCGGGCTTCTGTAATCCGTTCAGGGGCAGCTGTATACTTTATAGATAATGAGCACATATTTATATTATATTATATTTATGTTATTAAGAGAACTATTGATTTTTTTTTATATAAGAAAAAGTAATTGTTTTCTCTTTGCATTTTTTGCAGACAGACACAGTGTATACAGTCAAACACATTCATGTGCTGGGATCTGTCGGGCCATTGGCTTCTAATGACAAAACCAGGTACTGTCACATATACTTTTTTATACAGTGCTCATTATAATTTTGCCCCTCAACCCTGAAATATAAAAATGTACAATAAACCAGCTACAAACCCCAATGTAAATAGTATTCACAGTGTAATCAGAGATGATATACTGTATTATACAAGATGAAAGAAATATTCATCATCTATTGTCAGTAGTGATGTAATGATGGGTCAGTGTTATCTATATAGAGGTCATTGTACAGGGAGGGGGAGGAGATAAGCTGTGACATCATCTATTGTCAGTAGTGATGTAATGATGGGTCAGTGTGTATAATATATACAGAGGTCATTGTACAGGGAGGGGGAGGAGATAAGCTTGACAATCATCTATTGTCAGTAGTGATGTAATGATGGGTCAGTGTTATCTATATAGAGATCATTGTACAGGGAGGGGCAGGAGATAAGCTGTGACATATCATCTATTGTTCAGTACTGATGTAATGATGGGTCAGTGTTACTATATAGAGTCCTGTACAGGAGGGGGAGGAGATAAGACGGTGACATCATCTATTGTCAGTAGTGATGTAATGATGGGTCCGTGTTATATATATATATCGATGGGTCATGACAGGAGGGGGAGGAAATAAGCTGTGACTGACATCATTATTGTCAGTAGTGATGTTAATGATTGGTCATGTTATCTATAGAGAGATCATTGTACAGGGAGGGGCAGGAGATAAGCTGTGACATCATCTAATGTCAGTAGTGATGTAATGATGGGTCAGTGTTATCATATAGAGGTCATTGTACAGGGAGGGAGAGAGATAAGCTGTACATACCATGTATTGTAAGTAGTGATGTAATGATGGGCAGTGTTATCTATATAGAGGTCATTGTACAGAGATGGGAGGAGATAAGCTGTGCATCATCTATTGTCAGCAGTGATGTAATGATGGTCAGTGTTATGTATATAGAGGTCATTGTAAGGGAGGGGGAGGAGATAAGCTGTGACATCATCTATTGTCAGTAGTGATCAATGATGGGTCAGTGTTTATCTATATAGAGGACATTGTACAGGGAGGGAGAGGAGATAAGCTGTGACATATCTATTGTCAGTAGTGATGTAATGATGGTCAGTGTTATCTATAGAGGACATTGTACAGGGAGGGAGAGGAGATAAGCTGTGTACATCATGTATTGTCAGTAGTGATGTAATGATGGGTCAGTGTTATCTATATAGAGGTCATTGTACAGAGATGGGGAGGAGAATAAGCTGTGACATCATTATTGTCAGTAGTGATGTAATGATGGGTCAGTGTTATCTATAGAGGTCATTGTACAGGGAGGGGGAGGAGATAAGCTGTGACATCATCTATTGTCAGTAGTGATGTAATGATGGGTCAGTGTTATCTATATGAGGTATGTACAGGGAGGGGGAGGAGATAAGCTGTGACTCATTGTCAGTAGTGATGTAATGATGGGTCAGTGTTATCTAGCTAGGTCTTTGTACAGGGAGGGGGAGAGATAAGCTGTGACATCATCTATTGTCAGTAGTGATGTAATGATGGGTTCATTGTTATCTATATAGATGTCATTGTACAGGGAGGGGGAGGAGATAACGTGACATCATCCTATTGTCAGTAGTGATGTAATGATGGGTCAGTGTTTCTATATAGAGGTCATTGTACAGGGAGGGGGAGGAGATAACTTGTGACATCATCTCATTGTCAGTAGTGATGTAATGATGGGTCAGTGTTATCTATATAGAGTCATTGTACAGGGAGGGGGAGGAGATAAGCTGTGACATCATCTATTGTCAGTATGATGTAATGATGGGTCATGTTATCTATATAGAGGTCATTGTAACAGGGAGGAGGAGGAGATAAGCTGTGACATCATCTATGTCAGTAGTGATGTAATGATGGTCAGTGTTATCTATATAGAGGTCATTGTACAGGGAGAGGGGAGGAGATAAGCTGTACATCATCTATTGTCAGTAGTGAGGTAATGATGGATCAGTGTATCTATATAGAGGTCATTGTACAGGGAGGGGGAGGAGATAAGCTGTGACATCATCTATTGTCAGTAGTGATGTAATGATGGGTCAGTATTATTATATAGAGGTAATTGTACAGGGAGGGGGAGGAGATAAGCTGTGACATCATCTATATTGTCAGTAGTGATGTTTGATGGTCGTGTTATCTATATAATGATCATTGTACAGGGAGGGGAGGAGATAAGCTGTGACATCATCTATTGTCAGTAGTGATGTTAGTGATGGGTCAGTGTTATCTATATAGAGGTCATTGTACAGGGAGGGGAGGAGATAAAGCTGTGACATCATCTATTGTCAGTAGTATGTAATGATGGGTCAGTATTATCATATAGAGTAATGTACAGGGAGGGGGAGGAGATAAGCTGTGACATCATCTATTGTCAGTGATGAGTAGTGATGGTCAGTGTTATCTATAGATGTCATTGTACAGGGAGGGGGAGGAGATAAGCTGTGACAATCATCTATGTCAGATTGTGATGTAGTGATGGGTCCAGTGATATCTATATAGAGGTCACTGTCAGGGAGAGCAGGAGAAGGAGAAAAGCTGTGACATCATCTATTGTCAGTAGTGATGTAATAATGGATCAGTGATATCTATATAGAGGTCATTGTACAGGGAGGGGGAGGGGATAAGCTGTGACATCATCTATTGTCAGTAGTGATGTAATGATGGTCAGTGTTATCTATATAGAGGTCATTGTACAGGGAGGAGGAGGAGAGAAATAAGCTGTGACATCATCTAGTCGCAGTAGTGATGTAATGATGGGTCTGTTATCATATAGTAGAGGACATTGTACAGGGGAGGGGGAGGAGATAAGCTGTGACATCATCTATTGTCAGTAGTGATGTAATGATGGTTAGTGTTATCTATATAGAGGTCATTGTACAGGAGGAGGAGGAGATAAGCTGTGACATCATCTATCGTCAGTATGATGTAATGATGGTGTAGTGTATCTATATAGAGGTCATTGTACAGGAGGAGGAGAGGAGGATAAGCTGTGACTCATCTATTGTCAGTAGTGATGTAATGATGGGGTCAGTGTTATCTATATAGAGGTCATTGTACAGGGAGGGGGAGGAGATAAGCTGTGACATCATCTATTGTCAGTAGTGATGTAATGATGGGTCAGTGTTATCTATATAGAGGTCATTGTACAGGGAGGGGGAGGGGATAATGTGACTATTTAGCCATTGCACCTAGGAATGCTCTCCCTCAGATTCAGGTCTGATCCCTGATCCCAGCCTATCAGTAATGCATCTATGTTATTTCATTTTTGCCCGCCCACAGCCTTCATACGGTGATTTTGGAACCTTAAAGCACAGCCCCATTCAGACCTGTAGTTGATTTAAGGTCCCATATTGATTGCAGGTGCTCTCAAGGCTTTAAGGAATCAATAAGCCATCCTGATGTGTATATTCAAAGACAATTTTGATTGTGTCATTAAAAAATACAACTCGTCATACAAAAAACAAGCCATGGTAAAAAAAATTAAAGGGGTTGTCCAGTTCCAACATGTTTTTCCTATGCACAGGATAGGTACAACCTCCTGGTGGTTGTGGTTCCTCAATACATGGAGCCACTGGGGATACACTGCTCTATTCTCTATGGCACATAGGTCGAGCACATACTTTCTCTGGGCCCTCCATTCCTTTCATTTGGGGCCCCCTTTCTTTGATCCATGGGGGGGGCCCACCACTGGGATCTCATTAATCAGCAAGGTAGCTCTTATCCTTGTGGTGACTGGACAATCCCTTTAAATTCATAATTCCACTGGTGCAGTGCACCAAGAGAGCTCAGATCACATAGAAGAGATCAGCTGTTAGGTCACATGTCTGACAACAGGGGTGTATCTCTGTTTCCATGGACACACAGTCAGAATTCTGAAGCCACTTTGTATATAAAGAAAGAAACCACAGAAAATTTGTAGAAAACCAGTAAATTTACTTGACATTGGCTTAAAAAAGGTATTAGGAATGCGTCAGGTCACAGAAAGGGGATATTTTTAAGTATGTGGCAAACCCAAATAGGAGTAAAAAGGTCCAATGTATTTTCAGAAAGCTGGGAACTCGGATCTCTCAGGATTCCCTGATTAGGAGCACGTGACACTCACAAAACTACACCAAAATCACTCAACTTTCTGGAGTTGAATAGAGGAGATGTGCTATGGCAGTATACACACTATGATAGTATTATGTGTACACACTATGGCAGTATGATGTATGCACACAATGGCAGTATTATGTATACACACTATGGCAGTAGTATGTATACTCACTATGGCAGTATTATGTATACACACTATGGCAGTATTATGTATACTCACTATGGTAGTATTATGCATTCACACTATGGCAGTATTATGTATATACACTATGGTAGTATTACGTATTCACACTATGGCAGTATTATGTATATACACTATGGTAGTATTATGTATACTCACTATGGCAGTATTATGTACAGTATATACACTATGGTAGTATTATGTATACTCACTATGGCAGTATTATGTATACTCACTATGGCAGTATTATGTATACTCACTATGGCAGTATTATGTATACTCACTATGGTAGTATTATGTATATTACACTATGGCAGTATTATGTATACTCACTATGGTAGTATTATGCATTCACACTATGGCAGTATTATGTGTATACACTATGGTAGTATTAGGTTATACACTTTGGCAGTATTATGTGTATACACTATGGTAGTATTATGTATACTCACTATGGCAGTATTATGTATACTCACTATGGTAGTATATGTATATCACTATGGCGTATTATGTGTACTCACTATGGTATATTATGTTACACACTTGGAGTAGTTATGGTGTATACACTATGGTATATTAGGTTAACATTTGGCAGTATTATGTGTATACACTATGGTAGTATTAGGTTATACACTTTGGCAGTATTATGTATATACACTATGGTAGTATTAGGTTATACACTTTGGCAGTATTATGTATATACACTAGGTAGTATTAGGTTATACACTATGATAGTATTATGTATATACACTATGGTAGTATTATGTATACACACTATGGCAGTATTATTTATACACACTATGGTAGTATTGTGTATACACACTATGGCAGTATTATGTATTCACACTATGAAAGTATTTTGTATACACGCTATGGCAGTATTATATGGGAACTGTGTTGTATTATTTGAACACTACCTGTAAGCACCTATCTATGGTGTTAAGGCAGTATTATATATGTACAATATGGCTGTATTACACAATTGTGAATTTCAGCGTTACTATTGTGATATTATTTAGATAATACTGTCAGTACTATTCTTAATTTATCACCTTGATACAATATGGATCCCATCATATGTGACATTGGCGTATCTAATCCTATCATATCCGCTGCTAAACCTGTGAAGTGTGGTACTCATTTCTTAGCTTGTGTATCTAAGCAGGCCCCCCGTGTGATGATGGATGAGCCCTGGTGTCTCTGGGTGTAGCAGAGATGTGGATGTGAGGTTGGGGTCTGTGCAGTCTTCTATCCGCTCCCAAGTTTGGTCAATTCCATATCTGTCAATGTTTGGGTTGGCAGCGCGGAGAGAGTCCAGTCTCGTTGCATCATCACCCCCATCATCCCACCCTCCTGCTGCATCTATTCTCTATAATATCTTCTCTGCTACTTCTACTTATCTTGGCCACTGCAGAAATATATACTTGCCCCAATACCTTACTTACTGCCCCTCACCCTATAAATCCTGATCCTGGGTCTGCAGGGTGGTCCCAGCAGCCTGGCATGCACCCGCCGGGTGATTCTTCACATAGCTGACTCCATAGTTCACGCAGAGATTTACTGGGTCATTGTTCTTTATATAAACTTCACAGACGCCAGAATGATGCCCCCCGAGGGATGGAAGTTGCCCCCTCCTCCTCATACCACCTACGCTCAGTTCATACATGCCCCCCACCCCCATTCCTCTCTGCCACATCCCGCCTGGCATTGTGCAGGAATAAATAGGACGCACCCTTCTAATTCAGAATAATACTTTGTTTCCATTTCTCTGCTTGCTGTCAGTGAATAGCAACACTCAGAGGCTTAACATACGCACATAACTTCTCACAGCAGAAGGTCTGCTACAGTGTTGCATCTCAACATTCCTGAGGAATCCATTATCTTCTTCAACTACACATTGTAGCAAACCCTCAGCACAGGAGAGATTTGTCCCTAATTCTGGATTACAGATCAAGAGCCTTATAGATCTCTTGTTGCCTTAAACTCATTCTTGCCAACATTGAGGACTCTAAAAAAAAACAAAGACAAATATAATTCTCCCGCATCCGAGGGGCTGTATATTAAATATTAAATCTACCATCATATATGATAAGCCAGGGACATTACTGATAGATCCAGGCACCGTGACTCTGGTAATCTTCTCATATTTGTTATCCATTACCTACTTTTAAGTTTATGCTAATAAAGGGCTCTGGGGGGTGTTACCAGACATCCCTCAGTGCTGCAGCTTCACAGGCTGTTACTCTGTCTCCTCTGCCTGCTCCCTCAGGACTTCACCTCTCCTTCTACCTGTTGTAATCTCACACAGTGGGATGGGGAAAGTGCTCCTGCACAGTGTAACAGCCTGTGAAATCAACAGCACAGAGGGGCCCTGGAGCTTAATTATAAATATGGAATCTAGACAGAAGTAGGCCATAGATGCCAAATTTAAGAAGATTACCAGTCATCCGAAACTTGTATTGTTATTTTTCCAGGAAATATATATAAAAATCGACAAATGGGTGTTACCATCTTCCTTATATTTTGTAGGTACATACCCCATGCACAAGTCTCTTAGCAGTGATCAGATAGTTAGGTCGCATTCACATAGCAATTGAATTTGGGATTTGCTCCTTGTATTGTGCTCTGTGCATATCATTGCCCCTAGTAGGGGGTACCAGGGAGTTGTTTGTGAAGCATTGGATGATATGACTACATCTAACTACGTGGTCTCTATCTAATGTCAGTACAAACCGGCGACTGCTCAAAATATTTTCCTAATTTTTTGGCTTTTGGCATTTCCCTGATTAAATGCTTCGTAAATGAACAAAACCAAAAACTGGACACACACCTGCCGCCTGGTCACAGCGAGATAACACCGCGCGTCCACATCCGCCACTTACTAAATTTGCCAATAATACGACATAGAAATGGAGCCAGCATTAAACAGACCAGAACCATGCTATGTCTAGTGCTCAGAGCAGATCAACCATCTACAGGGCCCTGACTTGCATACAAATTCAACTTAAGCCCAAACCTACAGACCCTATCTTGTATGTAACCCGGGGACTGCCTGTAATACGACATAGAAATGGAGCCAGTGTTAAACGGACCAGAACCATATTGTGTCTAGTGCTCAGAGCAGATCAACCATTTATAGGGCCCTGACTGACATATTATATTACTATGTTATTGTGTATGTGGTACTATATATTTGGTGATGACCTGACTGAAAAGTTGTTGTTTTATAGCTAAATATCAGGAGATTTTAGTTTATTCTGTGGTTTTGGTTGGTTATACTGGATTTATAACATAGCAACCAGTCAGAATCCAGCTCTCAATTTCCAGTTGTCCTTTGAAAAATGAAAGCTGGAATGTGATTGGTTACTATGGATAACTGCTCCACTGGTCTGTTTGTGTGATGAAATGGACCCCGCTCTTTATCTATCAAATATGTTTGACAGAAAAATCTGTCTATGTGGCTCATATCAACTAATTAGAGCGCTGATTTCATTTCTCCTAAAAGGTTCAAAGAATAAAAGCTGAGCAGTGATTGGTTCCTGAGGCAGATGTGTCCTAGTACAGATATAATACATGGGGCCTACTAGGCCTCATAATTTTTCTGGGACAAATTAGTATATAAACCACATCCAATTCCAAGTCCCAATTGTGGTATAAACTGCCATAGTCAACTCCGCCCATAACCACACCCTCTTGACTACTTTGAATCACAAAGTTATTAACTTTGGCACAAATATCTAATAAATCCAACAGCAAAGGAAAGAAACTGGCAAAATTGTGCTAAATCTTGTGCAAACTTGCAAAGTTGATAACCTCATACCACTTTTAAGAAATAACGGTGTCACATCAGACAGGGGTAAGCCATCTTGTCGTGGCCTTACATAGCCTTCACTGATATATAGTTGTGATGGATGCTGGGAGTTGTAGTACTTGCTCACCCTCTGCCTTCTCTACTTCCAGTTGGCCTCCAAGTATGACCCCCACCTGGAGGCCGAGCTGAGGCAGTGGATAGAAAGCACAACCGGGAGGAACATTGGAAACAAGTTCATGGAGTCCCTGAAAGATGGCGTCATCCTGTGCGAGTGAGTGCAGCTCTTATCTATGTCTGTATTACGGAGGTGACATAAATCATAATCTAATATATTCCCTCTTTCCGTCTCACACAGTTTAATCAACAAGCTGGAGCCTGGATCCGTCAGGAAGATCAATGAGTCTACACAGAACTGGCATCAGGTAAGTGACAACTGAGCTGCAGTACCAGACACGGCCTCTAAAAGGGTGTGGCGCTGTTTCTGGAAAAAACTGTTCAAATCCTATTAGAAGGTGGTAATTCTGATAATTACTTCCACTAGGCAGTAATATCACATTTCAGCTGGATAGGGGTTTACTAAAAATATTGGGAATAAGTTAATCAATGTTTTATGTCTCTACAGCTGGAAAATATTGGAAACTTCATCAAGGCCATCACAGCATACGGAGTCAAACAACACGACATCTTCGAGGCTAATGACCTGTTTGAGAACACCAACCTCACCCAAGTTCAGTCCACACTTCTCGCCCTGGCCAGCGTGGTAAGTTGTCCTATTTAAGTTGCAACCAATCAGAACATTGCTTCTATAACCTGCCATAAAAACCAGGAATGCAGCAATCTGATTGGTAGATCTGAAAGTTACTGTAGTCCACAGCAAATATTCACACACAAATCCAAGTGGAAAATCTGTTGCATTTCCGTGTACAGGGGTTCTTAAAGGGGTTGTCCACTTACAGTAAATAATTGATATTTTTTGTGCATGCAATTTTCTAATATACCTTCTGTAACAATTCCTCACATTTTTCTCTGATCGCTGATATTCTATTGGAAGCTTTATTGCTTACTTCCTGTGGATGAAAAAAGGTCCCTGGTCATGTGATGTCACACAACAGCTCTGAATACTCTCTGAGATGGAACTGTATATATGTGTGACATCACATGACCAGGGATATAACGAGCTGTTCACCCATGTGACATCACAGGAAACCTATATGTATTTATTAAAGAAGCTTAATATGAGGATGACAGTCTTCTCCCGCCACCTGGTGGTCAATATACACAGGATGACAGTCTTCTCCTGCCACCTGGTGGTCAATATACATAGGATGACAGTCTTCTCCCGCCACCTGGTGGTCAATATACACAGGATGACAGACTTCTCCTGCCACCTGGTGGTCAATATACAAAGGATGACAGTCTTCTCCCGCCACCTGGTGGTCAATATACTCAGGAAGACAGTCTTCTCCTGCCACCTGGTGGTCAATATACACAGGATGACAGTCTTCTCCCGCCACCTGGTGGTCAATATACACAGGATGACAGACTTCTCCCGCCACCTGGTGGTCAATATACTCAGGATGACAGTCTTCTCCCGCCACCTGGTGGTCAATATACACAGGATGACAGTCTTCTCCTGCCACCTGGTGGTCAATATACTCAGGAAGACAGTCTTCTCCTGCCACCTGGTGGTCAATATACTCAGGATGACAGTCTTCTCCCGCCACCTGGTGGTCAATATACTCAGGGCAGCAAATCATGTCATGTTGTTAGTTCCTTATGGTTGTAAATTGCATATTTAATTTATTAACTGACCATTTATTACACTCCAATCACATCCAGAGCTGCAAACTTGTGCAATTCTTCAGGCGTATGGTTTATTTTGATCAGAACAATTTCTCTGTCTTCAGTGTAAAGGATAGGGAAGAACAGGACAACTAGAATATGTAGATATACTGGAGCTACTACTTATAGCCGTGTAACCATGGAGCACACTATGCCATTGAATATCTTACAGTGTAGACTAAGGGCTGCTGAAATTTCCTGGTGCTCACATATTTCACCTTTAATATTTTAGGCCAAGTCAAAAGGAGCTAAAGTCAACCTTGGAGTCAAATATGCCGACCGACAGGAGAGGAAATTCAATGCGGACAAACTTAAGGAAGGGAGAAACATCATCGGGCTTCAGGTGAATTTGGGATTTGTGTATTCTCACTAGACACCAGCAGGGGGGGCTGTGGGTTCAGACATAATAGTAGCATAAATAAAGTAGAGGAAATGCCTCAAACATATCCAATACATGCGATGAAGTGTTCAGTCTAATAATCCCAAAGGATTTACAGGGAATGACCTTATAATGGTGCATTTTATATCCCAACCCTCACCACCAGATGGCAGCACAGTTTAGGTTAGAAGGATAGTGGAGCGATAGGAGATGGTACAAAGCTCTTCTCACTAGCTCATGGGGAATACATGGTTAAACCCTTTGGTCTTCTTGCAGATGGGAACCAACAAGTTTGCCAGCCAAAAAGGGATGACATCCTACGGCACCCGTAGACATCTGTATGACCCCAAACTGGGCACCGACCAACCAGTGGACCAGGCCACCATCAGCTTACAAATGGGCACCAACAAAGGGGCATCCCAGGTACGTTTAACCCTTCCCGGAGAAGTGTAATTATAGCTTTGTCTATGGCGTTAGTATAAAGAAAAGAAAAATGCATTTATATATTCCAGGATTGTAGAGTCGCCAAGTGCACTGGGGGAGTGTCCTCACACTGCTGTGCTCTGTGCTCTCTACATTGAGCTACTTTGCAGCCTCTCTCCTATGTGTTGCTGTGTTAATATTAATTTCTTTCACTTTAATGGGAGCCGTAGACATGAGTATAGAGGGAGCTCCCCCTAGTGGTGACTGCAGGTTACTCAAATTTTTCAAACATTCTTGAAAGTAGTGTTTATCTATGATGCTTATAGTAAAGGGTGTTCTAGGATTTAATTTTGGCCACCTTTCCTCCGAATACCAAAATACCAAATCAGCAAGGATATGTCACCCGGCAGAGTCACCGATCAGCTGGTTGGAGCGGTCTCAGCACTTGGGTGACTGCTGCTTTCACTTCCTTGGCCTTTGATGTCGCCTCTATCAGTCACTTGATCTGTTTGCAGCTCAATCCTATTCAAGTGAATGGGGCTGAGCTGCAATACCACAGACTACCACCATACAATTGAGGCGCTGTGCTTAAAGGGGTTTTCCCACCAAAAAAAAAAGTTAGGCCCTATCCACTGGTTAGGGCCTAACTTGCTGATCAGTGGGGGTCTCAGTGCTGAGACCCCCACAGATCACGAAAACGAGGGTCAGCAGATCTAGGCACAGCAGATCATTACCCTTTTACACATAATAAGTGGATGTGAACATCACATAATGGGAAGCAATGACATAACATTATTCCTATCTCCTCAGGCCGGCATGACGGCTCCAGGCACCAAGCGCCAGATCTTCGAGCAGAAGCTTGGCATGGAGCAGTGCGACACCCAGACCATACCCTTGCAAATGGGCACAAACAAGGGGGCATCCCAGCAAGGCATGACTGTGTACGGCCTCCCGCGCCAGGTCTACGACCGCAAGTACTGCTTGGACCCCAATGAGCTCCTGTACCCCAACGAGGACGGCGAGTACGACGGCAGCCATCAGTATTACAACTCCGAGTAACACCATCCATACCCAAAATAACCCGTACACCACCCTCTTCTGTGCCAGTGTGTGCCTGCTACTGTGGCAGAGAACGGTGTTCATGCTGCCCATTCTATGCCAGTGTGTGCTAGTTGCTCTGGCAAAGGGGGGTTAAACGCTACCCACTATCCGTGTTTGCTCTTGCAAAGGAAGAAATAGATGATGCCCGCTCTGTGCCAGCCTGCCTTCTGGCAATTAGATGCTGCCCGTCCCATACCTGCTGTTCTGGCAGAGAATGACGTTCATCCTACCCACTTTCTGCTCTCCTGGCAGGAAAGGGGTAAAAACTTGCCATTCTGTGCCAGCCTATGCCCGCTGCTTTGGCAGTAAAGAAATAAACCCATTCCCTCTGCGCCTGACACCACTCTACAAGAGACTGACAACCAGCGCCACATTGCCTCTATATTGTATTCAGGTGGACGTCTGCAGAGCATTGCACCCCCTCCGCTTCTTCTTTCCCTCACGGCTGGTGGGGCATAAACATTTTTTTTTATTATTGTTATTTTGTTGGGGTGTGTGGGGGGGATGTAAAAGCTACAGATCACAATCCTTCTCCTATATTAAGCACCGCTGCTTCTCTAGTCTGCAGAGCGTCACTGCAGAGGTGGGCAGAAAGGACCGGAGTAGGTGACGTCAGGGCAGCGATGCTCTGCAGCTAGCTACGAGTGGATGGGACACTGTGCAAGATGGGAGGGATTTCTATAGGACAATGTTCTGGCAGGTGAGAGGTGGATAGGGTGACGGATGACCGCTGAGATGGGTGCAATGCTCTGCAGAATACATAAATGACTTGCCTGGCTAGGTTTTATGCATGTCCCTCGCCCCCCCCCCCCCCTTTCCTCTCATCACCGCAGTAATTGACACGTCACCTCTGCTCTGTTCAAGAACCGACTGCAAATATATTTCTAGATCTATATTTCTACATGGGCTCCGTGTGCTTTATTCCTGTGTGTGAATCCATCCATAGAGGTGGGAGGCATCAGAGACCAGCAGGAAAGAAAAGGTTAAACAATGCGGCTCTATTCCCACACATTCCTCATTCTCCATACATAACGCTTCCATAAACAGCGCCACATTTGCCCATAGGTTGCATCAGGTACTGCAGCTCAGTTCCATTAAAGTGAAGTGGGCCAAGCTGCAATACAAACTATGAACAGATGTGATGCTGTTTATGGAAGAAATCAGCCATGATTCCTTAATCCTGGACAGCCCCTGTAAGAAAGACCCATCAAAGAGAACTTCATCACAGAAGGGTATCCTGACTATCCCTGTAGGACCTAGTGATGGTCATGGATGAGAGTGTGAACAGCATCTGAACATCTCTCCTATGGTGAAGCATTGCACAAGACCTGGGATGACATCATGATGGGGGAGGAGCCAGAGTCCTGCTCTGGGGGATGCAGTGACCCGTAGACAGCTCTGTCTGCACTTGTTACTCATATATGTATTGATCTACAGCACCGGATACACATCCAGGATACATAGTTCCAATATTTGCCCTCCTGCTTTCAGGGGAACAAAAGCAGGACACTTGTCCCTCCTCAATCATGACATCACAAAAGGTCCTTTACCATGTATGAACATTTGGAAAGTACATGGATGATGCTCCCTCTAGTGGCCAAAATATATGTGACCATTTATTTATTCTTATTTATTTTATGGGGGAAATTTTTTTTATATTTATTGCATTTTTTAAAGTATTACTTTGGCCACACAATCCCATCATGTCTCCCCTTGAGAACTACACCAAAAAAACAAGTAGGAACCATTATGGACAGAATTTTTGGGAAACTCCAACACCCAAATTTTAAATCCAGGTCATTTCCAATTTACTTATTGTAATTTCAAGCTTCTACTTTAGCACCTGGCCTCACCCTGCGATGCACTACTTAACACCCCCTCCTCTCTGAGTGACTGCTAGTATACATACAACCAGACACCTGTTACAGCTTTCACTCAGAGCATTTCTGTTTTGGAAAGAAAGCAGTAATGTTCTCCTAATGCGCTACAAATTTGCAGGGAGGTGTAGCAATGTCACATTAGGAGAGCCACAGAGTATTATAGGCAGAGATGACACTAATACACAGGTATATATATATACACATGTGTCCACTGTTAGGCTATATTCAGACAAACGTATGCCCACCCAGTGCGCTAGAGAGGAGTAGGGGTGACCATCCCCTCTCCAAAGAGATGCCCGGCCGTGTCCACTGGGAAAGATAGGACATGTTCTAGCTTTTCCCAGTGTACACAGCGGTACGATGCGACGAGTAGTGACGTCTATAGTATATACTACCCTCATTCGTCCATGCAAATGTAGCCTTACATCTCATGACTCTCCCATCCAATTGCTGAAGTCTGTAGTGGTAAACAGATACCAGTGTGGTCAGAACTAGAGGATCCATGAAGGTCGGGTCACTTTGAGAAACCCCTTGTATGGTGAGCCACTATACGCCTCTTCTCTGCTTGTCAGAGGAGACACTAAGCCGATGCAATCACTGTAACATCTCAGAAACTTCTATGACAAGCTTAGATACTCCAGATTTTTATTAGGCCACAGTTGACAACATCTTGATTTATGGATACATTTGGCATAAACTGGCAGATACGGGCATCCTTTTTACCTCTGCCTGACCAGTATAGGTCTCATCCTTACAGGAAAGACTAGATCACCCTGCTGCTCCTGCTGAGGGAAGTATACGTAATAGGGGGGACGGGTGCAACAGAACTGCATCCATCCCCAGCCTCCGCTGAGGTCCCTCCATCACTGGAGGTAACATCCTTTCGCATGAGAATTTCCCACACACGTTCTGCTTTTGTTTCTCACTCGTGTCTGACCCCTTTTATTCAATGGGTTTTGGCAGAAAGCAGGGAAAACTGATCAAAAAAGGGAAAAACTGACCCACTAAAAAGGGATTGGAATCTGATGGAAAATATCAATGTTAGGCTACATTCACACACATGTATGGGGGACGTATATACGGCCGATATACACTCACCGGCCACTTTATTAGGTACACCATGCTAGTAACGGGTTGGACCCCCTTTTGCCTTCAGAACTCGTTTTTTATGAAAATGTGAAAAATCGCACCTAACGTTCAAAGGCCCATAACATCCTACAAAAATAAGAGGATGCCTAAAAAACCATGTCCACATAAATTAGACATTTAGTGAATGTTAGTTATTACATTTTTTTGCGGTTATGACTATGTATGGAAAAAGTAGAACATTTTGAAGTTCGAAAATCAAGAATTTTTCCAAATTTCCACCAAATATCTGATTTTCTCATGAATAAATGCAAAACATAACACCAAAATTTTTCAACTAACATTAAGTACAAAGTGTCACGAGAAAACAATTTTAAAATCACTTGGATATGTTAAAGCGTTTCGAAGTTATAACCATTTATAGTGACACAGGGCAGATTTGAAAAAATGGGCCGTGTCAGGAAGGTGAATAGTGGCTTCAGTGTTAAGGGGTTAATATCCACAGAATATGAAGTTTTTTTTGTTAGCCTATATAGCGCTCTGCCTGTAGCAGGGTGTCCCAAGGGCATGTGCTATTCATTCAAGGCAGTGTGTCTCTCAGCTCATGCCTGCTCTTCACTCCTCCCTCCTGCAGAGCAAAGGATGACTAATCAACACAATGGAGGGGTAGGAGGGACTTCCCAGTAGAAATAAGATGAGGCAGACTGCCTTGCATGATTAGCACAAGCTCTTGGGGCACCCTGGTCCTTCAGGCAGGTTGCAGGGTAGTCCAGTAGAAACAATTTTTTCAAATGACCGGAGCTCATAATCCCAACATCGATTAATGCACAGTTCCTCCTTATTTGTACACCACTCCAAACACGAGAGATCACTTTTGGGAATAAGTCACCATTCAGACAAGAAACCGCTATGTTTTCACTTCTGTCCCAGTCTCCTCCATTCACTGTGTATAAGAGACATATCCAGACATAGTGTAGACAGTATGTTCTGGTTTGCTATATGATATAAACTACAATTACTGAAGATAAGAAGATTCCCATCCAGATCAGAAAACCACACACCTCATGCCTCACAGTCGGTTTTATTAAAAAAAAGAAAAGAAAAATCACTTTTACATCAAAGTGGTGACAGATCTCTGCTGTTCGGTGATAGACACTGCAATCATCATCTACAAAATAAAATATTTTTTAAAAAAATCTTGAATTTCTAGTCCACAGACACGTAACACCGGGATTGGTATATACAATGGAAAAATAAAATTGCAGGATTACAGTATGGTGCCCAGAACACTGTGTGACCATGGATGCCCCCAATTAAAGGGGTCTTCCCATAGAATAGAGGATAAGTGCCCCATCAATGGGACCCATTATGATAGCAAAAATGGAGGGTCCTGATGTTCCCCATGTGACTGGAGTAGTAGTAGTGTACATGTAGGACCAGGTCACATCTATGGGGTAGAGATGCAATACACAGCTCGCCATCTGTCCCCAGGAGGTCACACATCTCCTCCAATCATACAGGAGAATCCTATTTAATGATTAATGACATGTCCTGGTGATCAGATACTTTTTCCTATCCAATGAAGATGTTACATCTTGTTAAGGGTTAAAAGGATTGTCCAATGACCGATCTGTGGCTGTCTGACTATTGGGACCCTCATGAACCTGGAGAACCAGAACATCACGGTGGTGCCCATAAGTGACCCTTGTCTCATCCAATTCCTAGGGAAAAGCAGCCCCATAGAAGAAAATAGAACTCAGGACACCCAGTAGGCAGCCAGCGATATGACACTGACCTCTGATCCTGCGGGTCATGGTCACACATTGGGCATAGTGTACGTGTGACAGCGCCACCTTATGGCAGAACCAAGTTACTACACATCACACCAGATCCCAGGAGACACAAGTAGCTTCTCCATTCCTATCATGGAGGGGGAGCTCAATCCGCAGCATAAAGAGGACACAACTTGCCCCTGCCTGCCTAGATCAGGTGGAGATGCCCTTTAACTAAAGCAGCTCACTAGTTTGACTTCTGGCCAATGTAAATAATTTTAGGTTTTCAGGTAAAGTAAGAAAGTTTGGGAGTAGATTCTTGTGTAGAATCAGGACATACTCCAGTCACATCCAGAGCTGCAGGCAGAAGCAGGTTCTACAATGCAGCATGCTGGCATGTGCACTGAGGAAGCTACATCTGATGCAATTCTCCATAGACGAATACCAGATGCAGCACTACATAGTCTCAATTTACACCCTGAGCTGCACTCACAAGCAGGTACCGTAATACCATCTGCAGTGAGAGCAGCGAGGGCAGGTAAGTACCGCTATAAACACGTCAGCTTCTGCATCCAGTCACACCAAAAGCTGCTGTAAGGTCAAGGCCCATAAAGCTGTAGACGTTACAGCACACTATGAATACATCATCTGCAATGCACCACAGCAGAGCACTCGCTTGAGGTTATAACCGACAGGCAGCAGCTCTGGTTGTGAATGGAGCACATGCTGGAAGTTGAGATATGTAGTGTAGCAGTTCAGAACTTTTTTTTGCAAAAGAAACAAAATCAATTAAAACGTGAGAACCGAAAGAAGAACAGCTGCAGCACCGTGACAATGTGCCCCCGACCTGTGAGGTCGGGAGGAACGTACATAAATAACACGGGATAATAATCACTAGGGAAAAATAATCACAAATTAACCTAAATCCTCCTATAAACTCGCAGTCTGACGCCTCCAGATGCTATCAGCCGAGGCTCAGCATTTATTTACAGTGAAGTCTTGAATGTCGCTGTCCTGCTGCCACCAGGGGGCGCTCTGAACTTGTCCTTGGGAAGTCCGGTGAGTAGTAGGGACCTATGTACAGAGGGCATCTGGTACCAGATCACCCTCCGGGCGCGATGCTACTGATTGGCAGCTTCACAAGCATCGATCCAGTCACTGTACACGTCCACAGGTTCTGACAGGTCTGGACCGGAAGGGTTAAGGGGAAACGTACAGACATAGACCAGACAGGAGAGGGCGTGGGGAGCCCAAATTCTAAGCACCAGTATCAAGCCTGGCACCAAACAATCAAGACGTGGTGGTGATGTCCTTATGCCTCTACTTTTACTATGTGTACAGCGCCCCCTCACCTTATGCTGTGAAAGTCTATGTCTAAGTATCTAAAGGCCCAAATTGAGATTATTTTGCCCTCCAATATATTGGGATATATCACTAGGATCCTAAGTTGTTCCATACTATGGGTCTCAGTACCATTCATCGCTTACTGTCATCAGGGTTATGTGTACAGAAACCCTCCTAGCTCTGCCATTCACTGCAAGATGTGGTGTGAAAAGCCCTAGCTACAGGTGAATGTGGGGAGCAGATGGAATTGTAATGCCTTAACACGGCTGAGGGTTTGTTACATTTTCATCTCCTAGATGTCCATTAAAATTTTTCCATTGCCATCTACTGAGCTGTACGAGGGTTTGGTTTTTTTATCAGGAGATGTAGTTTTCATTGCAACCGTTTTGAGGTACATTGCAAAGTGCGATTTTCGATTCACTGTAGCAGTTGAGGGGTTCAATGCAGACAATGTATTTACCATATACATGGATGGCAGATTATGGAAAGTGATTTCCAGGGTCTCTACTTTACAGCGGGTTGTGTAGTAGACATTGTTTATATCAATCTGGCCTGATAAGGCTCTGGAAATCTCCATCACCAGGATAGATTATTAATCAGGATTATCCTGAGCGCATAGGATTACCCTTTACTGCCTGTGACCACATGACACACAATATTCAGGTGCCGTTCTAGTCTAGTAATGGGCGCCTCTATATTGTGTCTGAAGGGAAAATGAGATTGAAACCGACCCTTGTTCTAAGAAAGGATACATGTGATGGGGGTCTGGAACTCCTCCAGGCACACGGTGCAGGAGATGACCCCCGTATTCCGGGCTCTGTCCCTGAGAAAAGAAAGAAACAGATATACTTGTCAGACAATCCTTCAGCAGTCATTTTCTAGGAGAGTATTTTTGCATGGAAACCCCCTTTAAGCCATCCCTATTGTGATCCCCCCAAATATTAGCTTATGTCTATCAAACATTCTCTGGGTCACTAGAAAACTCAGTCATTAGGTGGGAGTCATTCCCACCAGCGGTGATTAAATAGGTGAACAGGACTGACAGTGCAGAACCCCCTGAAACATGGAGCAGCGATAGAAGAAACAATCACTAAGACAGTTTGGGGAGTCACATCATGGCGTCTCCTGTACAGACAGAGCTCAGTGATAACAGCACATGGGCTGCAGCGATGGACTGGTGCTTACTTATTCATACCTATGAGATTGGACAAAAACATGTTCATATTCACATGGGGCAACAGTCAGGACCGAGCTGATATAAAGGCTCATTCAGGCATGTTCACCAGTCTGTGTAATAGGCAGTTCAGGACAAGGACACACAGGGGTGGCCACAATGAATTGAGCTCCAGCTATAGCCCACTGCCTATTCTAATTCCTGTAGGATGGCAGCTACGCAATTTCACAGGCTACATACAACACGCATAAAACAGAATTAAGAAGCTGCGTGTTGTATGCAGCCTATACAACACGCAGCTTGTTAATTCTAGGCCTCAATTTCAGCAGATTTTGTATACAGTGAGTGGCTGCAGCATGTCCCATTTACGGGTGGGAGTCTGTCAATGTTTGCTGTATACCAGGGAACCGGAGCACATGTCACATGACCCTTATTATAAGCGGAGATGGGTCACGTGACTAAGAACAAGTATCAGGCACACATGGCGGTCACAATCTTACATCTTTACATCGCAGGATTTCTCGTGGTTACAGAATGGACATGTGAACTGGGTGTCGAGATTTCCCGTCATCTTCTTCTTGGGGGGAGGCTTTCTCTTTGACTTTCTGCGTCCCATTTTCTATAACTACAGGGGAAAAAAAAAACAAAAAACGGATTGTTACTGCAGGCATCAACCGCTGGTAACTACATTGTACAGCCACACTGCTCTCCTGCTGGGAGTCATAGTGCTGGGAGACTGTTATGGCATCTAGGTTGCCACATTCAGATATCCATTCCTCTTATTCTCCTGCTGACGTTGTTATTTTGGGAGACAAGTTGTATTTTTTTTGCAGATAAGTAAATGGAAAAACATAGCTGACCTCAGCTGTGCCCTGTGTGTAGAGGTCACCAGCGAGACATGTGATCTACATCACACGTGAGCACTGCAGACGGATCTAAGAGCCAGCACTACAGGGGGCAGGTAAGTTTATTCAGTCAGATAAGCCCTTAAAGGGATGTTTCCACAAAGAGAAGTTTCTTAAATATAAGATAAATTCTTACATAACAAATTCTTAACACTAAAATACAGAATTTCACAGATATAAATCCAACCCTTTTCTATCAGTCCTAGTGTACACAACTTTGGTTGCTCTGGTTTCCGACCCTGTATCTTCTGAGTTCAGGGTCGGGGAAGACAACTGGTTCTTCTGTCTGACGCTGCACTGAGCTGCTCTCTGGAAAATTTGATTAGTATGTGTTATAGGTGAGATATAGCAGAGCTGTGTACGTTATGCCTGTAATATTAGAGTGGAGAATGTCATGTGTAATATGCATCTCATTATTTCATCTCTGATCGGTCTCATGTGTTTGATGTGTCAGATACTTGTGAATGTTCAGAAGCCAAATAAAAGTGTATATAAACCTGCACCCTGATAATCTTAGCACATTGTCAGCTCACAGACTAGATGAATCACGAAGTGTCTGCTTAGAGAGTCCCACACTCACCCCTTGGAATATTACACTATCTATCACCGAGTGATAGGAGCTAAAACAGCAATAAAACTGAGCAAAATTGTACAGCAAGGGAATTAAAAAATTATCTTTATGGTGTAAACATCACTAGGGGAATTTTCTTTCATGTGCTTTTTCCCAGATGACATGCCCGCTTTCTTCAAGAAAGAGCACCACACCGGTGCATGGGTTGTATTTGGCATTTCACCTTTTCTAGACTGCACTGAAAAGAACAGATACGTAATACCAGACACAACCTTCAGATTCACTTCTGTGTCTCCCTAGGACAGTGGTTCTCAACCTTTCTAATGCTGTGACCCCGCAATACAGTTCCTCATGTTGTGGTGACCCCAAACCATGCAACTCGCAGTAAAAACACAATAAAATTGCGGCTCCGATGGCTTTAGGCGACCCCCAGTTTTGGTCGTTCGACCCCCAGGTTGAGAACCACTGCCCTAGGAGATCACGTTCAAACATGAGAGTGATATGCATTGGGGGAACCTCTAATCCTCCATTACTCCCTCAATGTAGGTCCCAGCAATGAGACTCGTATATAGGGAAGCATTTATACACATAAATATCTAGGTGGAAAACCCCTTAAAGTAAGTCTACCATCAAAATCTGTGATAGACTCTGGTAATCAACTTATATTTCTTATCCAAGGCCTCAATCCTACTAAAATCAACTTAAAATTATGATACTGAGCCTGAAGGGATGTGTAACCAGAGCCCCTCCATGTTGTAGCTTTAGTAACACTGTGAAGCAGAACCCCCCACCAACACCACCTCTGATGACATATGGACCGCTCATTATTTGAGCCCCAGAACCTGAGTCTCCGGCCAACCAGCAGCCTCGGATCCGGATCAGCCGGGTCATGTGACTCTAAAGTCACCAATTGGCTGCAGGAGTCACATGACTGTTACCACGTGGCAGGAGTGGGGAGAACAGACCTTACCCTCTTATCTCACCCCCTCCATGGATAATCCCTTCAAACACGTCACCCCCGATGTAAAGGTACAGAGCTATCATGACACGTACACATGTGACCCCCCCTACGGGTGATGCAGAGGGGCAGCACGTGACTGCGCACCGGCCCTGAGCTGGAGCCGCCATAAGGTGTGTACACTATGTGGCCCCTGAGGTACCGGAGCCGGGGCCCGCACACATGTTACAACACCCAAGTATATTCACCTCCGCGTTTCCCGCCTGATCCGCTGTCTCCTCCTTCTCCCTCACGTCTCCGATCAGCAATGAGTGTGGCAGGAAATCGCCCTCTCTCCGCACACACTTCCTGTTTCCGGTGCCCAACCAATCACTAGAGACGTAACACACGTTGTCCCGCCTGCTGAAGCTTCTGATTGGATGACTTAACAGGGAGTGTCTTATTGGCTGCAGAGACTCGTCATTCATCGAGAGAGGATTCGAAACGTGATTGGTGGAGAGAGTGAAAAGAAAAAAACAACTTACTGTTGATTGCGTCAACTCTGTGCGTTGTTGCTACACGTGATTGGTTGCTAAGGAGGCCTAGAACGTGAGGCTGAGCTATAGGGGAACGCTGCTAATTTCTGTTGTCAGCCACAAGTCCTGCGTTTTCTGCGTTGTTTACACATTGCAAAGTGACACGTGATCACGTGCTGCGGTTACATTGGAATGACGCAACGTGTGTCCGCGGCCTGAAGGGCAGCAGACTCCATAGCTATGTTATGGTGGCCGCACATGGGTTAGAGGGAACCTACCACCACATATCTACCTATAAAGTTAGATCGGGTGGTAGGTACATCTATAGAATGTGAGGATAAAGCTTTTAAGGGCTAATCCTCACATCCCCTGTGTCTTTTGCCAACTTTTATATATTATATTATATATTATATAAAAGGGTTAATGTAGATTTTTAGGTTTCCTTGACTGCTGCCTTCAGACACCCTGGTCTCTTCCCTAAACTGGGGAAAAATGTCAAATTTGGGGCAGAGATTCAAAAGCTCTGGGGCCAACCAGCCCCAGTTTGCTGAAGGACTGTATGCAAATGAGCCTGAGGGGCTTGTTGGTGATATATTCCTCTATGGCGGCCATCTTGGGCAAGAGAACTAAACAGATGCCATCACAGGGGGGGGGGGGGGTATATTGCCCACTCAGCAGCTATAGAGTTAAATGTTTTAATTCAGCTATTTTTCTTACTTTACTTGTTGTTTGCCTTTCACATTATCCTTGGCATTTTTACTGTCCTTCGGCCTCTGTTTTCTTATTATTTGTTTTGGTTATCAAGAAGCTACTGGAGACCTTCTCTGTACAATCGGTAGTATAAACACGTTTGTGAACAAGGCCTGTTAATTTTCACAGAATGTGTCGGTGAATTCATTATGGCCAATAGCATTGCAGTATTCCATCTCCTTGTCACGCCCACCAATGCTCATTTTTTTTCTGTCTGTGATATTATGCATTTGAGAGATTCAACGATAGAGAAGATCTTTACATACACTAAGAGACTGTGAGTGTGTCTTGGGTTTATGTTCAAGTCCCTGGTACCAGGACAACCATGAAAGGGTTAATTTGACAGTCCGGTAAGGGCGGTTAAGCCCTAGATAAAAATCTAACAGGCTCTTATGTGTTAGGCTAGATTCACATGATGTATGCCCGTAGTACAGTGGTTATACATTGGTCCTGTGGAAAGGAGCAGGGGATGAGCACTGCTGGTTGGAGTTTCTCAGTCTAGACTCTTATTATTCGAACGTTTTCAGATTGTGTAGTGTTTGCCAGACCCGTATTCAACTTGGGTTTTTTTTTTTTATTGCAGACAAACAGATGTAGAAACGGCAATGAAGTTTATATGTTCTACGACTTTATGTTACTGCACATCACAGGCCTTTTACTTACAGCTCACTTCACTTTCCCGTCATCCACCAAGGAAAAAAGTTCAGTGAAGGACATTTCTGTACATCAAGCACCAAAAAAAGTTGTTGTCGCCCTGCGTGGCATAAGAGTTGTCACCAATTCTTCTCTCATCCGTAAGATGCAATGAGCCATTGTGCAGCTCTGCTATACTGTCCATACTGTCTGTGCCAGTCACTGCACTGCTTGCTTGTCTCCTTCAGAATACAGTTCAAACTACCTACCTCTCCTCCCTCATCTCTATCGCCCAACCCATGCTCTTCCATCTTCCAGCGATTAAATATTTTCTTCTCTAAGGCCACTTGTACACTGCCGTATGGTCACCCAGCCGTAGCGTGCATATGGTAGCACGCTGGAGAGGAGGGGATGAGCGCTGCTGGCGGTAAACATGGTAAAAACTTGCTGTATCTTTCCCCCTTGCACAGTACGATGCCACATCTGTGTGTGGTCACCTTACTGCCGCCGGGCACCACGTAGACATATCTGGACATAAATTTGCGGCCAAATATACAATGCCTCTGTGATAGAGGCCTACATTTGAACCTCTCACTTCTCCAGGACTTCTCCTGGGCTGCAACAATTTTCTGGAATGCCCTACACCTTGCTCTCAATCCCCCATCTCTTCAGGCAAGCCTATCACATTCCCCAGCTACATGAAACCTTTAGGTCTCTTTCACAGGGAGTGGTCAGTGAAAAAGAGACATTTTCAGAGTTTGTTCAGTGTCTCACACGCAGATACGCGGGTGATAAGGACTCAGGACTGAGCTCCATCTTTTCTATGGCAATTGATCAGTGAAAAATCGCATTGGACTTGCGTGTGTCTCAGAGTGCAATGCGTTTTTGATGCATCTCCATAGACTTGTATGGTGCGTTTTTCACATGCGTGACTTGCAAAAGTAGCGTATGCTGGGATCTAAACGCAGGTCTAAAAAAAAAAAATCCACAAAAAAGCCTGTCGATTACAATAGGTTGGAGTGCAGTGCTAGTCCTGCACGACACAAGCACACGGAGAACATGTGCGTGAAAAACGCAAGTGTGAAAGGGGCCCTACTCTTTTTTCACTAACCTCCACAGTGCACTTCTCCCATCCAGGTTATCCCGCAAACACTAGAAATCCAATCTACAGGCTACTCAGTGTCCTTACACGCTGTATTAGATGGTGGCTGATGGCCGGTTCAAGCAGCAGCATTTTTAAAAAAAAAATTATTCTGATCACTTGGTCACCTCCTCATAGACTGCAAGCAGGGTCCTCATTCCTATGGTTTCATCAGGGCTAGATTAAGGTTGTTGGGGGCCCCCATTGAATGTTGTCCTGACAGGGAAGAGCATATCCCTATACAAACATGCAGCAGTTTCTCATGGCAAGTTGCAGATTTTTAATAAAATGGAAAATGATCATATGCGAGGACCCAGGGAGAGGCTGGAATAATAGCAGGAATAATAAGACAAGTACATTAAACAGTTTTTATTCTGTACTGGAAAAAATTTTTTTTTAACATTTTGTAAACATTATCCCAAAGAGGGAAACAAAAATTTTGGCAACAAAAACATTAGAACTGACCAACATAAAATCAACAGAGACCAATGGGATATTGTGCGCCTGTCACCCACCAAGTCCAGGACCATCAGTCCCTAATACAAATCAGAACTGTCCAAAGCCGTGATCTAAAATCCAATAAATAACACTGATTTGTCTTCTAAACACTTAAAAAAATCTTCAAAACAGAATAACTTTGTATCAATTTAAATCAAAATTTTAGAATTTTTTACATTTTCCAAACTTGCTGCCGCCGATAGCCTAGTGGTCGAAAATGTGCGACTCTTCCATCTGTTGTGGAACTACAACTCCCACCATGGCCCTGTCAGCCATTGCCTGGGAGTTGTAGTTCCACAGCAGTTTGGGCACCACCACAGGCGTAGGCGTTGTGTACGGGGAGCATGTAAACATTACAACAGAGTGAGAAACAAACTAAAAACAAAGCTTAAAACCAACACTAAAACCATAAAACTGGCACAATGGTGACGTTTTCATTCCAGATGGCACGTAATCTAAAAATCAGCAGAGGAGACGTGTGCCCGGTGATGGAGCCTATAGACTACGTGGGTACAGGGAGGTCTGGAATAGACTTTTGCCCCCTGACTGTATATAGGTGACGTTCATTGCAGTCGGTGTGATCCGCACGTAGGCAAAGGCCCCCATGGTCTCCTGGTCACCTTGGTAAAAACGCAAGTAGCCTTCAGGAACCTCATCCTTGTGTCTCCGGGAGTGCTCCATAAAGTTTCCTGCTCCACTCAGCACATATCCGATGCCGCGGTCATCCTGCAGGTACTGGAAAAGCAGGATAGTCATGTTATATTGGTGATGTACTAGAACTAGACACTAAAAAGTGACAAGGAAAGTATTAAACCCTTTAAAGGGAACCCGTCACTTCATTTTCACATATACGGCTACTGACAGGTTCCTATAGAGCCCCATTAACTACTGTATTTTTCGGACTATAAGATGCACCATCAATAAATGCCTGCTAAAACATCTAGGTTCATATATAATGCGCACCAGATTATAAAGCGCACCTGATTATAGGGATGAATGACCAGCAGGTGGCAGACCTGTGCACAGTGAAAGGCAGTACGGTTCATATATAAGGCGCACTGGAGTATAAGGCACACGTTTGATTCTGAGAAAATCAAAGGATTTTTTGTGCGTCCTTATAGTCTGAAAAATACGGTAACTAACCTCCTTTTAGCTAAAAATCAAACTGCAAATTTAGGAAGATACATAGCACTGCTAAAGTATCCTGACTTCAGACAACTTTAAAAAGTCATAAAGGAAAACAAAATTATACATCATGTGCCCCTCTGTTGCAAAATGGTGAAAAAGGTGGCGAATCATACATCTGGGCGCCATTTAACGTTACGGGGTTCACCCCCAGAAATAACAGTTCGGGACCTTTGAGATGGGGAGATAGACAGATTTAGGATTTTATTTTTATACTACTGCTAGGGAAAGGGGGCGATTTTTAGTTTTTTTACTGTATTTGCCGACCTCTTAGGTTACTTTCACCCTTGAGCAGTGATTTTCAACCAGTGTGCCGCGGGGAAAGTTCCCCAAACTATGGTGCCCCTGTGTTTTGTTTCCTGGCAATGTGCAGCGATGCACAGTCACGGCTTCTTACAATGTAGGAGACGTGTACAATAACACATGCGCAGGCTTTGAACCTCGCGCGACAAAATGACGTCACCGAGGCCGGCGCATCATCCTGAGAGCGGAGAGACTCTCGCATTTGCCCGCCAATAATGCTGACTATATGAGCTTTTGCCTGGGTATATGAACTGTTGGCAGAACACTCAGCATATGAGCTGGTACTTGTAGTACTCCAGCAGTATACTGCATATGAGAAATACTATAGTCATGAGGCTGGAGTACTACAAGTACCAGCCCATATGCTGAGTATATGAGCCTCATGGCCATAGTACTTCTCATTGTACCCCTTTATTTTGCAGTATATGAGCCACATAATAATCAGCACCATATACTAAAAACAGGGAGAGACTGAGAACTGTTGAGGAAGAGCTTCGTGTCTTTCCACCATTCCTGCCAGGATAATCCTTTTGTGTTTATCGAAACAGGCCCAGGTTTCACACTGCGTGAGTAAAATAAATTTAGAATCTATATTATTAACTATATGTATAACATGACTGTTTTAGTGTCACTTTGTGGTATTTTGGTTGGTGGTGTGCCCCAGGATTTTCTAAGTATAAAAAGTGTGCCGCGGCTCAAAAAAGGTTGAAAAATCACTGCCCTAGAGTGTCTGATTGGGGCTTGCAGTATATGGTAGAAACAGAATCACAGACTCCAGGTTGCTCTGGCTTTGCCAGCAGGATTTAAGGTGCGGTCATACGTTCAGTTTCTCAGATGCAATTTTCATAGTCAAAAGCAGGTATGCATCATAATAGGTGAGAACAGATCACTGAGAAGCTCCTCCCCTTTTTTCCCCACTGCACTCCTGGTTTGGACATTGAAAGCTGCATCTGAAAAACAGTGTGTGAACACAGCCTTAACTGATTTCCAGGCGTTTCCTGCATTATGCTGCAAAGACCCGGTGTGTATGAGGAGGGCTTAGCACATATAACCTTTTAAGGACATATGTACCAGGTGAGAGTCCAAAAGGGAAGTTATCAGCCTCAAAGTATAGTCCCATCTGCAGGTGGTATGTTATAGAGCAGCAGTGACTGAGCAAACAGGACACTATGGACAATGTACGAGTAGCATGTTATAGAGCAGGAGTAGCTGAGAAGATAGTAGTACAGTGATTAGGACAGTATGGACCATGTAGTGATGTCTCTTACCTGCATATTATGATCGTGGCCACATAGATAAGCGGTCACTTTGTACTTCTTCAGCAGAGGCTCGAGGTGTTTGAGGAGGCAGCTTGTAGGCCCGTGCTCCGCTATGGACCACACAGGGTAATGCCCAGCCACTAGCAGGTAATCATCCTTAGAGCTCTCCAGCTTCTTTATCAGCCAATCTAATTGTTCCTCTGCCAGTTTCGGGTTTGCCGCTCCCAATGGCTGCCCCCCTACATGGTCGTCAGAGTTCCCACACAGGACGATGGTGTCAAGCATCAGAAGCCTCACAGACACGTTGGTGCTTGGGATCTTGAAGGAAAGGTCATAGTACAAATCTGGATATATCCTGCGTGGAGGGAAAACGAAAAGGGTGTCAGCATCACTCCGCTGGGGGTTGTCCGGAATTAGGAAATATAGGTTTGTTCCCCTGTGAGTTTAATAGGGCCAGGCTGTAATACCACTTATGACCTATAAATGGCACTGTTCCTAGAAGACGACACCCAAGTTTTCCCATTAACCAGTTCAATCCCTTTAAGGCATTGAATGACAGAACACCATTTTGATACTAACTCAAAAGTCCAACTATTATAAAAGTTACTGCCCCACAATTTTTTAAAAGTGATAAAAAAAATAAAAAAAAAAAGATACAAAATCTAATATGCTCAATAGTTGTGAAGAATGCACAGATGGGATTACCAGCGAGAAGACACGTTGGTGTAGGCGATCTGGGCGCTGACGTTTCCATTGTGGTCGTGATTGCCGGCGACAACATACCAGGGGACGTTTTGAAGAGACTCTCCATCAAACACGTTCTCAAATGTTTTCTGTATGGATAGAGACAACATACAGGGTTATACAGATTTAATATTGTCCCGGGAGAGAGATATGTAATCAGGATCTTTGTGTATGTTGATAGTAGCAGCAGGACTGTGGAATATGGATTAATATTCCAGGATTGTGCACAGGGGCTGTGTCCTCACACTGCCTAGCTCTTAGCTCTCTGCAATGAGCTCCTCCTTCTGGGTGAAAGTTGTTGCAAGCTTCTGGTTGAATACTATAGCAGTCACGTGTGTGTGTGGGGGGGGGGGGCCGTGTAGAAGCTCAATGAAAAAAGCTCAGTGCACAGCAGTGTGAGGACACCCCCCACAAGAGATTGGAGAGATCCACACATTCATGGTAATCACTGTAGCCTCACGTGGTTGGGACACCCCCATTCTCTAGGCAGATCCTAGTCTTTACCATAATTCTGGGAATGTTATACGCAGGATGAAATTTGGAGCCAAACGTCACAGCTCAGAGTTTGGTACAGTGTGTCAGTAGGATCTTTCAATAGGTTTGCATTTCCTTACCTGGAATCGGTAATCTTTCACGTCCTTCACACCATCGTAGTAGAAGTTGTCCCCGACAGACACAATGAAGTCGGCTCCCCACTTGGCGACGGTATTGGCGAGCTCGGCGGCAACCATCAGTTCTTGCTTGGTGTTATAAGGGGGAAGGGGCAGCCCACCCCAGTCACCAATCACAGCAAAGCGAAGAGAGGGAGGATCGTCCTTCAGGGGATCCCAGAGGGTCTTCATAAATACACATGGCAGAAGGGCCAGGAGGACAACAAGCTTCTCCATGATGGATCTGTGTGTAAAACATCAGAGGTGGGATGTCAGAAAGTTATAGAAAATTGTGAAAGTGAGCCGCTGTATCTACATTTTGAAATTCTGGTATTTTTATACAAAACAAGAAGTATGGACAAAACCAGAAAAACCGGCAGGACAATACATAGATCAGAACATGTGATGTATGATGTACATACAAAATAATAACGAGGGAAACTAAGGAACCAGGACAAGTATCGGGGGTGAAAAATTCCCAATAAAAGAATATGATGGCGCTATATAAATAAAGCTTTATTATTATTATAATAACTTTTCTGCTGAATTATCACATTGTTACTCCAGTGCACCCGGCCCTACTGTTATCACAGCCGGTCACATGACCCCGGGCGGGACGTCTTATCGGGCAGCTCTACAAACAGCAACATGTGACTATAAGCCTGGGTCTTAGCAAATCCTTCTCAAATACCTATTTAGGAAATGTTTAACTAGGTGGGGGCTGGGGGTGTAACGTGACAACACTTCATTAGCAAAATTCACTGCAACTCGCTGGGCCGCATTCACAGGTTAATTCAATCAGAGCAGAGAGGAGCTTCCCATACATTAAGGGCGCGTTCACACGGTGCATTTTAAAACGCACTGAAAACACATGCGTTTGGCTGGTTTGAAACGGTTTTTTCAGACTTTGCGGTGCGAAAAAAAAAGAACGCAGCTAGTGAACAGAGAAAGGTAAAACAGGACAACGCCATTCACACGCTGTCCAACGTTAACAAAAAAAGAAAAAAGTTTGGCTAACTTTTACACATGGAGGTTATGACTAAAGATGAGCGAACTGGATGGTCGGGTTCAGTCACCTGATCCGGACATATTGCTGCGGCTAGACAGCCATTGCCAAGGGGGCAATTACAGCCATGGCTAGTTGCTAAAATGCATCAGTTTGCTGGATTGGCTGTTTGGCCGCCAATATGTTCGAGTCGGATGTCAACTATAGGGTGCGCTCATCTCTCGCTATGACCAGGGGGGTAACTTAAGAGGGTGCAGCCTTTGGTGTCCCATAAAGGCCCTCATCCTAATATGGAGAGTCCAATACTATAAGTAACAGAGTACAGAGTAGTGGTGGGACCTGGTGCAGATTTTGCATTGGTTCCCGCTTCTTGCTATGACTGGGATCTATGGAGTCTCCCCAAATATCTCATCTACTACTTTTTATGTAACAAGAGTCACAGCACTTTGCATCTTGTGCATCTGAAATGCTACAAACTCCAGGAACAAACAAAGCCGCAGACGAACCACAATACACGTGTATAATACCGCTGCATTGTGTGACTGCATCCCACCGACTCCCCATTGTTATCAGACAATAGAGGCAAAGGGGGGGGGGGGGTGGTGCAAAATAACTCACAGCTCCCAGGAATAGACACTTTATCCCATTTACACTTAGGTTGTCAACAATATAGTCACTATACATAACAAGGGGCATGGCTGATCCTCTAGGTGAAAAGACAGTGGGCGACATTTATCTTAAGGCTGGAAATGTGTGTGTGTGTTTTGTTTTTTTTTTAACTTTTGTCTGAAAAGCCGTATAAAAGTCTCAAATTGTTAAGCAATCCCCTTGCTTAGAGTCTGCCCTGGACTGGAGTTTATTTGTGCAAAAAAATTACAGCTCTTTAAGGAGATTGGGAAAAAAAAAATTGCAATTCTCCAAGACATCCATTTTGTCATCTGTTTTATCTTTAAAAAAAAAAAAAAAGGGAAAAAAACCAAAAACAGGTGCAGCAGACACATTTTGGCGAAAATACCCCTGACGAAGCAAGGCTAAACACTTGGTGGGGCCACCCTTGGTCTGTATATACCTGTGTGTGTGTGTGTGTCCCTTGTCCTCTGTTATTCCTCTTGGTAATGTATAAAACTTGTTTGTAAGAAAATACCTTGACTGGTTCTGAGCACCAGACCTTCTATACAGGTTACTGTCATCTACTTATTATGTATATTTAGTTATTTGGCCGTTGGTGGGCTTTTTCTTCATATGTGGTCTTTCTCAATGGATTTGTTTTAAGTGTTCCAAAAAAAAAAAAAAAAAGTTATTTTATGCTTTCTACATTTAGGTTTTTGTTTCCTCTTTTGTGTCGTAAAGCTAATTAGGTTTTTGTTTCCTCTTTTGTGTCGTAAAGCTAAAATGTCACAAAACAGTTTTTTATTTATTTTTTTTAAATACATGAAATTGTGTGTGATGCTCATATCCATGGGAAGAAAATCCACTGCCGGCACATATGCTGTATAGTAGAGAGTGATATGGAGGATACAGGGGTAGTCTGTATCACACCCAAACTATAACGTATCTAATACCGGCCTCTTCTAGTAGGGGGAAGATAGGTGACATGGGCAACTGCTCCCCCTCAATGTACGTCTTTGGGGAGGGGGGGGGGGGGTAATATTTTCGCCCCCCCTTCCTCCACACAGACGTACATAGAGGGGGCCCCTACTTAAAGTCTGAATCCAGCGCATTGATGTGTAAAGGAAGTTTTCCTGTTCTTGCTTTATAAAACAGATGTGCAAGTTGCCGGCTCTACAGAAGCTGCTGGTGCTGTGGTTAGTATAATTAAAGGGGAAGAGACAGCGGCGGAGGAGGACACATGTTCTTGGTGTACACATAAAGTCATGTGCCGGGGGAGGGGCAAAAAGGACATCTATAATACCTATCCATCAGTATACAGCTGATATCCTATATACACCTGCCTGGGGTAATAAAATCACTACTTGATGTTGAGGCCAATGCAATTAAACAAAAAAAAAAAAAACCCACACAAACTGTCCAGTCTTACAAAAAGGAGCTATAGCAAAACATCAACTACGTACAACTTTCTTGTTGAAATTTAAACATAGAAGTTCTGGGACAATACAGTGCATTAGGATAGTATTGAGGTTCGAAAACCACTCACGGTATATGTAAGGAGAAATACTCCAAATACAAACTCTGGAAGTAGCAATGTACTACATAGATATGAACATTCCATATACAAATATACTAAATACCAACATTCTATATATAGCAAGACACTAAATACCAACATTCTATATATAGCAAGACACTAAATACCAACATTCTATATATAGCAAGACACTAAATACCACTCGATATATGCAAAGACCGAAATACACATTCATATATCGCAATGAACACTAAATCCAACATTCTATATTACAGCAAACACTAAATACCAACATTCTATATATAGCAAGACACTAAATACCAACATTCTATATGTAAACATTCCATATATAGTACAATACTAACATTCTATAGTACCACACACACATCTACAGTAAATATAAGATGCTAACATATACACGAATACACGTGATCCTGACAATAAGCCAAGAAGCAGCCTCTCCTTACCTTCCCCTCTGCTCTGCTGTTCTCACATGAAGCCCTTTGCCCTGTTTAAAAACTTCACACAATACCTTTCCCCACACCCCTCCTGGCTCAAATTACTCAGCTTATCAGGACTGAGACACCACAACTTCCTGCAGCCTCTCGCATACTCGGACAAACCCTCTCAATTCCTCAAGAAACACACACAAAAAAAAAAAAATTTAAAACTTTTAGGTTTTTGTTTCCTCTTTTGTGTCGTAAAGCTAAAATGTCACAAAACAGTTTTTTTTTTTTTTTTTTTAAATACATGGAAGTGGTGTGCGATGCTCATATCCATGGGAAGAAAATCCACTGCCGGCACATATAGTGTATAGTAAAGAGTGATATGGAGGATACAGGGGTAGTCTGTATTACACCCAAACTATAATGTATCTAATACCGGCCTCTTCTAGTAGGGGGAAAAGAGGCGACATGGGGCAACTGCTCCCCCTCTATGTACGTCTTTGGGGAGGGGGGGGGGGGGTAATATTTTCGCCCCCCCTTCCTCCACACAGACGTACATAGAGGGGGCCCCTACTGAAAGTCTGAATCCAGCGCATTAATGTGTAAATGAAGTTTTCTTGTTCTTGCTTTATAAAACAGATGTGCAAGTTCCCAGCTCTACAGAAGCTGCTGGTGCTGTGGTTAGTATAATTAAAGGGGAAGAGACAGCGGCGGAGGAGGACACATGTTCTTGGTGTACACATAAAGTCATGTGCCGGGGGAGGGGCAAAAAGGACATCTATAATACCTATCCATCAGTATACAGCTGATATCCTATATACACCTGCCTGGGGTAATAAAATCACTACTTGATGTTGAGGCCAATGCAATTAAACAAAAAAAAAAAAAACCCACACAAACTGTCCAGTCTTACAAAAAGGAGCTATAGCAAAACATCAACTACGTACAACTTTCTTGTTGAAATTTAAACATAGAAGTTCTGGGACAATACAGTGCATTAGGATAGTATTGAGGTTCGAAAACCACTCACGGTATATGTAAGGAGAAATACTCCAAATACAAACTCTGGAAGTAGCAATGTACTACATAGATATGAACATTCCATATACAAATATACTAAATACCAAACATTCTATATATAGCAAAACACTAAATACCAACATTCTATATGTAAACATTCCATATATAGTACAAGCTCATTATTTGTGAACACTAAATAATACAGATAAGAAGAGAGTTCACAAATCCCATTTTTCTTTTTGAATATTGCTTTATATTTTGTTAGCTTAACCCCTTAAGGACGCAGGGTTTTTTTCGCTCATTTCTCTCTCTCCAACTTCAAAAATCCATAACTTTTTCATTTTTCCGTGTACAGACCTGTGTGAGGGCTTATTTTGTGCGTAACAAATTTTACTTTCCCGTAATGTTATTTATTTTAACATGCCGTGTACTGCGAAGCTAAAAAAAATTCCAAATGTGGAAAAATTAAAACAACCGCACGTTTGTGGCTCAGTTTTTTTTCGACTTTGACTGTGCACTCAATAAACACCTCAGCTTTATTCTTTGGTTCGGTGCGATCGCGGTGATACCAAAATTTATATAGGTTTTATTGTGTTTTTAATACATTTTCAAAAATTAAACGAATGTGTACAAAAAAGAAAAAAAAATGTTGCCATCTCTGACGCTAATAACTTTTTCATTCTTTGGACGCACGGAGATGTGGAGGGGTATTTTTGCGAATAGCCGACTTTTCATACTACCTTTGGTGTCTGTGCGACATTTTGAATATTTTTTATTTCATTTTTTATGTGATGTAAAAAAGTGTTAAAAGTCGCATTTCGGACATTGGGCGCCATTTCCGCTCTCGAGGTCACCGCCGGCCGTAACCGTTTTATATTTTGATAGATCGGGCATTTGGGACGCGGCGATACACTAATATGTTTGTGATTTTTACTGTTTATTATGTTTTAATCAGTTCTAGGGAAAGGGGGGTGATTTGAATTTTTATATTTATTACATTTTTTTATTTTTTAACTTTTTTTTTTTCTTTTTTTTTCCACTAATTTCTTAGATGGCAATATATGCATACTTCGTATTGCAATATATGGCATTTTTGCAGCACATTCATTCAACGAATCTCCAGAAGCCATGTAGCCCGTGTCAAACAAGACTCGAGGCTACCATGGCAACCGATCGCCGCCCCCCATGAGTTCGGGGGGCGGCGATCGTATAAGATGGCGGCTCTGCCCGGCATCGCGACTTTGCGCGGCAATGAAGGTTAATAGCCGCGATCGGTGCAAGCACCGACCGCGGTTATTAGCGGGGTGGTTGCTGCACCCCTGTTGAGCTGCCTGAGCCTTAACATCCTACCTGGCTAGAGCTTCGGCACAGAGCGTTAAGGGGTTAATGGTAAGCATCACATTAATCCTTAGTGTCAGGATCAGGGGTAGTAGACCCACTGACCACGCGGCTATGACATAAGCCGACACCGGGGACGGAGTCTAAGTGGTATCCAGTTTTCACCAGAGCGCCATAATGCAGGTTGACTTGTTGTACGTGATACCACCAGGGTCGTCCACAGGCGCAACTTTGTCCGTTGGGGTGGCCAAGGCGAAGTACAGAGTCGTAGTTGAGGACAGGCAGGAGGTCAGGACAGTAGCACAGGATCAGAGTCAGGAGCAAGGCAAAAGGGCAAGGCAGGCAGCAGAGGAGCGTAGTCAGGAAAGAGAACTGGGGTCATCACAACGGGAAATCACAATACGGCACGCTTACAGAAAACTTTCTCTATGGTACAGGCACGAAGATCCGCAGGGGATGCAGGAAGGGGCCGGGGATTTAATTGGGAAGGCGGTCAGGCCAGCCCAATCATTGTTGCGCTGGTCCTTTAAATGTAGATGGCCTGGCGTGCACGTCCCCGCTAGGAGACGTCGAGGTAGTAGTGAAGCTGCCGATCCCCATGGGCACAGGGAGCACACGAAATCCCCACAAATCCCAACACCATGAGGACATAAAAGGCATATTCCTTACACACATATGTGGGGTTCAAGGGGTTCCCACTCCAAACATACTGGTAGGTTGATGAGCCCCATTGGGGACAGGGACCGATTTTGCGCTGTGCAGCGCTCGTGTAATTTCTGTGAGGCTATGTAATAAAGGAATTATTATTATGGGATTATTCTCCACTTTAGACCTTTCCTCCTTACTGTGCAACATCCCCCTCGCCTCGCCTTTTCTTGGGGCCTGGAGACAAGCGGGCCGCTAAGTACCGAGTGGCTGGCGGTTGGGCTAGGCGCACTAGTGTACGGTGCTTGGTATGGGGACGAGGGCTGTCGCTGGCAGGTCCAGCAGGTGGTTATGCAAGAAATATGGAGGGAGAGGTGTGGTACTGGTTCGGCACGGCCGGCATGGGACGCGTGCGTCACCTGCTTCAAGCCTGAACCGCACTGAGTAGAATGAAATCCAGTGCAGCCGGCCGCCAGATCATGAGGAGGCACCGGCGTATAATCTCCCACAATTGTCTATGAAAGTATCGGAGAACGCCGAGCACTGCTTAACCTGCTGCTTCATTAAACTAGTGATAACAGGACCACATTCTTGGGATCGCTGGGGGTCCTAGAAATCTACATAACGCGGAGAGGGGATAACAATCAAACTTGGTACAACTATTTGACTCTACTTAAATGACAAAGGGTTGTATAGTGATGTCATGTATGTAGTGTGGTCAATTGGGGGGATTTACTGTCCTACAGATACTAACAAAAGGCTAAAGAAATCCGTGAATATTACATGGAAATTGAATGATACGCCAATCTAGCTGGTTTTTGGTTGAATACAATGTGTATGAAAAACATCTCCTCTCCTAGTGTGTAGTATTGTACCGAGCTCCTATCATGTCTACTATAACTGAGCTGCAGTACAGATCAACCATGTCTGGTGGGGCACTGTTTTTGGAAGTAGCAGCATGTTTTCCCTTTCCTTGCTAGACATTTCTGGAAATGTTTACAGCTTTGACATGTGCCCTATTTTCAAATTGCATTAAGGGTAAATAGGGAGAGGCACTTTACATGCAATTCTGATTCAAAGTAAACATTTTATAAAAATGATAGAAATTGACTGGCAAAAAATGTTCCCTAACAGAAAATAATTTGCTTCACATCTCCTAAATGTAATAGATAAACCTGTGTAAAGTTCATAGATGCCTCATAGTCATAGGGTCACGTGCTTTTCAGCTACGATTTTTAACCCCTTACCGACGCTGAGCTCTCTCCATAGCCGGTAAGTCTTTCCTGCATATTGCAGCAAATACCTACCGGTAACACCTGTGATCGGTGCTAGCACAGCGTCCATCTTGGTGAAGATCGTCGCTCCACGTGACATCATCGGGGGGCATTGATCAGTCTTCCGAAGACCGAAGGCTGTCTGGTTTTAACCCATCGATTTAGCACATTGTAATAAATGAGGAGGAAAATCCCCATAAAACTCAATATATGACAGATATCAGAGAGCAAGTGTGCTCTTTAATTGTTTTGAGATGGGAGAGAGTTAATAATATGGACATAGTTCATGTGATCTTTTCCAAAATGTAACTACAGATAAAGTCAATATTCAATGTATCTGTGATATATAGTTTATATTCATGGGACCCACTGCAAACCCCCCGTAATGTAAAACAAGTGACAACCCTATGGCCCACTAAAGCCAATGATTGGCCATTTATTTTTTTCTCTTACCTTTGCCTCGAGGAGCCTATGGAAAGTTTTCAGAGTAGAACCTTGATAGCAGTTTTGGGGTTGTTATAAGTGCGGATCTGTACATATGTGACATAGACTGCGCTTCCTCAGCACTTCTGTAGAAATGTCATGTAACGTTCTAATATGAGGAACTGAAATAAGAAAACACATACAATAAGATAAACATCTTAGTGTTGTGCACTCTGTCGCAGCGTGTAGTGGGAGCGCCACAATTCATGAATAGGTTCACCTGCGCACTTCACAGATTTAGTAAATGTGTGCCATTCATTATCACCAACGAGACCGAAATAGTTAGATTTTTTTAATCACAAATTTTTATGCGTCTTTTTAAAGAGGCGGGAGTTATTCCAAGATGGCCGCCATCTACAACTACAACTCCCATGGTCCCTCAGGTCTGTAACTCCTCCTCCCTCTTATGCTCTGCTTCCATTACCATAGTGATGATGTGTACCTTCATCACTGCACATTGCCTCACTCAGATGACGTCTCACAACAACCTGGCCGTACTGGATGCACTGCAACAACGACTACAGCCAAACATAGTGGTGATCACATGACCTGCCCAGGCAGGTGCTGAGAAAAGAAAAAACAAAAAACACATAAGAGAGGACTGCGCCTCGTGTGATAAACATTTGAGGAATACGTTAGTATCCAGGTAAGTATGAGGGGTGCTTACGCTGGTGACCACTTGTAAAGGGTCAGGTTCCTACTGGCCAGTGTGGTATACTCCCTTACTGAAGGTAACTTCAGCATCTCCCAGGAACTCCAATAACCGGTAACCAAAAAGAACCGTAAACAAAAAGTATACGAAAAGAGAAAGGGGTGGAGCTAAAGGTGGCTTGTAGGGCGTCCTCATCAAAACTGATTCATTACTTAATCTACTCATTTTTATACAAAATTTTATTTATAACGACTCTATCTTGTCGTATAGATATGTAAAATGAGTCGGTCTAATTACATGTTAGATTCTATTTGAGTGTGAATTATGCTTATTCCTGGAATAGTCCTATAACCTGGTAGCACCTCATGGTCTCTACAGAAAACAATCAGTTTTAAGGTGGAATATTTCTATAGACATCGAGTGTACTTGGCAAACGCAACTTTCTTTCCGCATCTAGTGCTGGGCTATCCGGTATAACACTCACGGCCACTTCTATTGAGGTTACACCTGCTGTAACGGGTTGGAACCCCCTTTTCCTTCAAACTGCCCTCAATCTTTTGCGCATAATACAACAAGGTGCTGGAAGCTCCTCAGAGATTTGGTCCATATTACATGATGGCATCACACAGTTGCCGCAGATTTGTCGACTGCACACTCCATGATGCGAATCTCCCTTCACACCACATCCAAAGATGGCTCTAGTGGATGGCAGATCTGGTGACTGTGGAGGCCATTGTGGTGCAGTGGACCTCATTGTTCATGTTCAAGAAACCAGTCTGAGATGATTACCAGCTTTATTACATGGCCCCATTATCCTGGCTGAAAGTAGCCATCAGATGTTCAGGTACATTTGGTCATAAAGGGATGGACATTGGTCAGCAAAACAATACCTCAGGTGGCTGTGGTGTTTGTACCAAGGGGCCCAAAGAGTTCCAAGAAAATATTCCCACCACATGACACCACCAGCCTGAAAACCGTTGATACAGGCAGGATGGATCCTGCTTTCCATTTGTTGTTACTCCAAATTCGACCCTACCTCCGACATGTCGCAGCAAAATCGAGACTCATCAACCCAAGGCAATGATTTTCCAATCTTCTGACGGTCCAATTTTCGATGACTTGTGGCAGAATTGGTTGCCTCAGTTTCGTTCTTCGCTGACAGGCGTGGCACCCGGTGTGGTACTTTTTATTACCTCTCATAGGTAAGAGGTCAGGATGACATAACGTGTGCGTAGCTCATTATTTGTGAACACTAAATAATACAGATAAGAAGAAGTTCACAAATCCGATTTTTCTTTTTGAATATTGCTTTATATTTTGTTATGCTTAACCCCTTAAGGACGCAGGGTTTTTTCGCTCATTTCTCGCTCTCCAACTTCAAAAATCCATAACTTTTTCATTTTTCCGTGTACAGACCTGTGTGAGGGCTTATTTTGTGCGTAACAAATTTTACTTTCCCGTAATGTTATTTATTTTAACATGCCGTGTACTGCGAAGCTAAAAAAATTCCAAATGTGAAAAAATTAAAACAATCCGCCACGTTATTGTGGGCTCAGTTTTTTTGGGACTTTGACTGTGCACTCAAGAACACGTCAGCTTTATTCTTGGTTCGGTGTGCGATCGCGGTGATACCAAATTTATACCAGGTTTATTGTGTTTTCATACATTTTCAAATACGAAAGAAATGGTACAAAAAGAAGAAAAAATTGTGCCAGCTCTGACGCTAAGAACTTTTTTCATTCTTTTGAGCACGGAGATTGTGCGAAGGGGTCTTTTTGCGAAATGAGCCGACGTTTTCATTACACCATTTGAGGTATGTGCTGCAAAAACATTTTGCACTAATTTGTTATTTAATTTTTTTAGGTGATGTAAAAAGGTGTAAAAGTCGCATTCATTTCGGACAGTTGGGCGCCATTTCCCGCCTCGGAGGTCACCGCGGCGTACACCGTTTTATTTTTGATAGATCGGGCATTTTGGACGCGGGCCGGCCTATTGTTTGTGATTCTTACTGTTTATTATGTTTATAGCAGTTCTAGGGAAAAAGGGGGGTGATTTGACTTTTTAATATTTATTATTTGTTTTATGTTTAAACTTTTTTTTTTCTTGTTTTCCTCCCACTATTTCCTTAGATTGCAATTATTGCAGACTTCTGTTGCATTATGGCATTTGGCAGCACATTCATCAAGAATATCGAAAAGCCATGTTATGCCGTGTCAAACAAAGACTCGAGGTACCATGGCAACCGATCGCCGCCCCCATGAGTTCTGGGGGGCGCGGCGATCGTAATAAAGATGGCGGCGTCTGCCGGCGGCATCGGCGACTTTGCCGGCGGCAATGAAAAGGTTATAGCAGCGATCGGTGCAAGCACGACCGCGGTTATAGCGGTGGTGGTTTTATGCAATATGCAAAAACACCCCCACCTGGTATGAAGAGGACTCAGCCCGTGAGCCCTCTTCACACATCCCTTATACCTCTGCGCCGTAGGCTTCGGCCACAGAGAGTTAAGGGGTTATGGTAAGCATCACATAATCCTTAGTGTCAGGATCCGGGGTAGTAGACCCCATGGGACCACCGCGGATCTGACACAGCCGACCACTGGAGCGGAGTAGTCCTAAGGGGTTATCCCGTTTTCACCAGGAGCAGCATAATGCAGGTGGACTTGGTTGTTACGTGATACCACAGGTCGCTCCACAGGGCACAAACTTGCGGGGGTGGCCAAGGCGAAGTACCAGAGTAGTAGTTGAGGACAGGAAGGAGTCAGGACAGGGAGCAAGATCAGAGTCAGGAGGCAGAGCAAGGCAAAAAGTGAAGGCAGGCAGCAGAGGACAGAACAGCAGAGGAGCGTAGAGTCAGGAAAAGAACTGGGGTCACCAAGGGAATCACATAACAGGCACGGCGCTTACGGAACTTCTCTATGGTACAAGGGCACGCGAAGATCGGCAGGGGAGGATGCAGGAAGGGGCGGGGATTTAATTGGGAAGGCGGGCAGCAGCACCCTCAGTGTTGCGCTGGTCCCTGTAAATGTTAGATGGCCATGGGGTTGGCACGTCCCCACGCTGAGAAAATCGAGGTAAGTGTGAAAGATGCCGATCCCCATGGCCCAGGGAGCACCCGAAATCCCAAATCCCAACACCATGAAGTACAAAAAGGCATATCCGTACACACATAATGTGGGGTTTCAGGGGTTCAACATCCAAAAAATAATGGTAGGTTGATGAGACCAATTGGGGACAGGGACCGATTTTGCCGTTTGTGCAGCGCGTGTAATTCTGTGAGCTATGTAAATAAAGGAATACTTATTATTGGGATTATCTCCACTTTAGACACTGTTCCTCCTACTGGGCTGAAACATATCCTCGCCTGCCCTTTGTCTTGGGCCCTGGAGACAGCAGGGGGCCCGCCTAAGTAACTGAGTGGCTGGCGGTGTTCGCGGCTAGGCGCGCTAGTGTCACGGTGCTTGGTATGGGGAGAGCGGGCGTCCTACAGCTGGCAGTCCAGCAGGGGTGGTGTGCAAGAAATCTTGAGGGAGAGGCTGTGGGTCCCTGGTTCGGCACGACGGCAGCATGGGACGCTGTGAATCACTGCTTCAGCCTGAAACCGTCACTATAGAATTGAAATCCAGTGCAGACAGGACGCAGAACATGAGGAGGCACGGCGTAAATCTCCCACATTTTTGTTAGCAAAGTACGAGAACGCCGAAGAGCACGATTAAAATGCTGACTTCATTAAAAACGAGTGATAACAGGACCACATCTGGGGATCGACGGGGCGTTCCTAGAAAGAAATCTCACATACGGGAGAGGGGATTAACAATCAAACTTGGTACAACTCATTTGAAATCACTTAAATGACAAGGGTTGTATAGTGATGTCATGTGTAGGTCAAGGGGGGATTACTGTCTAAAGATACTACCAAAGGCTTAAGGAAATCCGTGAAATTACAGGAAATTTGTACAGGAATCCGCCAATCTAGCTGGGTTTTTTGTCTGCTCTGAATAACCATGTGTAGTGAAAACATCCCTCTCCTGTGTGTAGTATGGTAACCGAGCTCCTATCATGTCTACATATGAGCGGACAGTCCCAGCAGCAACCATGTTGGTGGGGCACGTTTTTGGAAGAAGCAGCCAGTTTCCCCTTTCCTTGCTAGACATTTCTGGACATGTGAAGCTGTGACATGTGCCCTATTTTCAAATGCATTAAGGGGTAAATAGGTGCGAGGCAATTTACATGCAATTCTGATTCAAGAGGAAAACATTTTTATAAATGTATAGAAATGACTGGCAAAAAATGTTCCCTAAACAGAAAATAATTTGCTTCAACAAGTCTCCTAAATGTAATAGATAAACCTGGTACAGTTCATAGATGCCTCATAGTTCATATGGGTCACGTGCTTTTCAGCTACGACGATTTTTAACCCTTACCGACGCTGAGTCGCTCCATAGCCGGAAGTCTTCCTGCATATTGCAGCAAAGACTACGGTTAAACCGGATCGGTGCTTTGTAGCACAGCGTAAATCTTGGTGAAGATCCGTGTCGCTCAAAGTGACATCTGGGGGCATTGATCAGTCTTCGAAGACCGAAGGCTGTCTGGTTTTAACCATCGTATTAGCCAAATTGTAATCAATGAGGAGGAAAATCCCCATAACTAATATATGACGATATCGAGAGCAAGTGTTGTTTAATTGGGGTTTGAATGGGGCGAGCGTTAATAATATGGAACATAGTCATGTGATCTCTTCCAAAATGTAACTACAGATAAAGTTCACATATTCAATGGATTCTGTGAATATAGTGTAATATTCATGGACCCACTGCAAACCCACAGTAATGTAAACAAGTGACAACCTAGGGCCCCACTACAGCAATGATTGCCATTGATTTTTTTCTCTACCTTTGCCTCGAGGAGGCCTATGGAAAGTTTACAGAGATAACCCTTTGATAGCAGTTTGGGTTTTGTATAAGTGAAGGATCTGTAAATTATGATCTCTACTTTGTTCTTTCCCGTAATGTTATTTATTTTAACATGCCGTGTACTGCGAAGCTAAAAAAAATTCCAAATGTGGAAAAATTTAAAACAATCCGCACGTTCTTGTGGGCTCAGTTTTTTCGACTTTGACTGTGCACTCAAAATAACACGTCAGCTTTATTCTTTGGTTCGGTGCGATCGCGGTGATACCAAATTTATACAGGTTTTATTGTGTTTTAATACATTTTCAAAAATTAAACGAATGTGTACAAAAAAGAAAAAAAAAATGTTGCCATCTCTGACGCAATAACTTTTTCATTCTTTGGACGCACGGAGATGTGCGAGGGGTCTTTTTTGCGAATGAGCCGACTTTTCATTACTACCATTTGGGTTGTGCAACATTTTGATATTTTTTATTTCATTTTTTATGTGATGTAAAAAGTGTTAAAAGTCGCATTTCGGACATTGGGCGCCATTTCCGCTCTCGGAGGTCACCGCCGGCCGTAACCGTTTTATATTTTGATAGATCGGGCATTTGGGACGCGGCGATACCTAATATGTTTGTGATTTTACTGTTTATTATGTTTTAGATCAGTTCTAGGGAAAGGGGGGTGATTTGAATTTTTATATTTATTACATTTTTTTTTTTTTAACTTTTTTTTTTCTTTTTTTTTCCACTAAATTTCTGTACTTATGGCATATATGCATACTTCTGTATTGCAATATATGGCATTTTTGCAGCACATTCATTCAACGAATCTCCAGAAGCCATGTAGCCCCGTGTCAAACAAAGACTCGAGGCTACCATGGCAACCGATCGCCGCCCCCCCATGATGTTCGGGGGCGCGGCGATCGTAATAAAGATGGCGGCGTCTGCCGGCGGCATCGGCGACTTTGCCGGCGGCAATGAAAAGGTTAATAGCCGCGATCGGTGCAAGCACCGACCGCGGTTATTAGCGGTGGTGGTTTTCTGCAATATGCAAAAACCCCCACCTTTGTATGAAGAGGACTCAGCCCGTGAGCCCTCTTCACACATCCCTTATACCTCTGCGCCGTAGAGCTTCGGCACAGAGCGTTAAGGGGTTAATGGTAAGCATCACATTAATCCTTAGTGTTTTCTCTGGAAACGCATGCGATCGGGTTATTAATCGCATGCGTTTCCCGGGAAACGCAAATGCGATCGGCCCGAGCCCCGCCCACTGTGCGCTAGCGCCGCGTTATGAATGCGACGATAGCGGAACGTGTGAAAGCGCCCTAAGGCATTTGTAGCCAACAATGCTAGGGTTTATGCTTTTCTCCTTTTCTTTCATTCTTTCTGTGAGCTGGTCTATGATGCCTGGTGAGGTTTGCTGCTGCCAATTCAACTGATAACTATGCGGTCATTTAAAACAACTTTTACACATTCCTACTGCTGGGACATTCTATATATCCAGCTTGGCAGGGCTTAAAGTATTTATGTTTATCATCAAAACACATAACAGCAAAAGTACATAGTCATGTAAAACAACATTACAATAAAATCACATATGCGATTCCAGAGAAACACATGCAATCGGGTTATCCATTGCATGCGTTTCCCGGGAAACGCATATGTGATCGGGCCGAGTCCCCCCCTACCGTGCGCTAGCGGCACGTTATGAACGCAGCAGCAGCGGAACGTGTGACCGCGTCCTCAGGGTGTGTTCACATGCTGCATTTGAATTATGTTTAGAAACGCAATTCAAGCGCAGCAGGAAGGAGCTTCTCCCAATCACAGATGCATTTAGACCTGAACACTTGTATTTGGCATCTTGCAATACATATGTTGGCATTTATCAATGCAATACAAGTGTTGCTATAAGTGTTTCAATATTTAGGTCGTAACTCAGCAGGTAGTGATCGACTTGAGGGTGTGGTCCCTCGTGACATTTACAGTGCATTTTGAAATGCAATACAACAGCTGTGGAAAGAAGATTTAGCTAATTAAATTGTGTTAATATTGCAGTAATATTGTGTTTTATAGACGCAAATGCACCCAATGGAAATGCCACAAAATGGAGCACCTGCATGCAGTTGAAAGACTAATGAAATATTGTTCCTCTTTAAAATGACAAAAGAATCACCCGATATAATAAAATATTTTTTGGACTATAACGAGCGATTATGAGGCGCACCCTCAATAAATGCCTGCTAAAACATCTAGTTTCATATATAAGGCGCACCAGATTATAAGGCGCACCTGATTATAAGGATGAATGACCAGCAGGTGGCAGACCTGTGCACAGTTCAAGGCAGCTGTTGTCTAAGTATGGTTCATATATAAGGCGCACTGGACTTTACGGCGCACCTTTGATTTCTTAGAAAATCAAAGGATTTTTTGTGCGCCTTATAGTCTGAAAAATATGCTAGTTTATTTTATTGAGTTCCTTTAAAATAAAAGATAGGAACACCTGTGCAATCGTCTGCGTCTGCGTTTGCAAACGCAACGTGGGACCGCGCCCTTAGGGCGTTTTGAAACCGTGCTAGGTCCATTTTTAAGCAGTCCGTAAAAAACACATGCGTTAAAAAACGCTTGCGTTATTTGAAAATGCTTCAGTTTTTGACAGGTTTTTACCAATTATCTTAATTAGAACTGGTCAAAAATGGATGCGTTTTCAAAACACATGCGTTTTTTAACAGACTGCTTAAAAATGGACCAAAAATGGGTTGAAAATGCCACATGTGCCACCGGCTTAAGGGTGCGTTCACACAATCAGTTTTTCAGATGCAGATTTTAAAACCAAAAATAGGTGTGGATTATAATGGGTAATTTTTGGATGCGTCAGGACATTTGCCTTTTTAAATGTAAATGTTAACAGTAATGTGATTAGGCAAATCCCCCCCCCCCCTCTCTCCTCAGCTGAGCAGAACGCAATGAAAACGCAATGTGCGACATGGGTCCTGATGCATCCAAAATGCCACGTGTGAACGCACGCCGAGAAAAGCCACTCCTCTTTTTTTCTACACTCCTGGTTTGGACATCAACTTATACTCTCAACTTTTTTGGCACATTTTAATTTTGCACTAAATTTGGTACTTTTCCACTCGTCTAGCAGCGCTCACCGTGCCAGGATTTCTCCGTGTTCGTGTTGGGCCTGATGTTTATTCACAATCAAGATGTGGACATGTGAAAGTTCAGAAGGATTTGTGAGGGTGATACATCAGGCAGAAAAGTTAAATCAAACAAGTACAAAACCCAAAAAAAGACTGGAACAAATGTCCAGACTGAAGATAAATGACTGATAAATAATGACTGATAAATAACCCCCATGACACATTTGTCAGCCATATTCTCCAGCAGAACTCGTGGTCATGGCCCGGCCAATTGTGTTTTGGTTCCGTTGCAAAACAGATTTAAAACGTGTCGCCAGGAAAGGAGAGGATTTATTAATTTTTTCGTATTCCAGTATTATTATGTTTTATGGGGTCTCCAGTATTATTATGTTTTATGGGGTCTCCAGTATTATTATGTTTTATGGGGTCTCCAGTATTGTGAGTTTGCCCTATTACAGAGTACAGGCGGTCCCCTACTTAAGAACACCCGACTTACAGACAACCCCTAGTTACAAACGGACCTCTGGATGTTGGTAATTTATTGTACTTTAGTCGTAGGCTACAATGATCAGCTGTAACAGTTATCACGGGTGTCTGTAATGAAGCTTTATTGTTAATCCTGGTTCTGACGACAATCCAACATTTTTAAAATCCAATTGTCATAGAGACCAAAAAATATTGCCTGGGGTTACAATAATAAAGTATTCAGTTCCGACAAACCTACAGAACCAATCTTGTACGTAACCCCTGTACTTAGATCACAAATAGAACAGACATTTATATCAAATTTACAATGTTTTATGAATTATAATATGTTTCTGGAGTCAGAGCCGGTCCGTTTTATCACAACTCTTACACCACAGTCTACGCCGGCAGGTTATCATATATCAGTAGGCCATAGGGCGGTTCCCCATGTGGCTAGTGCAATGGGGTTGTGCCTCGGGCTGAATGCATTTGCATTTGAAGTGAAAGACATACAATCGGTAAACAATCGCATGCATTTCACTGGAAACGCTGGGGCCAAGGCACAGCCCCCTGCACTTGTATGCGCAGCGTGTAACGCACCCTATAAGACTGAGGGTGCACTCACATGATGCGTTGTGTCACGTTTTCTGATGCGTTTTTGATGCATTACAAAGGCTTCAGCCCGGATCACACGCTGAGCTTACATTGTGTTTTAGCAAATGCAGTGAAGACTGAAGCCTTTGGAATGCGTCAAAAAACGGATCAAAAATGGGACGCAATGCATCGTGTGAAAGCGCCATGAGGCCAAACAGGACGGTCGGCTGCTGCAAATCGGTTGTGAGTTTGTAGGAAAATCCAAATTTACAACTTCATCCCTTTTGAAACTTTCAGCCCTGAAAACAAAAATAAACAGGAGAACATATGGAGGCCGCATGTGCTTGGATTTCCACTGTACAGTTCTCTAGAGCCCTGTAACTAAAAAGGCAAGAAAATGCTGACCTTATGCAGCGGATCCTCTCCTCCCCCTCCACCATTTGTGGCCCTGAGCTCCAAATAGCTGGAGGTTCCTGCAGAGTCGCAGTGTTTCGGGTTTCATATTTAGGTATTTAGGGAAGAGACAATGAGAAGGAGATGCACAAACTTCACATTATACTTTCTGTACCTTGTACTTTTATATTATATTTTTCATCCCTTGAGGTTGTTGGAAATTTTATAAGAGCAATTTAACTCCCCTTTGGGTGTGGTCGAATGCGTCGCTGACAGGCCTATGCCCAAACCCATGCGTTCCCACTTTTGGTCCCCCTTTCTGTGGTGAAAATCGACAGTATGGATTGTGGATTGCTGCTGGACTGCAGATATTGGGCACATTCAGTCCCATTTGGGTTGGTTGGACACTTGATCGTTGTCGGTCCATAAATCCAGCACCACAGGTTAGTCATACTTCACAGACCGACCATGGAGCATAGGTAGGGACTCCGTACATTATGGTGATATAGAGTCTCTTCTTCCTCGATGCACTTTGGTCCGAGCAGCGCACGATCCTTGATTCACAGGCCGATGATCGGGTGCCGGATTGAAAGAAATCTGTTGAACAACCCATTATCTTCTTTCTTGAGGATCGATAGGCTTTCTGATAAAAATGTGCCTCTGCGGGGTGCAGATAACTTGTGCTCTTTAAAGGGGCTCACCAAATTTTACCCCACTAAACTAGCAGAGCCCTCGGGTAGCGTAGGAAATTTCCTTTCTAGAATTCCCTATTTTCTGTGAAATCTCACCCATTGATCTATTAAAAATCTCTTTCCAAAGTCATGTGACAATGAGCACAGAAGAGTCATCTTGCCTGAGAGGAGTCAAGTTCAGAGGCTTCAGGGGAAGCACCACTTCAGACCCCCCTTTCTTTGGTTCTTTAGTTCCGAGAAACGTGTTTGGTGTCATATTAAAAATAAGAATCTCATTTTTCATATCTTGTGGCTGTGTGAGCAACAAAACCTAAGATCCAGGCAGGTAAATAAATAGGGTGGAACTAAATCTTTATCCAGCTATTTATTTAATATCTTTAATATGACACACAGGGGGAATTTATTAACGCAGTTGTGCCTGAGCCACATTGTTAAATTCCCCCCATACTTTTAGGCGCTATAAAGCCGAAGATACCGGCGTCGGAAGTGAAATTCCTTCTGCAGCCTCTAAACTTGACTCTTCTCTGCTCATTGTCACATGACAGGTAGGACTGGTAGTTTAATGTGTTAACATCTGGGGCCTGGTTTCAGCTATTGTCTTCTTATTGTCAGCTAACAAACTCAATGAACTGTGCAGAAGTTACAAGGAGAACAATTGCCTGTAACGTGACTAATTATTACCTCTCATAGGTAAGAGGTCAGGATGACATAACGTGTGCGTTGAAGACTGAAGCCTTGGAATGCGTCAAAAAACGATCAAAAATGGGACGCAATGCATCGTGAGGCCAAAACAGGACGGTCGGCTGCTGCAAATCGGTTTGTATTTTGTAGGAAAATCCAAATTTCAACTTATCCCTTTAAACTTTCAGCCCTGAAAACAAAAATAAACGGAGAACATATGGAGGCCGCATGTGCTTGGATTTCCACTGTACAGTTCTCTGAGCCCTGTACTAAAAAGCAAGAAAGTGCTGACCTTATGCAGCGGATCCTCTCCTCCCCCCTCCACCATTTGTGGCCCTGAAGCTCCAAATAGCTGGAGGTTCCTGCAGAGTCGCAGTGTTTCGGGTTTCATATTTAGGTATTTAGGGAAGAGACAATGAGAAGGAGAGCCACAAACTTCACATAATACTTTCGTACCTTGTACTTTATATTATATTTTCAACCCTTGAGGTTGTTGGAAATTTTAAGGCAATTAACTCCCTTTGGGTGTGGTCGAATGCGTCGCTGACAGGCCTATGCCCAAACCCATGCGTTCCCCACTTTTGGTCCCCCTTTCTGTGGTGAAAATCGACAGTATGGATTTGGATTGCTGCGACTGCAGATATTGGGCACATTCAGTCCTTTGGGTGGTTGGACACTTGATCGTTGTCGGTCCATAATCCAGCACCACAGGTTAGTCATACTTCAACACCGACCATGGGCATAGGTAGGGACTCCGTACATTATGGTGATATAGAGTCTCTTCTTCTCCTCGATGCACTTTGGTCCGAGAGCGCACGATCCTGATTCACAGCCATGATCGGGTTCCGGATTTAAAGAAATCTTTTGAACAACCCATTATCTTCTTTCTTGAGGATCGATAGGCTTTCTGATGAAAATGTCCTTCTGCGGGGTGCAGAACTTGTGCTCTTTAAAGGGGCTCACCAAATTTTACCCCACTAAACTAGCAGGCCCTCGGGTAGGTAGGAAATTTCCTTTCTAGAATTCCCTATTTTCTGTGAAATCTCACCATTGATCTATTAAAAATCTCTTTCCAAGTCATGTGACAATGAGCACAAGAAGAGTCATCTTGCCTGAGGATTCAAGTTAGAGGCTTCAGGGAAGCACCACTTCAGACCCCCCTTCTTTGGTTCTTTAGTTCCGAGAAACGTGTTTGTGTCATATAAAAATAAGATCTCATTTTTCATATCTTGTGGCTGTGTGAGCAACAAAACCTAAGATCCAGGCATAAATAAATAGGGGAACTAAATCTTTATCCAGCTATTTATTTAATATCTTTAATATGACACCAGGGGGAATTTTTAACGCAGTTGGCCTGAGCCACATGTTAAATTCCCCCCATACTTTTAGGGCTATAAAGCCGAAGATACCGGCGTCGGAAGTGAAATTCCTTCTGCAGCCTCTAAACTTGACTCTTCTCTGCTCTTGTCACATGACAGGTAGACTGGTAGTTTTAATGTGTTAACATCTGGGGCCTGGTTTCAGCTATTGTCTTTATTGTCAGCTAACAAACTCAATGAACTGTGCAGAAGTTACAAGGAGAACAATTGCCTGTAACGTGACTAATTATTACCTCTCATAGGTAAGAGGTCAATGACATAACGTGTGCGTGCTCATTATTTGTGAACACTAAATAATCAGATAAGAAGAAGAGAAGCGTTCAACAAAATCCATTTTTCTTTTTGAATATTGCTTTATATTTTGTTAGCTTAACCCCTTAAGGACGCAGGGTTTTTTTCGCTCATTTCTCGCTCTCCAACTTCAAAATCCATACTTTTTCATTTTTCGTGTACACCTGTGTGAGGGCTTATTTTGTGCGTAACAAATTTTACTTTCCCGTAATGTTATTTATTTTAACATGGCCGTGTACTGCGAAGCTGAAAAAAAATTCCAAATGTGGAAAAATTAAAAAAACAATCCGCACGTGGGCTCAGTTTTTTTCGACTTTGACTGTGCACTCTAAAACACCTCAGCTTTATTCTTTGGTTCGGTGCGATCGCGGTGATAACAAATTTAACATAGGTTTTATTGTGTTTAATACATTTTTCAAAAATTAACGAATGTGTACAAAAAAAAAAAAATTTTGCCATCTTCGACGCTAATAACTTTTTCATTCTTTTGGCGCACAGAGATGTGGAAGGTCATTTTTGAGAATGAGCCGACGTTTTCATTGCTACCGTTTGAGGTCTGTGCGACATTTTGATAATTTTTTATTTATTTTTATGTGATGTAAAAAGGTGTAAAAGTCGCATTTCGACATTTGGGCCCATTTCCGCTCGAGGTCACCGCCCCGTAACCGGTTTTATATTTTGATAGATCGGGCATTTTGGGCGCGCGATACCTAATATGTTTGTGATTTTACTGTTTTATTATGTTTATATCAGTTCTAGGGAAAGGGGGGTGATTTGAATTTTTAATATTTATATTCATTTTTTTTTATTTTTAAACCTTTTTTTTTTTCTTTTTTTTCCCACTATTCTTAGACTCTAGGATCATATATATGTCAGATCGACTATCTGCTACTTCTATGCAATATATGGATTTTTGCAGCACATCATTCAACGAATCTCCAGAAGCCATGTAGCCCGTGTCAAACAAGACTCGAGGCTACCATGCAACCGATCGCCGCCCCCCATGAGTTCGGGGGCGCGGCGATCGTAATAAGATGGCGGCTTTGCCGGCGGCAATGAAAAGGTTAAAAGCCGCGATCGGTGCAAGCACCGACCGCGGTTATTAGCGGTGGGGGTTTTCTGCCCATAGAGCTTCGGCGCATAGCGGTTCAGAGCGTTAAGGGGTTAATGGTAAGCATCACATTAATCCTTAGTGTCAGGATCAGGGGTAGTAGACCCACTGGACCACCGCGGATGATGACATAAGCCGACACCTGGGAGCGGAGTCTAAGTGGTATCCAGTTTTCACCAGAGCCGCCATAATGCAGGTTGGACTTGTTGTTACGTGATACCACCAGGTCGCTCCACAGGCGCAACTTTGTCCGTGGTGGTGGCCAAGGCGAAGTACAGAGTCGTAGTTGAGGACAGGCAGGAGGTCAGGACAGGTAGCACAGGATCAGAGTCAGGAGCAAGGCAAAAGGTCAAGGCAGGCAGCAGAGGAGCGTAGTCAGGAAAAGAACTGGGGTCACAACGGGAAATCACAATACAGGCACGTAGCTTACAAGAAAGCTTTCTCTATGGTACAAGGCACGAAGATCCGGCAGGGGATGCAGGAAGGGGCCGGGGATTTAATTGGGAAGGCGGTCAGCCAGCACCAATCATTGTTGCGCTGGTCCTTTAAATGTTAGATGGCATGGCGTGCACGTCCCCGCTAGGAGACCGTCGAGGTAAGTGAAGCTGCCGATCCCCATGGGCACAGGGAGCACACGAAATCCCAAAATCCCAACACCATGAAGGACATAAAAGGCATATTCCTTACACACATAATGTGGGGTTCAAGGGGTTCCACACTCCAAAACATACTGGTAGGTTGATGAGCCCCATTGGGGACAGGGACCGATTTTGCCGTTGTGCAGCGCTGTGTAATTTCTGTGTGCTATGTAAATAAAGGAATTATTATTATTGGGATTATTCTCCACTTTAGACCCTTTTCCTCCTTACTTGTGCAACATCCCCCTCGCCTCGCCTTTTCTTGGGGCCTGGAGGCGGCCGGGGCTCAGAATACCGGAGTGGCTGGCGGTTGAGGCCTAGGCACACTAGTGTTATGCTTCTTGGTATGGGGACCGGAGGGCTGTCCGGCAGGTCACTAGCAGGTGGTATATGCAAGAAATATGGAGGGAGAGGCTGATGTACTGGTTCGGCACGGCCGGCATGGGACGCTGCTGCTCACCTGCTTCAAGCCTGAACCGTCACTGGTAGAATTGAAATCCAGTGCAGCCGGCCGCCAGATACATGAGGAGGCACCGGCGTATAATCTCCCACATTGTCTATGAAAGTATCGGAGAACGCCGAGCACTGCTTAACCTGCTGCTTCATTAAACTAGTGATAACAGGACCTACAATCTTGGGATCGCTGGGGGTCCTAGAAATCTGACATAACGCGGAGAGGGGATAACAATCAAACTTGGTACAACTCATTTGACTCTACTTAAATGACAAAAGGGTTGTATAGTGATGTCATGTAGTGATGGTCAATTGGGGGGATTTACTGTCCTACAGATACTAACAAAAGGCTAAAGAAATCCGTGAATATTACATGGAAATTGAATGAATCCGCCAATCTAGCTGTTTTTTGGTTGAATACAATGTGTAATGAAAAACATCTCCTCTCCTAGTGTGTAGTATTGTAGCCGAGCTCCTATCATGTCTATATAACTGAGCTGCAGTACCGGCATCAACCATGGTCTGGTGGGGCACTGTTTTTGGAAGTAGCATGTTTTCCCATTCCTTGCTAGACATTTCTGGAAATGTTTACAGCTTTGACATGTGCCCTATTTTCAAAATTGCATTAAGGGGTAAATAGGGAGAGGCACTTTCATGCAATTCTGATTCAAAGTAAAACATTTTATAAAAATGTATAGAAATTGACTGGCAAAAAATGTCCCGTAAACAGAAAATAATTTGCTTCACATCTCCTAAATGTAATAGATAAACCTGTGTAAAGTTCAAAGATGCCTCATAGTCATAGGGTCACATGAATAAATCATCATAAAATCCCTAAAACTGAAATAACCAAAGATCTGCTTTTTAGTTACAATTTTTAACCCCTTACCGACGCTGAGCTCTCTCCATAGCTGGTAAGTCTTTCCTGCATATTGCAGCAAATACTTACCAGAAACACCTGTGAATCAGTGCTAGCACAGCGCCCACCTTGGTGAAGATCGTCGCACCACGTGACGTCATCGGGGGGCATTGATCAGTCTTCCGAAGACCCAAGGCTGTCTGGTTTTAACCCAGTGATTTAGCATATTGTAATGAATGAGGAGGAAAATCCCCATAAAACTCAATATATGACAGATATCAGAGAGCAAGTGTGCTCTTTAATTGTTTTGAATGGGAGAGAGTTAATAATATGGACATTAGTTCATGTGATCTCTTTCCAAAATGTAACTACAGATAAAGTCAATATTCAATGTATCTGTGATATATAGTTTATATTCATGGGACCCACTGCAAAACCGCTGGCCCCCGTGATGTAGAACAAGTTACAACCCTATGGCCCACTGAAGCCACTGATTGGTCGCAATGGGCCCCGTCATCACTAATACTTCTCGCATGAGGAGCTACTCTTTATTTTTATCTCTTACCTTTGCCTCGAGGAGCCTATGGAAAGTTTTCAGAGAGAACCCTTGGATAGCAGTTTGGGGTTGTTATAAGTGCAGGATCTGTACATATGTGACATAGAGCTGCACTTCCTCAGCACTTCTGTATGAAATGTCATGTAACAGTATCAGTATGAGGAACTGAAATAAGAAAAACACATACAATAAGATAAACATCTTAGTGTTGGTGCACTCTGTCGCAGTAGTGCTGGGAGCGCCACAATTCATGAATAAGGTTCACCCTGCGCACTTCACAGATTTAGATAAATGTGTGCCAATGTCATTAATCACAAAGCCGAGCTTAAATAGTTAGATTTTTTTTTAATCACAAATTTTTATGGTCTTTTTAAAGTAGGCGGAGTTATCTCCAAGATGGCCGCCATCTACAACTACAACTCCCATGATCCCTCAGTTGTCTGTAACTCCTCCTCCCTCTTATGCTCTGCTTCCATTACCATAGTGATGATGTGTGTAACCTTCATCACTGCACATTGCCTCACTCAGATGACGTCTCACCACAACACAGGCCGTACTGGATGCACTGCAACCAACCGACTACAGCCAAACATAGTGGTGATCACATGACCTGCCCAGGCAGGTGCTGAGAAAAGAAAAAAACAAAAAACGACAGTAAGAGAGGACTGCGCCTCGTGTGATAACATTTGAGGAATACGTTAGTATCCAGGTAAGTAATGATGGGTGCTCACCTGGTGACCACTTGTAAAGGGTCAGGTTCCCTACTGGCCAGTGTGGGTAACTTCCCTTACTTGAAGGTAACTTCAGCATCTCCCAGGAACTCCAATAACCGGTAACCAAAAGGAACCATAAACAAAAGTATACGAAAAGAGGAAAGGGGTGGAGCTTAAAGGGTGTGCTTGTAGGGCGTCCTCATCATAAAACTGATTCCATACTTAAATCTACTCATTTTATTTATAACAAAATTTTATTTATAACGACTTATCTTGTCATTATAGATATGTAAAATGAGTCGGTTCTATATTACATGTTAGATTCTATTTGAGTGTGAATTATGCTTATTCCTGGAATAGTCCTATAACCTGGTAGCACTCAATGGTCTCTACCAGAAAACAATCATTTTCAGGTGAAGTATTTCTATAGACATCAGTTTCTTGGCAAATGCAACTTTCTTTCCCGCATCTAGTGCTGGCTATTCGGTATATATAAGATAGCTGGCATAGGAGGAGTCATCACTTACCTACTGTGCCACCATAAACATTATATTATTAGTGGATGCAATATGTAATATGTATGGTTATCATATGTATTTCTATATCTATCTGTATTACTAGTCTCATACTAGTAGGAATGTCCACGAAGCGTCAAAAACATTGAAGACCTCCTGTATGAACGGGAAAAAATCTTCTGTTTGTGGACTCGTCTATGCCCTATTCACTGTGGTGAATCAGAGTTTAGGTAGAGAACAGTTGATAAGAAGGAACTACAGGCCCACGAAGAGCAGAAGGAGGAGACAAAAGCACAGCGGTCCAGCCCTGTCCAGCAAGGGTTGCAAAAGTGATGGAAAGCTGTTCCATCAACTTCTGGGGGCGGCGTCCAGCAACTCCTTTATATACCTTCCCAGACCCATTACACCTTGCTGGTTTTGCTAGAGTGATGGATGGCTGTTTCATCACCTTCTAGAGGTGTCGTCCAGCAACTCCTTTATATATCTTTCCAGTCCCTTTACACTTTGCTGGTTCTACTAGTTTTCTTATAGCATTCCTTATTGCTGATTGGTATTGCTTTGCTATTCTGTGTATCCAACCTCCGCCACGTTTACTCAACCTCGCTCTGATGATTTGATTCTTTACATTTGCTGCCATCTTGGTTTTGACACGGTTCTGTCTGACTCCGCTTGTTTGTCCGTACCTGTTGTTTGTCCCTCTGTGTCGTGTCTCTCCCGGGATGTCACCGCTTTCCTCGACTCTGATTTGTGTCTTTGCCTTCACAAATTTCTGTGTCCTAGTGTGAACACTGGTCTGTCTCTTACTTACCAGGGTGGCTTATTTGCTTTAGGCAGTAGTCTGCATTAGGTTGCCACCGCTCACTGAGTCTGGTGATACTGCTGCGTATACAAACAAAGCACTAACGCCCAGGGGCCGGACTCGGCCAATAGTAAATGTGTTTCCCTAGAAACGCATATGCGATTTGGCCGAGACCCATCCGCAGATGTTTGCACTGCGTTTGTAAATACAACTCTAGAGCCACCTGTATCTGCTCTCTTAATCTGCGACAATCAGTGGGTAAGCGTTACTATATGCGTCCAATTTCCCTGCAGCGCCACAGCTGGAGAAGTTGAGTACTACACAGTGTCCACCCACATCAATGATTTGGTCAGGTGGTCCGGTGTGAGAGCTCTTTGTAACCACTCTCTACTTCGCTCAAGAGATGAGAATTCTAAAAAGCTACAAATTTATGAAAAGTTATTTCTAAACTGGCCCCTTCCTTTACAAGTTGTTTCCCTAGCTGGATGCAGTCTATTACAGGCTCTATTGTATTTGCATTGTTATATTAGTTGTTTGTGCACTGCTCAGGAGTCTCTGCTTTATGTGTGTGCAGGGAGTTTGACCTATTGTAAGCTGATAACTCAGGACAAACAGATAAGAGTGAGGCTGATATCTGATATGCGAGGGATAAAATTGTGGAATGAGTCCCACAGCGCAGCGTAAACTACAAATCTTCAGACTTCAGATTTACAGTCAGTAGCAGTTTTGTGAAAACGTACCACCAATCACGTCGTCACCAATCCCTTCTTGTTAGAAGAGATCTACCACACCCTGACTCCGCCACACATAGAGCTAGCAATGTGGGGGGCACTTTATACGCTTCCCACATGTACCTTTACTGTTTTCCTGCAATCAGGGCGGGCTTTAGGGGGCGGCAAACTGGGCATTTGCCAGGGCCCCCTGTCTTAAAGGGGATTGTAACTGTTCATCACATAGTTTTGTTTTTGGGCCCCACTTTTTGTTTTGCCCATGGTCCCACTTCGTCTAAAGCCGGTCCTGCCTACAATCTAGAAGTTTTTTATAACTGCAGATTAGCTTCTCATCGCACCAGGTGTGTCTCCAGCCAAGTGATCAATTAGATCCTATGTTCCAAAAAGTGAATTTGATAAGTTGTCTAAGATACACTTATAAGAAATAGGACTTATTCTAAGACTTCTTCCCGCCTGCGATAAGGACATGTAGGGCCACATGTGTCATTGTACTTCTGCTGCCTCTTTTCAAAGTTGCCTGCTGTCGGTACTTGTGTGTTATGTACAGTATCTCAGTTTGAGAAAAGTAAGGACAAGTGGGGTTTGTTTTTGGAGGTGCACGTTTGCATGTTGTTTTTTTTTGCGACTTTTTAGACACGTATGGATGTTGAACATGGGTGCACCTAAAAACCTCTAAAAAATAGGGGGTGAAAACATCAAAGATACATTAGGAACACGGCACCAGACGCACACACAGCAAGTGCTCCCAAAAAGGCACCAAAAATGTTAAAAAATGTGCAAAAAAAACAAGTCAATATAAAGACTATTTGAATTAATCTTTTATTTTCCCCCCAGGGAACATTCCCTAAAATCTGTTATTGAAGGAAACCTTATCTATTTTTAAGTGATTAGTAGTGGTCAGTAAATGATTGAGGAGCTATGTAAGAAGATCATTTTTGTTCTTGGACTGATGAAGAAATGCTGACTTTTGGTGTCAGTGACATAAAACTGGAAGACATTTGTCATATGTTGGCACATCATGTGATGTAAGCCCCACCCTTCTGCCGCTCCGGCCTCTTGATGTCTCCAGCACTGGCGTACAATTCCACCTTGTGCAGGGCGGGCGCAGGCTATAGCATGTATGCAGCTGTGGTAGCCCATGGTGGCCCCACCGGACATGTCCCCTTCACACTCCTCTACCACTTTGCATAAAGGTGGAAATGGGGAAATAATAGCAATGCCTTGTGGTTTTTAAGGAATTGTGACTATTTCAGGTCATACAAGTCCTGATAAATTCTCCCCCACTTATCCAGTATCCTGAAGAACTTTAAGGAAAACTTCATCAATTTTGAAGAAGTGAATATCTGTGTTCATCTTGCTGGTGGATTTCGTGGTCCATGAAAGTGAGTGAGTGAGCCATGCATGTTGAGGTAAGTGGATGCATTCAAATCACCATTGACGTGATGACTTTGTGGTCTTGTCTACGACAACTCGTCAATAAATGATGGGAGGTACAGGCAGTCCCCGGGTTACATACATGATCGGTTCAGTAGGTTTGTTCTTAAGTTGAATTTGTATGTAAGTCGGAACTGTATATTTTATAATTATAACTCCAGCCAAAATTTTTTGGGTCTCTGTGACAATTGGATTTTAAAACTGTTGGGTTGTCATGAGAATGGGGATTAACAGTAAAACTTCATTGCAGACACCTCTAATAAGTGTTACAACTGATTATTGTAGCCTGGGACTAAAATACAGTAAATTACCAAAATCCAGAGGTCCGTTTGTAACTAGGGGTCGTATGTAAGTCGGGTGTTCTTAAGTAGGGGACTGCCTGCATAGGCAACCAAGGAGTTTTTTTCCGTAGAAGATAGAAATTTGTGGTCTCTAACTCCCTCTGCTGGATAGCTAGAAAATAACTAAGAACAATAACATTCATGAAGAGTTGAACAATGGTTTCATTTTGTATATTTCGAAATATCTGTTGCCGATTTCTTTTGTAAATCTAAAAAAAATCATCAGTTTGGAAAAATATTTTTTTCCCTTTGAATGCTTCTATTGTTACAATGTAACTCCACTTTCATCAACATTCTGCTGGTTGCCCTTGGAAACAGACAGTTGCCCCCGCTGTCAGACATGATCCGATAGCGCTATAATTTAGCGCCAATGATAAGGTATTGGGACATGAACGGAGTTGAAAATGTCACATAAAGAAAATGATTACACATTAAATTAGGAATTCTTAACATTTTATGTTAATTTTAACATTAATGGGGCTGTCTGGGATCAGGTGTCTCCTCGGGGAGGAGGTAAGTTGTGTTATAAAAATATCCAATGTGCTGTACTCCTTCTACCTGCCTCTCTATATAGAGGCTCAGCTGTGACATGTTAACAGGAGCGCACTCACTGCAGCCAAACTTTCACGAAAGTTTGCAAAAAGCATAAGTACAAGTGTATAATAGTAACCTTGTAATATTTCTAATTGGCAAGTGCTCCTTTCTACACATTCTTTGTCACTTATCATCCTCCCCATGCTCTAATCTGCTTTTCACTCAGAAATTTCGGCTAAATTACATCTTTCAAGTGTCACGGATGACCCCGCAATCCATGTCTCGGATTGCGGGGGCACCTGTGCTGCGCGGTGCCCCTGCTCCCCCCGCCTGTACTCACCTCTCCCGGCTCCACGTGGCTCCACCGTGGTCCCGTCCAGGCCGCGGGCCTGCTCCCTGGCTAGGCCGGGCGCTCCCGCTGTTAGGGCGACGCGCGGCGACTCTCCAGGAACATAATAGGCCAGCTTCCCTCTTTATTGGCGCTGGCTACTACCGGGCTCCTGTATATCCTGGCGGCTCCCAGCATCCCCTGCTGGAACTTCAAGTCATTCTACTGAAGTGAAAGCCTCCTGTGTGTTCCTGTGGTATTCCCGTGGTCCTGTGGCATTCCTGTGTTCCTGTGGTGTTCCTGTGCCGGTCCTGTGTTCCAGTGGCAGTCCTGTACTCCTGTGGCAGTCTGGTATCCCAGTGGCCATCTTGAGGTCCTGCCATGCCGAGGTCCTGCCATGCCGAGGTCCTGCCATCCCGAGGTCCTGATTTCCCGAGGTCTTGACATCCCGAGGACCTGCCTTGGCTGTCAACGCGGGCCTAGTCTTCCCGCCGCAGTAAGACCAACCCGCTTTGCGGCAAGCTCTGGTGAAGACAAGTGGCCAGCTGCAGCTGGTACCATCATCTCCCGCGGTGGTCCAGGGAATCCACAGACTTTAGCCTCAAGAGACTCTCCCGCACCCCCGTGTGTCATATCAAGTAAGATAGACAGAAGTTTATTGAAGTGTAAGATTACATAGAAGTCTGTAAAGTAGGGAGGGGGACAGTGAGCCACAGCAGCCAGGTCTCCACCAAGGATCTCAGATAGAAATGGGAGCTGATGAAAATGGTAGCCTTGTCCTAGTGTAGGCCTCATTCACACCTGTCAAGGCCAGCTGGGTGAAGCAAGAAGAGGGGGGGGGAACATTTGACAATAAAGGTTCCCCCTGGGGCAGTTGTAGTAAATAATAAGTTTTATGGATGGCAGTAACCAGCAATAATACCTCAGCCTGGACCAGTAGTAAGCTAGGCTGGATCAATCTCCAGGGAGCCGAGTCAATTGAATCTGTTGCATCAGCAGCATAATGTCAGTAATCTATCAGTTTACATAGAAACCCCAGAACAGAATAACCAAACAGAACAGAGAGAATAACCAAAATGCCCTGAACCCCAGAGTTGAGCCGATATTTATAGACTTTTAACCTAGCTCTGGAAGGTTCCAGGGAGCTAGCCAATCACAACCTCAGGAAACATTTAACATAACTAAAAGCATTAACTCTTGGTTATCAATACATAGAGTCATACACTTTACACTGCAGGAAAGATATATTAGGGTTTCTAAATGGCATGGGTCACAGAGCCCAGTAGGCTGCTCAGTGCTACTGGGTCCATTAAGAAAGAACTACAAGTTTTTAAAATCGTAATAACCCAACTCTGGGTTCAAACAGAACTATGTAAGGTGTTACTTTTTGTAGGATGAGAGGACGTTTTCATTGCAACCATTTTGAGGACTGTACGACCTTCTGCAGACCATTACAAATGCGGCCAAATGATAGGCCTGGAAGTAGCGGACCAAACATGCACAATCCAAGTCAAGATGGCAGTGCAGATATTACTTCAGTTGCACATAATTCTTGTCCCAGTAGACAAGTATTTTTTACTTTAATTTACACTCTGCAGCAATTTTAAAGTGATGCAGGACATCCAGCTAACCCAAGCCGAGCCATAAAATAGTGGAAAAGAGATCTAAATATCATGATTTCTACAAAATGAATGCAAGTTCATTAAAAGAGAGCACAATATTTCCTGCAAGTCCCGCATACAGGAAGTAGTAAAGGAACAGGAAGAGGGAAATAAAGTGGAGCTGCCAGAAGATGGGTCTGAGAATTAATAGCTGTTTTCCCTACTGTCTGTCTCAAATTGATAGCAATGTGTGTATAGGTCAGTACATAAGAAAGAAGCTACTGTGCACAAGCAATACAAATAAATAATTGGTTGTGTCGTGCAAATATATCATGTATTTCGGACCCAGAAAGACTGATAGTGCTCCAGTGAAGTGAAGGGGGAGGAGCATAGCTCCCAACTGTCCCAGATTCGGCAAGACAGTCCGGCCATCCTGAGCAGTTGGGTGATTGTCCCACAAGGTGTGCCCTGCTGTGTTGCGCCTCCTCCTCCCTATCCTGACACACTACAGCTGGAGAGCCAATGTGCTGCATAGGTATTGGGACCAGATGGTGGGATAAGCCTCCTGCTACCTTAACAGAGTCTCGCTTCTCCTCTTAATCAGATCTGTGTGGAGGTAGCACCTCTCTTAGATCGGCCCCATCCAAGCCCCCCACCCAAGTCAGCTTCAGAGCCATAGCAGAAGAAGAGGAAGCAGGACTGCTGCCGGGGAATACTTAGCAACAGAAGGTAGACAGGGGCCACAATATGAAGAGTATGGAGGACAGGGGCCACAATATGAAGGGTATGGAGGACAGGGGTCACAATATGAAGGGTATGGAGAACAGTGGGCATAATATGAAGAGTATGGAGGACATGGGTCACAATATGAAGTGTATGGAGGACAGGGGTCACAATATGAAGTGTATGGAGGACAGGGGTCACAATATGAAGGGTATGGAGAACAGGGGCCGCAATATGAAGTGTATGGAGGACAGGGGTCACAATATGAAGAGTATGGAGGACAGGTGTCACAATATGAAGTGTATGGAGGACAGGGGGCACAATATGAAGAGTATGGAGGACAGGGGGTGCAATATGAAGTGTATGGAGGACAGGGGGCACAATATGAAGGGTATGGAGGACAGGGGGTCCAATTTGAGCTCCTACTTAAATTTGACAAAAGGGTTGTATATATGAATGGTCATTGGTGTGATTGTCATGGGGGGTGGATTTACTTGTCCGACAGATACTAGAACAAAAGGCTAAAGAAATCCTGAATATTTCATGGAAATTGAATTAATCCGCCAACTAGCTGTTTTTTTTGGTTGAATACAATGTGTAATTAAAAACCTTCCTTCCTCTCCTAGTGGTGGTATATTGTAGCCGAGCTCAGCCGGACTATCATGTCTATATAACTGGACTTGCAGTACCATGCGGGGCATCAACCCCTTTTCTTTTTTGGCAACTGTTTTTGGAAGTAAGCAGCATGTTTTTTCCCATTCCTTCGCTAATACATTCTGGAAATGTTTAACAAGCTTTGACATCGTGCCCTTTTTCAAAATTGGCATTAAGGGGTAAATAGGAGGGCACTTTCATGGTAGCAGTTACTGAATGGTCATCAGATGTTTGGGGGAAACAGTTTAATAAAAATGGATAGAAATTGACTGGCAAAAAATGTCCGTAAAGAGAAAATATTTCTTCACAATCCTCTAAATGTATAGGATAAACCTTGTAAGTTCAAGATGCCTCATGTCATAGGGTCACATGATAAATCATCATAAAAGCCTCCGAACTGAAATAACCAAAGTTGACTGCTTTTAGTTACAATGTTTTAACTATGCCTTACCGACTGCTGAACTTCGTCTCATGGCCTTGTAGTCTTTCCCCCCTTTTTTTTTTTCCTTGCATATTTGCACAAATACTTCCAGAAACACCTTGAATCAGTGCTAGCACAGCGCCCCCTTGGTGAATGATCGTCGCACCCCTGTGACTCAGTCTGGGTTCTTTTTGATAGAGTCTCTTGCTCCGAAGCCCAAGGGTCTGGTTTAAACCCAGTGATTTAGCATATTGGTCCTGAATGAATGAGCAGGAAAAAACCCCAAATACAAACTCAATATCTGACAGATGCTAGAGGCAAAGATGTGGCTCTTTACCTTTAAATTGTTTTGGATGGGAGAGAGTTAATAATATGGCCTTCGTTCATGTGATCTCTTCCCATGTAACTACAGATACCAGTTTCCCATATTCAATTTACTGTGATATAGAGTTTGATATTCATGGGACCGCCCTGCCAAACCACTTTGCCCCCGGATGGTAGAACAATTTACACCTATGTGCCACCTTCAGCCATCTTGATTGTGTCCCATGGTTGGCGCGCGCCCTCGATCACACCATTGATACTTCTCTATGAGAGCTCCTTGTATTATCTTATCTCTTACTCTTGCCTCGTGAGGAGCCTATTGAAAGTTGTTCAGAGAGAACCCTTGGATATCAGATTTGGTGGTTTTATTTAAGTCAGGTCTGTAAACTATGTGACATAGACTGCACTTCCTCATCACTGTCTGTTATGAAATGTCATGTAACAAGTATCAGTAATGAGGAACTGAAATAGAAAACTATCAATTATAAACATCTTTGTGTTGCTGCACCGTCGCAGTAGTGCTTAGGGGACAGGCGCTCCACATTCATGATAATGGTGTTGCACACCCCACCTTCTAGGTCTATAAATGTGTCAATGTACACAGGCCAGTTTATAGATAATGGTTGCCAAGTCCTTAATCACAAGCGTAGCAATATTTTAGATTCGTCTTTCTATATACAGCGCAGTGCGGTTATCTCTTTCTAAGGTGCGAGCCCACTGCGCATCTACAATACACCTCCGATCCGTCAGGTGCGGTAACGCCTCCCACGCTGCTGTAGCTCTGCTTCCATGACCATAGGGAGATGTGTTTAACCTCACTCACTGCCATTGCCGCACCAGATGACGTCCTCACACACACCACAGTGCCGTACTTGGAGCACGCACCAACCACTACAAGCCAAACATGTGTGCGTACATGACCTGGCCCATGCAGGTGCGGAGAAAAGAAAAAAACAAAAATACTACAGTATGAGAGTGACTGGGCGCCTCGTGTGATAACTTGGTGAGGAATAGTCTAGATCCAGTGAAAGTATGGTTGTTCCTATTCGCTGTCGTGACCACTTTAAGGGTCAGGGTTCCCTACCTGCCAGGTGGGAACTTCCCTTAGAACTTGAAGGTAACTTCAGCATCCGACCCACGAACTCCAACTAACGGTAACGCAAAAGGAACCAGACAACACAAGTAATACGACACAGAGACAGCATAAGGTGGAGCTTAAAGGGGTGTCGCTTGTAAGAGGAGAACGTCCGCATCATAAACTGATGATGCCAGACTAAATTCTACCATGTTTATTTATAACAAAATGTTAGATTATAAACGACGCGACTTATCAAAAAAAAAAAAATTGTCCATATAGATAGGTAAAGGTGGCGGTCTCCTATAAATTATAATGTTAGATCTATGAGGATGATGAAATTATGCTTATTCCTGGAAGCATCCCGAGAACGTGGTAGCACGCACTTTGGCCTCCTACGAGAAACCATCATTCAGGTGGAATATTTAGCAGGCGCAGTAATAGCGATCACTTTTCTTTGGAATGGCAACTTTCTATGGTCCACTCGTTCGAGTGACTGCTTTGCGGTATGATGATGAAGTATAAGCTGCCATAGGAGGAAGTCACACACCTACTTGCCACCATAACATTAACTATTGAGATATCATATTGTAATTGGTAGTGATTTTCTGGATAGTTGATATTCATATCTATCACTGTTACTAAGTCTCATACGATAGTAGGTATGCGATCCACGAAGCGTCAAAAACATTTGACGACCCCGTCCTGTATCACGGGAAAATCGTCTGTTTGGTGACTCGTGCTATGCCCAATCACTTGGTGGGAATCAGCTCAGGTTTTTAGTAGAGAACAGTTGATAAGAAGACTAACAGGCCCACGAAGAGCAGAGGAGGAGACAAAAGCACAGGCTGTCCACCCTGTCCACAGGTTTCAACAAGGGATGGAAATCTGTTCCATCAACTTCTGGGGGCGGCGTCCCGCAACCTCCTTTATATACCTTCCGAATCCAGACCCATTACCATCTTGGTTTTGCTAAAGTGATGATGGCTGTGTTCACACCTTCTAGAGGTGTCGGTCCAGCCAACGCTCCCTTTATAATCTTCATCCCAGTCCCCTTTACACATTTGCTGGTGTCTAGAGAGACTAGTTGCTTAGCATGTCCTTATTGCTGTTGGTATTGCTTTGCTAGTTTCGTGTATCCACCTCGCTCCGCCACTGTTTACCTCAACGCCGCTCTATGATTTTGATTCGTTTACACTTTAGCTTGCCTACACCTGGTTTTTGATCACGGTTCATGTCTGACTTCCGCTTTGTTTATCCGTTACCTGCTTTCTGTTGCCCGTCTGGAGTCGTGCGTCTCTACCGGGCATTCTGTGCACACTATTTTACGCTTTCCTCGAACACTGATTTGGTCTCTTGCCTGCAAACGAATTGGCTGTGTCCTAGTGTGCAACACTTGTCTGGTCTCTTACTTACCAGGGTTGCTGTATTGCTTTAGGCAGTAAGTCTGCACTTAGTTTTGCCACCCTGCTCACCTATGCTCAGTGGTGATACTGCTGAGCGTTAAAAACAAAGCAACTAACCAAGGTCGCCCAGTGGGCGGACTCGCCAATAGTAAAATGTGTTTCCCTAGAAACGCATATTCGTTTGCCACGGACGCCCAACCGCGCGGACTGTTTGCACTCCGTTTTAAATACCCTCTAGGCCCTTATCTGCTCGTTATCTGCCTGGCCATCCAGTGGCGTAAGCGTTACTAATGCGTCCATTCCCTGCAGCCCACAGCTGGAGAAGTTATGGTACTACACCAGTGTCCACCCCCACCTCAATGATTTGGATCATGGTGGTCCGGTGTGAAGCTCTTTAGACCATTCCTACTTCGCTCAGAGATGAGATTCTAAAAAGTTACAAATTTAATAAAGTTATTTCTAAACTGCTCCTTCTTCTTGCCATGTTGTTGTACTGTGCGGCGCAGTCTATTACAGGCTCTATTTGTATTGGTCCATTGCTTATCTTAGTTGTATGTTGCAACTGCGGCTCAGGGAGTCCGTCTGCTACTATGTGTTGTTCAGGGTAGTTTGACCTATTGTAAGCTGATAACTCAGGACAATACAGGATGATGTGAGGGCGATTACTAGATATGCGAGGTGACAAAATTGGTGAATGATCCCCAGCTGCATGATCGTAAACTACAAACTTCAGACTTCAGATGTACAGTCATATCAATTTTCGTGAAAACGTACCACCAAATCACGTTGTCACCAATCCCTTCTTGTTAGAGAGATCTAACCCAGTCCCCTGACTTCCACTCCGCCGCATCGCTGAGCTACGCAATTGGGGGGCATTTTCATAGTACAGCTCCCACATGTACCTTTACTGTTTTCCGCAATCGTGTGCGGGCTTTATGGGGCGGCAAACTTTGGGCATATGGCCCAGGGCCCCCTGTCCCAGAAATAGATGTAACTGTTGGATCCATAGTTTTGTGTTTGGCCCCTCTCTTTAGTTTGCCCGTGGTCCCACATGTGTCTGAAGCCGTACCCTGCCTACGTGCTAGAAGGTTTTTTTATAACTGCAGATTAGCTTCTCAAGGTCGTCAGCCATCGATGTGTCCCAGCCAAGGTCATGACGGAGGTCACTCAGTGTTTCCACACAAGTGAATGATAAGTTTGGCTCTAAGACACTTATAAGAGATAGGACTTATCAAGAGCTTCTTCCCGCCTGCGAAGGACATGTATATGCCATCCCGATGTGTATTGTACTTCTGCTGCTCTTTTCAAAGTTGCCTGCTGTGGTCCTTGTGTTTTATGTCATTATCTATCTCAGTTTGAGAAAGTAAGGACAGTGGGGTTTGGTTTTTGGAGGGCACACTTTTGCATGTTGTGTTTTTTTTTTGCGACTTTTTTAGACTATGGATGTTGAGACATGGTGCACCTAAAAACCTCTAAAAATCGGGGGTGAAAAAACATCAAAGAGTCTTGATGCAACACGGCATCCAGCACGCCCCCGGGACACCAACGCCGGGTGGAGTTGAAAGGAAGGAAGAGAAATGCATTAGAAAGCTAGACCGGACGCAATTGCTCTCAAAAGGCACCAAAAATGTTAAAAACATGTGGCAACAAAAAAAACAGTCAATAGAAGAAGGGGAATGAATCTTGTATGTCCGCCCCCAGGACCATTCCCTAAAGTCTGTAAGTGAAGGAACCTTATCATAATGTTTTAAGTGATTGGTAGTGGTCAGTAAATATTGGAGGAGCTATTAGAAGATCATTTTTGTTCTTGTACTGATGAGAAGCTCGACTCTTTTGGTGTCATTGACATAAAAACTGGAAGACACATTTTTGTCGATGTTGGCGCATCAGGGTGTGTAAGCCCCCCCCTTTTCAGAATCTTTCCTCTCCGGCCTCTTGTGTCTCCAGCACTGGCGTACCAATTCCCCCTTGTGCGTGCGGGCGGCAGGCTATAGGTCAGTATGCACTGTGGTAGCCCTGGATGGCCCCACCCGGCATGTCCCCCTTCACACTCCTCTACTACCACTTTGATAAGGTGGAAATGGGGGAATCCTAGTCAATGCCTTGTGGTTCTCCATGAATTGTGGACTATTTCCGGTCATAAGGTCCTGATAAATTCTCCCCCACTTATTCCAGTATCCTGAAGAACTTTTAATGAAAACGTCAACATCAATTTGAAGAAGTTAATATCTGTGTTCATCTTGCGGTGGATTTCCGTGTTCCCATTAAAGTTAGTGAGTGAGCCCCCCCCATGGGCCATTTGATCAGTGGATGCATTCAAATCACCATTGACCTGATGACTTTGTGGCTTGTCTATACAACTCGTCACTACTATTATGATGGAGGTACAGGCAGGTCCCCCGGGTTACATACATGATCGGTTATTTTGTTTTTTTTTTTTTTTTCTGTAGGTTTGTTCTAACTTGATTTGTATGTAAGTCGTAACTGTATATTTTATAATTATAACTCCAGCCAAAATTTTTTTTGGGTCTCTGTGACAATTGGATTTTAAACTGTTGGTTTGTCATGGAATGGGGATTAACAGTAAAACTTCATAGCAGACACCTCTAATCGTGTCCCTGATTATTGTAGCCTGGGAACTCAAATACACGGAAACTTACCAACTCCAGAGGTCCCGTTGTAACTTGGGTCGTATGTAAGTCGGGTGTTCTAAAGTCGGGGACTGCCTGCATAGGCAACCAAGAGATTTGTTTTTTTTTTCCTTAGAAATATAGTAATTTGTTGGTCTCTATCTCCTCTGTCTGCTGGATACTAAAAAATAACTAAGAACAATAAACATATTCATGAAGATTTGACAAATGGTTTCATTTTGGTATCTTTCACATAATCTGTTTTGCCTGATTTCTTTGCAAATATAAAAAAATCATCATTTGGAAAAATATTTTCTTTTCCTTTGAATCTTTATTGTTACATGTAACGTCCACTTTTTTGCCATCAACATTCTGCTGGTTTTGCCTTGGAAATGACAGTTTGCCCCCGCTGTCAATCATAATCCGATAGCGCTACAATTTACGTCCAATGATAAGGTATTTGAGAACATGACGGGTTGAAAATGTCACATAAAGACTTAAATTAGGACTTCTTACATTTTTATGTTAATTTTAACAGTAAAGGGTGTCTGGGATCAGGTGTCCTCTCCATGTTTCTGGGAGGAGGTAATCTTGGGTGTTATCAATATCCATGTGTCTGTACTCCCTTCTCCTGCATCTCTATATAGATAAGGCTCGGCTGTGACATGTTCAGGAGCGAACTCCACTGCGCCAACTTTCAAGAAAATTAGCAAAAGCATAAGTAACAGTGTAATAATAGTAACCTGTAAATATTTCTAATTGGCAAGTGCCTCTTTCTACACATTCTTTGTCACTTAACAGCCTCCCCCATGCTCTAATCTGCTTGTCTCAGAAAGTTCGGCTAAATTCCATCTTTCAAGTGTCACGGATGACCCCTCCATCCATGTCTCGGATTGCGGGGGCACCTGTGCCCGCGCGGTGCCCCTGCTCCCCCCGCCTGTATCAACCTCTCCCTGCCTCCACGTGCTCCACCGTGTTCCCGTCCGGCCGCTTGCCGCTCCCTGGCTAGGCCCGGGCGCTCCTGTCCCGCTGTTAGTTGCAGTGTCCTAAACGCTCTGGCGCTACTCTCTTCCAGGAAATCATAATAGCCAGCTTCCCTCTTTATTGGCGCTGGCTACTACCGGCTCCTATATATCCTGGCGGCTCCCAGCATCCCCCTCTGGAACTTCAAGTCATTCTACTGAAGTGGAAAGCCTCCCTGTGTTTCCTGTGTTATTCCGTGGTCCTGTGGCTTCCTGTGTTCCCTGTGGTGTTCCTGGTCCGGTTCCTGTGTGTCCAGTGGCATCCGTACTCCTTGGCAGTCTGTGTATCCCAGTGGCCATCTTGAGGCTGCCATTGCCGAGTCCTGCCATTCCGAGGTCCTGCCATCTGCCCGAGGCTCCTGAAAAAATTTCCCGAGGCTCTTGACATCCCGAGGACCTCCTTGGCTTAGCTCGTCCACCGCGGGCCTAGTCTTCCCGCCGCAGTAAACCAACCCTCTTTGCGGCCAGCTCTGGTGAAGACAATTGGCCAGCTGCAGCTGGTAACCAATCATCTCCGCGGTGTGTTCCAGGGATCCACAGACTTTAGCGCCTCAAGAGCTCTCCCTCCTACTCTTCTCACGCACTCCACCGTGTGTCCTATCAAGTAAGATAGACAGAAGCTCATGAAGTGTCAGATTAAATAGTAGTCTACAAAGTAGGGAGGGGCAACAGTGAGCCAGCAGCCAGGTTCCGTAGTACCGAAGGGATCTCACCTGTATTAAATGGGAACTGAAATGAAAATGTAGGCCTTGTCCCTAGTGGAAACGGCCTCATCCACACCCTTCCCTCTCTCAAGGCCAGCTTGGTGAAGCAAGAAGAAGGGGGGGGGGAACATTTGACAATAAAGGTTCTCCCTTTTGGGGCAGTTGTAGTAAATAATAAGTTTGAATGGACGGCAGTAACCAAGCAATATTACCATCAAGCCTGGACCAGTAGTAAGCTAGGTGGATCATCTCCAGGGGCCTAGTCATTGAAAAATCTGTTGCCTCAGCAGCCATCCAATGTCAGTAAATCTCTCATTTACATAGAAACCCCAGAACAAATAACCAACAGAACAGAGATAATCACCCAAATGCCCCTGAACGCCCCAGGAGTTGACCCGATATATTATAGACTTTTAACCTAGCTCCTGGATGTTCTCAGGGGAGCTCGCCAATCACCAACCCTCAGGAAACATTTAACATAACTAAAAGCATTAACTCTTGGTTATTCAATACATAGACGTCTACACGTTACAACTGTCAGTAAAGAGATATTAGGGTTTCAATGGCATGGGTCCACAGAGCCAGTAGGATGCTTGCTCATGAAACTACTGGGTCCAATTAAGAAGAACTACAGTTTTTAAATCGTAATAACCCAACTCTGGGTTCAAAACAGAACTATGTAAGGTGTTACTTTTTTACGATGGAGAGGACGTTTTCATTATCTGATTTTCTGCGGTAGTCACCGCCCGCATGACGTGGGTGTTTGTTGGGGTTTGCGGTTGGTGGGTTGGCCCCCCCCCCCCCCACCCCCCCCCCACACCCCCCCCCCCAAAACCATTTTATGAGGACGTACTACCTTCTGCGAACCATTCCAACTGCGGGCCAAATTATATGCATGGAATAGCGACTGCAAACATCACAATCCAAGTCCAGATGGCAGTGCAGATATTACTCATTCAGTTGCACATAATTCTTGTCCCACAGTAGACAAGTATTTTTTTACTTTAATGTACACTCTGCACAATTTTAAAAATTGATTCAGGACATCTCAGCTAACCCCTCCCCCCCAGCCATAAAATAGTTTGAAAAAGAGATCCTAAATATCATTAATTCTTCTTTCTACAAAATGATGGCAGTTCATTCACAGAGAGCACATATTTCCTGTCAAGTCCCTCATACAGGAAGTAGTAAAGGAACAGGCAAGGGAAATAAAGTGTGGAGCTTGCCAGAAGATGGGTCTGAGAATTAATAGCTGTTTTCCCCTACTGTCTGTCCTCAATTGATAGCAATGTGTGTATAGTTCAGTACATAGAAAGAAGCTACTGTGCAAAAGCAATCAAATATATTGTTGTTGTCCCGTGCAAATATTCAGTATTTCGGACCCATACGACTGATAGTGCCTCCATGAAGTGAAGGGGGAGGAGCATAGCTCCCCACTGTCCCAGATTCGGCAGACCAGTCCGCCCATCCTGAGCAGTTGGGTGATTTGTCCACAAGGTGTTTCGAGCCCTGCTGTGTTGCGCCTACTTCCTCCCTATCCTGACACATTACACTACATAGCTGAGAGCCATGTGCTGCAATAGGTGTGGGACCAGAATGGTGGGGATAAAGCCGCCTGCTACCTTCAGATGTCTCGCCTTCTCCTCTTATTCATTGAATCTGTGGTGGAGGTAGCACCTCTCTTTGATGCGGCCCCCATCCAATGCCCCCCACTCGCGTCCAGCTTCATAGCCATAGCAGAAATGAATATGAATGCCAGGACTTGCTGCCAGGTGATACTATCAACGAGAAGCGCTTAGAACAGTGTGCCACATATGAGAGTATTGAGACACTGTGGGCCACAATATGAAGTGTATGGAGGACTGGGTCACAATATATGTATGGAGAACATTGGGCATATAGTGAAGAGTAATGAGGACATTGTTCCAATATGAAGTGGTATGGAGACAGGGGTCACATATGAAGTGTATGGAGGACAGGGTCCACAATATGAAGGGTATGGAGAACAGGGGCCGCATATGAAGTGTACTGGATGACCAGGGTCACAATATGAGAGTATGGAGGACAGGTTGTCACAATATGAAGTGTATGGAGGACAGGGGGCACAATATGAAGAGTTGGAGGGACCATCAGGGGTGCAATATGAAGTTTGTAGGACAGGGGGCACAATATACTTGAAGGGTATGGATGACAGGGGCACAATATGAAGGTATGGCTGACAGGGGGTGCAATAGAAGGGTATGGAGGACAGGGGGGCACAATTATGAAATGGTATTGCGGACAGGGGGCACAATATGAAGGGTGGGAGGAACGGGGGCACAATATAAGGGTATGGATGACGGGTGCAATAATGACGGTTATGGAGGACAGGGGACAATATGAATGGTATGGATGACACGGGCAGATATAGGATAGTGTTTGTAGATAACTTCCCCATGCACGTGCTAAAAAAGGAAGAGGGAGTGGTAGGGTGGGGGGTGAGGGGTTCATAAACGAAGTGTGGGCGGGCAAAAAATTCGGAGGGAGATTGAAGGGGGGTGCATAGGGGTATGAGGCAGGGGTCCCAATAGAAGTGTATGGAGGACAGGGTTCACAATATGAAGGGTAATGGAGGACAGGGGGTGCCATCTGAAGTGTATGGAGGAACCGGGTCCCAATATCAAGGGTATGGAGGACAAGGGGTCCCAATAGGAGTGTATGGAGACAGGGGTCACAATATGAAAGGTATGGAGGACAGTGGGGTTGTATGGATGATCGGGGTCACAATATGAGGGTCTTGAGGACGGGGGCACATATATGGATGATTGATAATGCTTCTTCGTGCAGTTTATTGATAGTGACTTATCAATTTAAGAGACCATTGCAACAGTGGATACGAAGCCTTTCATGTACAAAAAATCATAGATATGAATCCATTTTCTGAATTCCCCATATAATATATAATATAAACAACCCCCTTTCCACCCTTCTCTTTGCGGCCCACCTGTCCCTCTCCTGCCCAATGCCCTCTCTGCATTCTCGTAATCAAATCTTACTCAACATCCATCTCATATGCCCAGCAGTCCTCCCGGGCGCAGTCTCATCCAGTCACGTAGTACCTCCGCTGATGCCATTCCCAGACATTCGATCCATTTGCTTCATTGCTTTTCAAACTTTTGCACCGACCTCCTTTAAATAGATACTTACAGCTCCATCCTAACCCTGATATTCAGAAATCTTTGCACTTCCCTTATGCCTTATGGCTCTGCGTCCAACCAATGCCTAGCAATAGTTTTCTGCACATGATATAAAATTTTGGCTACTACCAGTTGTTCCAGCCAGGACAGCTCAAGACTCCCTATGCATCCCAATATGCAGATGTTTGGGCGGTGACTCACTGCTCCCCCTCTTCTCTGCATAGACTCCTATGTAATCTAACACATTAGTGATTGGATGTCCTGCTGTTAGCAAGATGGAATTTAGCAGAGAGAAAAGCAGATTAAAAAGGAGAGATGTTCAGAGACAAAATCAGCACTCTGCTATAACTTTATAGTATACCCCCACTATGACTCTCCACTATTCCCGGTATTTATCCAGTAACCCTGCTCTATACTGATGAGTGACAAAAGACAGCTGGGTGTCATTGTGTCAAGTACTGCCTTACAAATGACATACATATATACACCACTATGGGGCAGATTTACTTACTTGGTCCATTCGCGATCCAGTGGCCCGTTCTGTGCGGTGGATTCGGGTCCGGCCGGGATTCATTAAGGCAGTTCCTCCGCTGTCCACCAGGTGGCGCTGCTGCACTGAAGTCCACTGGAATGCCCTGAAATTCACCGGCCTATTCCTAGTGAAGGTAAGTGCAATTTTCACAACACATTTTTTTAAAAAAATGCGACGGTTTTTCCGAATGCCGGCGCCGATGGCGTGCGCCAAAATCCCGGGGCAATTCAGGGAAAATCAGCGGAAATCGGAAATATTCGGGTAACATGTCGGGAAAACACTAATCGGGCCCTTAGTAAATGACCCCCTATGTGTCTTCAACAAGAATCAGTCCTCCATATGGAGCAGAGGTCCCCCATACAAGAGAGTATGGGGTACACTCCTGTATATGTGTCCCTCTCTGCCTTCCTTTTACTCATAGGATGCACCTGGCCCCAGTAATATTAGTGAAAGCTGCTGCATCTGTTTCCTCCATGTCTTCCTGCATGCTGCAAACAGGAAGCATAGAACTGGGCAGGTGGCGTGGAGAGATCAGTCCGTGACATTTTAGGATCCGTGCAGGAATAGCAGTTACCCAGCAGAGTGGAAAAGAAAATCAGAGAGGGACTACAAGACAAGTGGAGATAGACGAGGAGGGTCAGTGTAAGGACGAGCACCCGCAGTGGCTTTACCCATTATACACACTTGTTGTTTTACAGTAAAGTGGGAAAAAGCTGAAATGTAGGAAGAGGTTTCCATTACCCTTTTCCTCTTGGTGGAATCAGTGGCCCAAAGAATAAAAAAAAAAACTCAGGATCAAACATGTGACCCCAATCTAAGGACAAGATGGAAGAATTCAGGGAAAGAATGCAAAGGATTTGTGTAGGAAGCAGTGACACCACGGAGCGGAATAAGGTGCATTCTACATCACATAAGGATTCCTAGACAAGCAGATTCTAGAACAGCAAAGAGATACAAGAATCTCCAAAAATGTGAGGTCCTGGAAATAAGAGCAGAATTCTGTGCAGATTCCTTTTAGGGATATTCCAAGATTTCTTTAAATTCTGTGCATTTAAAGGAAACCTACAATCAGGAATCTACCTGTTAAGGCAGATTGTAACCTTCTAACCATAATCTCTCTTTACCTATTATAGATATACTACACTTTGAGGGACATCACTCCTATTGCTTTCTTTTTCTTTCTGTTTGTGCAACTTTTTGTGAGACTTTTTAGGTGCAGAATCAGGCAGCATAGCGAAGTGATCTGCCTCCAGGATTTCATGCAGTTGCCAGATTTATCTTTGTAGCCCAGATGTTTGTTTAACTTGTGAGACCTTTGGGTTCTGAAATTGTCCCATTCTTGTGCCTAATAAGTCCCAAAACAGAGAATGCTGGACCCAGACTTACTTTTGAAAGCAACTATTTGGGACCAAAAAGTCGCACACCATAAAAAGTCACAAAAGTGAGACTAAACGGGCAACTCATCACATATCACAAAGGGGAAAACTTAAGATCCATTGCAATGATTAAGTAGCCAACTTCAGGAAACTTGAAAAAGTGGCAGCCGAAAAAACTATCACACATGTGCCCCTTTATCTACCTAATATGCTAGTTTTCAGCAGAGGCTTCTGGGGTGTGGAGTAGCCTCTCCGGGAAGGAGGAGTAAAAGCTACTTCACTCCCCAGTAGCCTCTTCGATCCCTCCCTTTGCCAGCCCCAATTGGGGGCATTAACGGCTGGGGAAGCGGTTATTTGGGGCCAAAACTTTTAATGAAGTTCAGTACCAACCCAATCTTTGTGGTTCGGGTCCTCTCATCACTACTGATGTTCAGTTATCAGAATCAGACCCAGACCTTGCTCTGGGTCAACTAACTGCAGGCTGTCACACTGGCTTACCTTCACGCCTGCTCCCTCAGCACTTCCCCCTCCCTCTGTCTGCTGTAATTGGCATCCTTCTTAACATCAAGCATGACTTTCTGGATAGCTAAAGGGTTGATAAGAATATGGTGGTTGATGTGAGACTAGTAAGAAGCATGCATGAAAAAGTCTTGGGGGCAGATTGGACCAGATCCACCACCTGGACCCTTGTGCAGTTGACTGTACATGTCCAGTAACTGGTTATATTGTACATCTATAAAGTTTTCTCTATTCATTGTTCTTGGCCCAAAGCCGCAGAATGACCTGAACACTTTTTATCTACCATAGCCGTTAGTATATGGTGTTATATAGAAGTAGGCAGCAAGGACTGTACACAGCACAATGACTGTGACTCCTATGTTTGTATTACATACCGCATCCTCAGATTATACTATCATAGCTTACGCCTAAGTATGAGCCTCAATAGCTAATTTCCTCTTGTGTCTGTGTTGTCACGTTGCTTCCCGTATCAACACAGTAACAGCCCTCCCCCCCCCCCTCCTCCGCCTGCAGACGCGTAAGCTCTGATACCAAAATCTGGCTTCTTTACAAGACTTTAAGATCATTCTTTAAAATTCTTTCCTAGTTTAGATTTTCATATTTTATATTATTTATGGATCAAACACCAAGAATATATCAGTGTTGGACGCACTTGTGTCCCAAACGGGAACGGAAACTTTGGGTCCACTTATCTCTAATTATAAAATAATTTATTTTGGGGACACAGTGTAGATTTCATATTTCCCAAGTGCCTCTAACACATAATACAATAATATAATATTGTAATTTATTATGAGGGACCCTGTTTGTTTAAGGCAATATATATATATTTTATTACTTATTGGGACACTACGAGGCACATGTATCATAGTTTTTTTGGCTGCCACTTTTTCAAGTTTCCTGAAGTTGGCTACTTAATCTTTGCAATGTATTTTAAGTTTTCCCCTTTATGATACACGTGATGAGTTGTATCTTTAGTCTCACTTTTGCGACTTTTTGTGGTGTGGGACTTTTTAGTCCCAAAAAGTAGCTGTGAAAGTAAATCTGGGTCTAGCATTCTCTGTTTTGGGACTTATTAGGTGCAAGAATGGGACAATTTCAGAGCCCAAAAGTCTCACAAGTTGAGCAAACATCTGGGCTACAAAGATAAATATGGCCATTGGATTAAATCACAGATAGCAGATAACTTTGGAACATTGCCTGATTCTGCACCTAAAAAGTCTCAAACTAAGAAAAGTCTCACAAAAAAAAGAAGAAAGCAATAGAAGTGATACATGTCCCCCTATGTATAGATAATATATAACTAGAGTCCCCATTATAAATTATGATAAATAGTAGCCTCATAATAAAATTAAAATATCATATTTTATCATATCTTTTTATGTGTTGTCCCTATTTATAGAAATATTCATTATGTGGACAATATATGTTACAATTTTATCAAGAGGTCTTCATATTGTTGTAAATCATTATTGGGAGGGTCCCTACATAATATAATTCAATTATGGAAAATATAGATTAATATTTATTAGGAGGCACCATCTGCATCTGCCAGTAGCAAAAATGAGACTTTGGCCTCAGGTGGCAGTTTGTATAGAGAGTACTGTGCATGCGACTACAGAGTTTACATAATGCTCACTACCTGCCAATGCAGTGAGCAGTAAAAATGGTTCGCTCCGTTTTCACTTCTCATTGCCCATGACAGAAAGTTACAGCTCACTGCACAAGGACGGCTTGCAGAGGTGAGATGACACAATTATGGGGGGGATCGAGGGAGAGGCTGAGGGAGGGACACAATTGAGAAGGAAGAGAGGAGGAATTTACTTATAAAGCAATAACAAAGCAAGGATCACACACAGCAGAAAACACGTACTGCAAGAGCAAATAGGAGTGGTTTTATATATATATATATATATATATATATATATATAAGTTCCTGAAACACACACTAAGCTCCAAGGAGTGATAAGATTATTAGGTTTCTGTGTTTGGATTGATTGAACCACACCCTGCAATTTACAGTTCAGTCCTGTCCAACAAAGGGTTACTTGCCTGATTGACAGCTGTGGCTGGAGGCATGTCCGGGCACTGCCTTATATACCTGCCTTTTCCCATCAGACTTTGCTGGTTGTTCAGTCTTCTTTGCCATCTAGTGCCATTGCTATTTTGTTTGCTATTCTGTGTGTTTGACCTCTACTACTCTTAGCGACCATCCATACTATATATTGCCATCATAATAAAGTATTATGTAAATATGGCCTCAAATAATGAATAATTTATACATAGTGACCTTTGCCATTATAATGAAGTACTTTTACTTTATATATTATACTTTCTAGATCTCTATATAGTATAATGTATTAAAGGAAATCTGTATCAATTCTTAATTTATTGGGTACAGATTCTACTATTTTTTTAGAGCCTGCTATAAAATTTATTTTGGGGGTATATTGTGGTGTGAGGGGCATTTCTGATATGCGGGTGCACAGCGAAGTCATTTGTGAGGGCATTTACAATATAGTTGTTATTCAGGGGAAACTAAGTGACTTTGATATTTTTAGGGATGCAGTGTGGAGATGTGCTCCAGGGAGCTGAAGACATCTGAAGGCAAATTCAGCAGCGCTTATTTATGAGAAGCCACCGCGAAGATCTGGACCCGAAATAGCAGATCATCAATTATAAGTTACTAGGTGCCTTTGTCTGATCCTTCCTGTGGTCACTGTCTAGCTTTCTAGTATAGGAGTCCACTCTCACTATGTACATTGTCAATTATTGAGTGTCAGTTAGAGAAATCTACCTTCTGAATGTGGGCTGCTGTCTCCAGGATGAAGGATGTCATTAGTTATTATAATTGTGGGGGCTCATTTTCCTCGTTAATTTAGTGTAACATAAAATATAAACTTAATGAACACTGTATGGTCCGGGGGGGGGGTCTGCCTTTTCACCAAAAAGGTTATAGTTATACTTTTTACTTTTCCTATATGGGACCTGAAACTCCTAATGGCAGCCGTGAGTAAAGATGCACTTAATTTATCACACATTTCTGTCTTTTGCTCCTAGTTTTTATTAAATGAATAATCACTGGAATCTCTTGTGGTGTTCTTCATCCGAGGTTGTGGTTACTAATTTTAAGACCTTCTAAGCAGAATATATTGTTTGACTACGACCTCATATATAAAATACAAAAAATGGTGAAATTGTCTTCTCACGACTATATACCGTATGTATGAATTTTATCCAAGATGCTGTTTATATGTGTCTCTAAGTAGTTCTGCTCTGTTGACTGACACCTCTATATTCGTGTCCTGCCTCTAAAGGGTTACCAAGCTAGGACGTTCAATATATTTGTTTCATGCACCAGTCAGTATTGGTCTTGGTGCAGTGGCATCACGTCCTACCGGCAGGGGATCTGTGAGAGGTACGAGGAGAGGGGGTGTTACGTGCTGAAGTCTAATGACCCCATTTGGCTATCCTTACAAGAGAGAGGGGCTCAGCCACATTAACCATCTCATACGTATTAGTTACACATATGCTGCTCTTAACACTTACAACACTGATCTGTGACATGACGAGGCCACTCTACAGACTTACCTTATATTTAAGAGTAATTATTTGTAGCAGATTCTTACCATGAGGTCCACTTTGGGCACTAGACCAGTTAGGTTTTATATGGTTAATTATGCAGAATATTGGGGGACATTAATCACAGGGGGTCTCAGGTTCGCCTATTTTTGCGCCTGGTTTGACCTTCTTTTTGGCTCCTGATCTATGATGGATCTGGTTCTGGCTTAGTAAATGCACTTTGGAATTGTCTCATGTCCGATTCATTTGCGCCTAAATTTGCGCCAAATTTGGCGCAATTGTTAGATCTCATTTGTGAGCAATAATGAAGGGAGACTGAGAAAATGTGACAGAACGTTCAGGGCGTCATCTCTGCACAAAAACTATCATTGTGATGTAACTGCAGGGACTAAAAGTTACAGAGATGGAAAAAAAAAAAAAAAATTCTTGCTGAAATGAGTCTTTTCCTTTTTTATTATAATTTACAGTAAGTGGAGTCTGATAATATTCTCAGATCTGTACAATAAGACAATAATCACTCCCAGAGAGATCCCATAACAATGATGAAGTCGTTACTGGAGACATTTTACTTAATTAAAAAACTGCTCCGAAGTATTTCCATGTTGCATGGAGGGAATTCTTCATTTGGGAACCTAAATTTATATGTTTTTAGTAATGAAAAGGGAAGTTTTTTGGAAGTGCAGCTGCTCAGAGGAGGTGCATTTTCTGCGGCTATTTTGTGCCTTTTTAGGCGCACTTTTGTGATAGATCCCGTGCAAACATCTGTATAGGACGCACTCACTATGTCAGATAAGGCGCAGGGACTCAAAACCATAAATGCGCCTAATTAACGAGATGCGCCAGATTTTTGCGCTAAAAGACGCTCAAAACAGTCTAACAGACTATGATTAATGTCCCCCATTATGCGGATTGGAGAAACATATTAACAAAATCCGAGGCAGCAATCTAGGATTTGTTTTATAACTTTTATTGATTTTTCAAATATAATGCAGTGTTGTTTTTTTTTCATATGAACATGTTGGTTGTCATTGATAACTCTAGAGATTGTAGATGATTCGCTTGTATCGATGTGGAATTGCAGCCTGTATGTGTGCAATGGTGTTTAACTTCTTACATTCTGTGGTGTGCAACAAAGTCAGCATTTAATGAGTTTGTCTGTGTGTTGGATAATTGTATTTTTTTAAGAAGGTGACTCCTTGCATCATTTATAACTCCATGCTTGGAGTCCTGTCTATGAGAAGTTTTCGGTCAGTAAAATACAGTCACTATACAGTCCATGTTTCAAAATATTTTTAATATAATTTTGGTGCACAGTGTGGAACATCCATGAGACACTGGGGCACATTTACTCACCCGTCCAGAGGAGTTCACAGAAAGTGCATTGTCCGTGTATAATGCACTGTGCCGCGATTCACTAAGATCGTGCGTCTGATATCCTGCATGTGTCGCTTCCCCGCTCAGGTCCCTGGAGTTCACCTTCTTCTTCCCGGTGCATGTAAGTGCATTGGATGCGACACAATTTGAAAGTTAAATCCCGCGCTCAATCCGAATGAGTCAGATCGTCTGACGGCACGCCCCCTAATTTGTGTCGCATGGAAGCCAGCGCAGCTGCACCAAAATCCGATCGTGTGCGCCAAAATCCAAATGCAGACACTTCTTAAATACCTGTGCAAGCCGTGTAATCCCCGAAAAAAGGGGCACAGTCCGACGAAAGTAAGCAGCGCAACCCTTGGTAAATGAACTCCACTACACAGTAATTGATTGTGATATTTTTAGGGACGCAGTGTGGAGATGTGCTGCACAGAAAATATTTGTGTGAAAAAGCCCTGTCTGAACCCATTCCCATTGGCTCCTTGCAACACACTTGTGATGGGTAGCATTGGCATCTTGTACTTTAAATAGGACCAGTGGAGACATGCAACGGATCGTCACAACTTTACAACAGGTATAATAAAAAAAAACTAAGCATAGGCATTTCAGTATAATAGTCTGATGATGGAGCCCCCTAGTTATGGAGTATCCTAGTGAAAAGAAGAATATTAAAAAAAAAATTCTGTTTTTAATATTTTCAAATATCCAAAAATCTGCACATATTTCCTATTGCTAAGTGTATAGTGTCTAGCACTAAAACATTTCATTACATCATTTTACCCACACAGTAAATGCGATAGAAATGTTTAAAATAAATATAACAAATTCCTATTTCCAATGCAATCTGTTGCGGTCACAGGACCCCTTCAGTATGAAGACAGATTGAGGTCAGCTCATTGTTTAGGAACTCCTATAACTAGCAGGGATAGTCCTAAGCGGAGCTCCCCCTTATAACATAATGCACAGGGCCGCTGTAATATCTGACTGTGTACAGATCTCCTTAGACCATAAGCTTTGGTCAGTGATGTGGACCATGAAGCTTTGGAGGCGTACGAGAAAAATCTCAATAATTATCTGTGCAAATAACAGTAATGTATGAAATTTCCTAGTTGTTATGGAATGAAGGTAGGGATTTGAAGGATTGTTCTTATCAGTCTGGACAGACCGGACCCCTGTCTCTTATCTATAGACCCAGACTTCCTCTGACCAAGGAGAGAAGGAAACCCCCCTCCCCGTGTGCTGGTCTCCCCTAACCTTCCCTCCCCTTACTGTAGACTAACTCCACCTTTCCAGTTGCAAAGTGGATTGTATACTTACATACACCATGAACACATATGCAGCTAGACCCCCATAAATTTGTTATAGAAGACACCCCACCCACCCGATTTATTGGAGATGACTTTTAACCCCCACCCCTGAGAGAAACGAGGATCACGTAATCACTGCCTGTTGTGTGTGTGTCGTGACACGGGTAAGTCCACACATTCTGTCCACGTGTTATCTTACGGTATCTACAGATTGTATAAGGCTTAACCACCCCCCAACAATATCTACATTTCTATCTTTGCTCTCTATCTATCGCTTTCATTTATCTAAATACCTCTTCTATCTGTGTACAGTATCTATTATCTATCTTCCATCTGTCACATATCTATTGTTTATCTATCTATGTTATATCTGTTTAACTACGGTAACTATATTATATCTATCTCTTTCCTATGTATCCATGTATCTCGTATCTATGTTTCAATCTCATCTATATCTAACTTCCGTTTTGCATTCATTTAAAGTGTATGTTTTGATATATCTAATATCTATGCCTCATATGTATTTGTTATGCATTTTTTACCCATCTTGCTTATTTCTATGTATCTTATGTATTTGTACATCTAGAGCTTTACTTACCGTATCTTGCTTCTCTCTAAAGCTTTCGTTTTATCTAATTTCTAACAACCTACTATCTATCTCCTATCTCTCTATCTCATATCTATCTACCTATCTCATATCTATCTCTCTATCTCATATTTATCTATCTATCTCATATCTATCTATATCATATCTATCTATCAATTTATCTACCTATCTCATATCTCTCTCCTATCTATCTATCTATCTATCTATCTATCTATCTATCTCATATCTATCTATCTATCTATCTATCTATCTATCTATCTATCTCATATCTATCTATCTATCTATCTATCTATCTATCTATCTATCTATCTATCTCATATCTATCTATCTATCTATCTATCTATCTATCTCATATCTATCTATCTATCTATCTCTCTCCTATCTATCTATCTATCTATCTCATATCTATCTATCTATCTCTCTATCTCATATCTATCTATCTATCTCATATCTATCTATCTATCTATCTATCTATCCATCTCATATCTATCTATCTCTCTCCTATCTATTTATCTATCTATCTATCTCTCTATCTCATATCTATCTATCTATCTCATATCTATCTATCTCTCTATCTCATATCTATCTATCTCTCTCCTATCTATCTATCTATCTCATATCTATCTCTCTCCTATCTATCTCTCTATCTCATATCTATCTACTGCAACTACACAAGAATATATTTAATTTCTATCTATAATCCAACTGTATTTAATTAATATCATTTTTATACTGTATCTATCTTCTGATTAAATGTATCTATCCGTCAACCAAATTCCCACAATGACTTCCCAAATACATAACATTTTGGTAAAACTGTCTGTTTTCTATCTATCTATCTATCTATCTATCTATCTAGACAAAGGTGCCCGGCCCTCTTAGGCGTGCACCCGCTTTTTTATTTTTGTTTACCCATTTTCTGTTTTGATAGTGCTGCTTGGATCTTTTCTTACTGTATCTATCTATCTATCTCTCTCATATCTATCTATCTCCTATCTATCTATCTATCTATCTATCTATCTATCTATCTATCTATCTATCTATCAAGAAGAGACTGCAGAAGTTCAATAATAATTAAAAACAGGCAGTACAGGCGGTCTTCTACTTAAGGACACCCGATTTACAGACAACCCATAGTTACAGACAGACCCCTTTTACCTCTGGTGAAACTTTCTGGATGCTTTACTATAGTCCCAGATTACAATAATCAGCTGTAAGGTGTCTGTAATGAAGCTTTATTGATAATCCTTGGTCATATTACAGCATAAAAAGTTTAAACTCCAATTGTCACTGGGGCCAAAATTATTTTGGTCTGGATCTACAATTATAAAATATACAGTTTCGACTTACATACAAATTCAACTTAAGAACAAACCTCCGGACCCTATCTTGTACGAAACCCGGGGACTGCCTGTACTCCAAAAATAAGGTGTAACTTGTGATACTATTATTCACTCATGCAGGGTTTTAGTGATCATCTGAAATGTTACTGCATGGGTGAATAATAATAGTAGCACTATTTACAGGTTATTTTTGTTGTGCTGTCTGTGTTCTATTCATCATTTAATAATCTATCTATCCATCTGTGTATCTACTTTATCTATCTATTCATCTATCCATCCATCAACTTGATCTATCTACTCTATCTGTATATCTACTTTTTTTTTATCCCTCTATCTATCCCTCTATCCATCCATCCCTTTATCTATCCTTCGCTGTATCCCTCTATCTATCTGTTTGACATGTGTGACACCTACGTATGCATATACTTATACTACGCATGTGTGTTTACTGGATATACACAGTTATGAAAATCAGAATATCAGAGAGATTGCAGCTTGTGTTAACCTCCCAAAATCTATTCTTAGTGGAAAGGAGAACTAGAGGAGAGGAAGTTAGATGAGTGCAGAGAATTAACCACTTCACACACCCTTCAGATTGACACTAGTCCTGCACAGCAGCACGTCTCACACACCTACAGTATGTACTGCTCTAATGTATCCCACTTATAACTTATTGTCCATGTATAGTTACATATAGTAAGTATAAAGTAACATTCTTTCCAGTCAATAGTTTGGAATATAGACTGCAATCTAATCTTTATCCTGAAAGGAGGATAAGCAGATGTCTCGGCTGTGAATGAAAGTGTGAATATGATTTTAAATTGTATATAGTTTTTGGTCAACATCCAATATTCCAGAATGTTTGATAATTTGGCGCCTAGTTCATCTTTATTGTGGTAGTAAACCTGATAAATGCTGTGTTTGACAGTAGAACAAAGGCAAAGCCTGGAGCACGGTCCTTGGAGGAGATGTAGGAATGAGACAATAGCTGGAAGTGCTGGTCACTAGCCACACGTGGATATAGATGTGATCTTAAAGGGGTTGGACAGGAATTTAAAAAATGTGTCTGATAATGTGATAAACCATAACTAATGTGATAAACAATAACTATTACTCACTAGTAATATGTGCTCTGGTAGTCCCTGAGGTCTGGAAGTAAGAAATCTCCTATTGGAAACTTTGCCAAATAAGGATGCCTTGCGGGTGTATGGAGACTTACAGCCACTGACACTCCACTGGGGGATTCTGGGAAATATGCATAGATGTTTTCCAGGGTGGGATAAAGAAAACATTGCCTCTTTAAGATACCTTGTAAGGCAGCTCCTGTACTATCATGCATAACTTTCAAAAATTGCTAAAGTCTTCGTAAGGAAAGGTCTTACTATCTGACGCTAATCCGGCCTCTCACTCAGCTAAACCAGTTCCCTACACTGTATTGACAAGATGGACTTTTAAACAGAATTGGGAATCTGTTCCTTCTGGTTTGGCTTCAATCCCACATCAAGTCATTAGGCTTCCTGAAAGTCATGCTTCATGGTAAGGGAGTTTTTCTTATCCCATCCTAGAAAACTTATTAGAATATTTCCCCCGTTAGTCCCTTTCTTTACCTGTCCTGTAGTGATGACATCATGTGATTACTGCAGCCAATCACTGGCCTTAGCCATTTCATCTATCACCTACGAGGACAGTGATTGATCAAAGAGGTCACATGGAGATATACCGATCATTGCTGCAAGACAATAAACAGAGACTGGCGTGGGACCACCAAAGAAGCAGGGGATTTTAATTATTATTTTACAGATTATATTCAATCCTGCATAGCCATTTATTTTAAAATTGTAGAGTATACAGATAGAAAACATCACATTTTTTGTCATAAACTGTCTGTTTATACATGCACAGAAACTGCTAGTAGAAAATAGCAATGTAAGTGCAAGCAGTAAGGTCCAGTCAACGCTATAGTAATGCAAGGATTTTCCATAAAAGGTTTTATATATGAGAGTAAAGTACGAGAAGCTACTTGGAAAAAAGGTACAAAAACCAACTTTTAGATTTAGAGAAGGCATCGAGGAAGTCAACAATTACTTTAGAGACTGAGGGTCATAACATTAACAATAATACTTAAATTTAGTTGCAGGGCCAAATATAAATTTTTGGTGAGGTCAGAGTTTCCACTTGGCAAAAACTGTAATTTAAAAAATGATAAATAGGTGTGTTAATCATTAACAACTTTAGCTCATCTTGCAAAAAACAAGCCCTCACACCTCTCCATAAAGAGAAATCTAAACAGGTTATCAGAATGTAACCAGTAGAAACTATTTAGTATGCAAAAAGTTTTTTTTTTAAGTTTTTGAGCTAAACAGCAGACGCCTGCAACAGCAGATTCTGGGCCACATTTATCACTTTTGTGCGCCTAAGTGTAGTAGTTGCGCCTAAATTCTGACGCACTGTTTTGCCAGAATTATCACAAGCTACAACCATCTGTGATAAGTATATTTTCTGCCTCTTATTAATCATTTTACTTTAACACAGTTTAGGCGCAATTTTGGCGCAGTTTAGGCGCAATGTTAGATTTGGGCACTTACATGTGATCCTGCTACAAGCTCCTCTCTGCTTCTCCCACAGCCCAGAATGAAGATAACACTCACAGCAGCACCCAGGTGTGTGACACCCTGCACCCAGTTACCTCCTCAGCAGGGGCTTCTCCTGGAGGGGATCCCCCAGTGCTGGTCTCCTGCTGCACCCCTGTAATTCTGCACAATATCCCCCTCAGACACACTGGTGATACTGTGCAGAATTACATGGGGGACACTTGTCTGTCGTATCTGCAACATTCTGCAAACTTCTGTCCTGTCTTGCTGTGAGCTCAGGAGTTTGTAGAATGTTTTGTAAATAGAAGGTGATGAACTGTAAATAGAGTCTGCAGCTCCTGTCTGCAGAGTATCTAATGTATCTATTATATGTTCCAGTGTCTGCAGAGTATCTAATGTATCTATTATATGTTCCAGTGTCTGGCTGAGCTCTGCTGCTAGAAATGAGTTGTTCTGCAAAGGGGCTCAGTGCTTTCTTCTCAGATAACGCCACCATCGGGCTGGAGTGTTTTTGCGCCCGTTTTTGCGCCTAAATGAAAAAGTTGCAAGTGATGAATATCATTAGGCGCAGCAAAACATCTGGATTGGTAAGATAGATGTGGGAAAGCTGGTTATTTTTGCTGCGCGGCTTTTTTGGCGTCTAATCGCAAAAATGGCGCAAAAACCCTGCGCCTGAATGAAAAGGCGCAAAAACAACAGAAAAAATGAGTGATACATGTGGCCCTCTAAGTGAAAATGGGTGACACATCTTGGCATATTGTTGCTCCTCGTTGATTCGTTGCTATGACAGCCAGGAGCCTTTAAAGGGGTTGTCCCAGTTTTGAAAAAAAACTATGGGCCACATTTATCACTTCTGTGCGCCTAAGTGTAGTAGTTGCGCCTAAATTCTGACGCACTGTTTTGCCAGAATTATCACAAGCTACAACCATCTGTGATAAGTATATTTTCTGCCTCTTATTAATCATTTTACTTTAACACAGTTTAGGCGCAATTTTGGCGCAGTTTAGGCGCAATGTTAGATTTGGGCACTTACATGTGATCCTGCTACAAGCTCCTCTCTGCTTCTCCCACAGCCCAGAATGAAGATAACACTCACAGCAGCACCCAGGTGTGTGACACCCAGCACCCAGTGACCTCCTCAGCAGCACCCAGGTGTGTGACACCCTGCACCCAGTGACCTCCTCAGCAGGGGCTTCTCCTGGAGGGGATCCCCCAGTGCTGGTCTCCTGCTGCACCCCTGTAATTCTGCACAATATCCCCCTCAGATACACTGGTGACACTGTGCAGAATTACATGGGGGACACTTGTCTGTCGTATCTGCAACATTCTGCAAACTTCTCTTCTCTCTTGCTTTGAGCTCAGGAGTTTGTAGAATGTTTTGTAAATAGAAGGTGATGAACTGTAAATAGAGTCTGCAGAGTATCTCATGTCTGTATGATGTTCTAGTGTCTGGCTGAGCTCTGCTGCTAGAAATGAGCTCTTCTGCAAAGGGGCTCAGTGCTTTCTTCTCAGATAACGCCACCTTCGGGCTGGAGTGTTTTTGCGCCCGTTTTTGCGCCTAAATGACAAAGTTGCAAGTGATGAATATCATTAGGCGCAGCAAAACATCTGGATTGGTAAGATAGATGAGGGAAAGCTGCTTATTTTTGCTGCGCGGCAAGTTTGGCGTTTAATCGCAAAAAATGGCGCAAACACGGTGCGCCTGAATGAAAAGGCGCAAAAGCAACAGAAAAAACGAGTGATACATGTGGCCCTATATGTGGCCGGGAGCGGGCTGCCTAAAAAAATAAAGATGTACTTACCTTCCGGTGCCCTCCGGTATCCAGCGCTGCTGTTGCTCCGGTCCGGGCACCATCGGGGAAAAAAAACCCCTAAAAATATACAGGTGGTCCCCTACTTAAGAACACTCGACTTACATACGACCCCTAGTTACAAACGGACCTCTGGATATTGGTAATTTATTGTACTTTAGTCCTAGGCTACAATAAACATCTATAACAGTTATCACAGGTGTCTGTAATGAAGCTTTAGTGTTAATCCTGGTTCTTATGACAATCCAACATTTTTAAAATCCAATTGTCACAGAGACAAAAAAAGTTCTGGCTGGGATTACAATGATAAAATATACAGTTCCAACTTACATACAAATTCAATTTAAGAACAAACCTACAGACCCGATCTTGTATGTAACCCGGGGACTGCCTGTACATGTGACATATTTTGTAAAGATCTATCCAATGATACCAAACTCGGCACCCTATTCCCATAACTTTTGGAAGGGGTAACTTTAAAGTCTTAAATGGGAGCCCCCATTTTTTTATTACAGACTTAGATTCCCTAGGAAAACGTAGATTGATCCAATCTACGATCCAAATCATTTACTATGACAGATGGCGCTGTAATTGGTGAAAATCAAAATGGGTAAAAATTGTTGATATCAAAAAATGGGGATATCTTGAGAAATACAATACACATTACACCGAAAAACTAAAAAATATGTTACAAATATTTCTTTAAAATCTCACCAATGATACCAAAATTGAAGCTGTATTTTAAACCCCCGGGAGTGAGGTGCAGGGAATGTATTTTTTTAGTGTAACCCAGGGACAATGATGTGGACGTAGTAGGGTTCTGTCCTCTTCTGGGGTTGGTGTAATGTAAGTCTATGCTTCTCACACATCGGAGAGATGATTAACTTCAGTCTCCTCCCCTCTGAAGATGATTTTTCTCTTGGCCCAAATATCGAATGCTCTACATTAAGTGCTCAAATTTAGTAAAATTTTAAGCTTTTCGAAAAAATACCTCTATTTTCAGATTTTGGATCTGATGTGTATTTAGCAAAATATATAAATATATCAAACTACAGGCAGTCCCCGGGTTACATACAAGATAGGGTCTGTAGGTTTGTTCTTAAGTTGAGTTTGTATGTAAGTCGGAACTGTATATTTTATCATTGTAATCCCAGCCAGAACTTTTTTGGTCTCTGTGACAATTGGATTTTAAAAATGTTGAGTTGTCATAAGAATCAACATTAACATTATCATTCCAGACACCTGTGATAACTGTTATAGATGTTTATTGTAGTCTAGGACTAAAGTACAATAAATTACTAATATCCAGGGGTCCGTTTGTAACTAGGGGTCGTATGTAAGTCGAGTGTTCTTAAGTAGGGGACCGCCTGTATATATAATTCTGTCACCCAAATTTAAGAGACCAAGGTCACATCAATGTAATTTTACGTGGGGTATTAGAATCTGTGAAAAAATTGGGGGTTCCCATTTAAGACTCTTAAGTTGTGCATGGGGTGGGCGTATTGGGCCGTGTTTGGTATCATTGGATAAGTTTAAAAAAAATATTTGACATGTACAGTACAGACCAAAAGTTTGGACACACCTTCTCATTCAAAGAGGTTTCTGTATTTTCCTGATTATAAAATTTGTAGATTCACACTGAAGGCATCAAAACTATGAATTATCACATGTGGAATTATTTACTTAACAAAAAAGTGTGAAACAACTGAAAATGTGTCTTATATTCTAGGTGCTTTGCTCATTCTTGGCATTCTCCTGATGAGCTTCAAGAGGTAGTCACCTGAAATGGTCAACAGTCTTGAAGAAGTTCCCAGAGATACTTAGCACTTGTTGGCATTTTTGCATTCACTCTACGGTCCAGCTCACCCCAAACCATCTGGATTGGGTTCAGGTCTGTGGAGGCCAAGTCATCTGGCGTAGCAACCATCACTTTCCTTCTTGGTCAAGTATAGCCCTCACACAGCCTGGAGGTGTGTTTGAGGCAATTGTCCTGTTGAAAAATAAATCATGGTCCAACTAAACGGAAAACGGATGGAATAGCAGCCGCTGAAAGATACTGTGGTCACCATGATGGTTCAGTATAAATGGTATGGGAGCGGTACGGTGCCGCACCGTAGCACACTCTTGACATTCTCTTGATGAGCTTCAAGAGGTAGTCACCTGGAATGGTCAACAGCGCTCTCCCCCTCCTCCTCTCCCCGGCCCTGATGTATGCCCGCCGTACTAAGGTACAGCGGGCATACATTGTGTGCATGTAGCCTAAGATGTTTGGAGTCCATTCCCCGGCACAGCGCTTGGTGCAGAGAATCCGGACAGTACAAATTCAGGTTGTCATGGATCAAACATGATTATGTGGCGCCGGCCTAAGTGCTGTTTTTGGAAAAACCTTCAGCCACCCAAAAAGATATAGGATACAACAATTAAAAGTTATTTTTGATACAAGAGCTCAGAATCGGGATTGCACTTAACACTGTGCATGTGAACTGAACCTAGAAACGATTAGTGCTGTATCCTTTCCTTTGTCTAAGTAAAATTTGGGCGTTTGCCAACACTACGTGATCTTTTCACATTTGGCTACATGCGCTCATCCACTTATTGCTCCATTTTCCCTTAATTATCATCAAATATGTAAAAAACTACAATAACAAAACCTAAAAGGAAACATTCATTAATGGCACATTCTCAGATTGGGTTGAGGTTACTAGTGGAGTGCCACAGGGGTCAGTATTGGGGCCACTTCTTTTTAATATTTTTATTAATGACCTTGTAGTGGGTTTACACAGTCAAGTTTCAATATTTGCAGATGATACTAAGCTGTGTAAAGTAATAAATACTGAGGTCGATAGTTTAGCATTACAGAGGGATTTGTGGAAGCTTGAGGAGTGGGCAGAGAAATGGTTGATGAGGTTTAATGTTGATAAATGTAAAGTTATGCACTTGGGCCATGGAAACAAAAAGTATAATTATGTTCTAAACGGTCAATTACTTGGTAAAACTGGAGCTGAAAAGGACTTGGGGGTATTGGTGGATGGTAAACTTAATTTTAGTGACCAGAGCCAGGCAGCTGCTGCCAAAGCAAATAAAATTATGGGATGTATCAAGAGAGGAATAGATTCTCATGATAAAGACATAGTTTTGCCCTTATACAAATCGCTGGTCAGACCACACATGGAATATTGTGTACAGTTTTGGGCACCAGTGTATAAAAAGGATATAGTAGAACTGGAACGGGTGCAGAGGAGAGCAACCAGGATTATTAGGGGAATGGGGGGATTACAAAATTTGGGATTATTCAGTTTAGAAAAAAGACGGCTGAGGGGAGACCTCATTACAATGTACAAATACCTGAATGGACAGTACAAGGATCTCACCAAAGATCTTTTTATACCTAGGCCTGTGACCAGGACAAGGGGGCATCCTCTACGCCTAGAGGAGAGGCGATTCTACCATCACCATAGACAGGGGGCATCCTCTACACCTAGAGGAGAGGCGATTTTACCATCACTATAGACAAAGGTTCTTTACTGTAAGAGCAGTGAGACTGTGGATCTCTCTGCCGCAGGAGGTTGTTATGGCGGACTCTATGTACATGTTCAAGAGAGAACTGGATGACTTTCTGGAGAGAAAAAATATCACGGGTTATGGGGATAAAACATTTATTTAATTCTTAAAGGTTGGACTTGATGGACTTGCGTCTTTTTCCAGCCTTATATACTATGATACTATGATAAACACACACTGTGATGAGGCTGACAGCACATATTGGCCCACATTTATTAAAGCTCCTGCGCCAGTTTTTTGTCTGACGTTGAACGTTCTTTTCAGTGCAAACTCCTTGCACATGTATTTATAAAGTGTCCACAACACATTGGGGGTCATTTACTAAGGGCCCGATTCGCGGTTTCCCGACGTGTTACCCGAATATTTCCGTTTTGCGCTGATTTTCCCCGGGATTTTGGCGCACGCGATCAGTTTGTGGCGCATCGTTGCTGGCATGCACACAACAGAAATCGATAACCGAACGATAACCCGACGGATTCGGAAAAACCGCCGCATTTAAAAAAAAATTGGTCACACGGGCCATACTCGCATGCACCACGATGAAGACGATGAATCCGGGGCACCTCGGCGGACTTCGGCGCAGCAGCGACACCTGGTGGACATCGGGCGGAGGACCTTCATGAATCGCCGGAAGACTCGAACGCTCATCGGAGAAGCCGCCGCTGGAACAAGTAAATGTGCCCCATTATACCCAAAGCAACACAAAATTCTGCACTGAAAGGGGCGTTCCAGTGAACAGTCTGAGTTTGGGACACATTTATCATGCAGTGTCCGACAGTATAGTGTTGCACGCTCAATGTCAAAGGGTCACCCTCAAAAAGTTAGTGCATTGTGCCGAAGAAGTGCAGCGGGCGCCAGATTCATGAAGAACGTGTGACACAATTCATGAATCTGTCGCACACTGCAGGCAATATTTTCACAATTTTTGATAAATGTGGACCAAAATTGGTGCAAACAAATATTGAGCATTTGCCTGCAGAAGCAGGTCAGATTCAAGCTCTCATTTTTCACAACAAAAAAAGAAATGTGATCCATCCTTATCCCCTTAGCGCTCCGTCCCGCAAAAAAAAAAAAAATGCCATCACATTGCCCCAATAACAAAGCGAAAATTATGGCCTACAAAAGGGGCCAATGAGTAAACTAAAATCCTGGCAGCAGCAGGGTGCTCCTTCCCTTCTGCGCCTCGCTGTGCCCCCATAACACAAGTAACGGCCACATGTGGGGGGTCTCTGTACTCAGGAGAAATTGCAGAACAAATTGTATGGTGGATTTTCTCTTTTTATCTTTTGGAAATGTGTAAATTTTAGGGCTTAATGAACGTATAACCGGAACAATTTGACCATTCTAAATTTCACCTCCATTTTGATTCAATTACTATGAAGATCTCAAGGGGTTAACAATCTTTGTAAAAGCTGTTTCTGATAGTTTGTGGGGTGCAGATTTGAAAATGGGTTGGTTATATAGGGGGGGGGGGGGGGGTTAATGCTAAATATGTAAAATTCCATTCAAAACAGTTTTTATTACCAAAATAGTAAATTCTGAAAATATGGAAAAATCGATAATCTATTTGTAAGCCGCACAACATCAAAATAACTTGTCCAGACATTTCAAAAATGATGAAAATGTAAAGTAGACATGTGGGAAATGTTATTATGCAACGTAACGTATTTAGGTGTTAAATCGATCTGCCTAAAAATGCAATGATTTCGAATTTCGAAAATGGCTTAGTTTTAAAAAAATTCATCAATTTTTCTTTTTTTTGTGTAAATAAACGCAAAACTTATCAGCCAAAATTTACCACTAAAATGAAGTACAACATGTGGGGAAAAACAATCTCAGAATCGCTTTGATAAGTAACAGTGTTCAAAAGTTATTACCATATAAAGAGACGCAAGTCAGAATCCAAAAAATGGGGCTGAGCCTTAAGCTGTAAAATGGCTGCGTCCTTAAGGGGTTAAAGTGGAGAGAAAATGATTAGATGTTGACGCAGCATTAGTGTATTTACTTTCTGTTATACATTGGGTCTTTTGGATGTTTGTTGGCACAACGGGGCATCAGACCTCGATGTGAAGGTCAAATTTTATCTTAGTCCCCTCCTGTTTCTCATGTACGTTTTTTAATTCTTGCTTTCTTTTTGGGAACTGTGAAAATTTGGATTTCTAATACAGAATTGTGTTGTGCTTCTCCTATCCTAAAGTTAAGGCATGAACAGTAAAGTTGTAGACACTTCTTTCCATGGATCTTCCAAGATTTTGATGTGGATGGGGTCCTCAGAGGAGCTTTTGTAGATGGGTCTTGGTTGGGGCAGTGTAAGGTAGTTGAGTGATACATTTTGTGACATCTCCCCTACTATTTATTTCGGCAATATTTTTGTGTCAGGTACGTACAAGATAGGTTCTGTAGGTTTGTTCTTAAGTTGAGTTTGTATGTAACTCAGAACCGGTACGTTGTAAGTGCAACTCCACATAAAGTATTTTTTTTGTCCGTGTGACAATAGGATATTAATAATTTTAGGCTGCCATGGGAACAAGGAGTAATTATAAATCTTCATTACAGACACCTATTCTAACTCTTATGTTGGCCATTGCAGCCTGGGGCTACATTACCGGCATCCAGAGAGCTTCACCAGAGGTCAAAGTGGCCACAGAAGTCTGTTTGTAACTAGATGTTTTCTGTAATTACGGTGTTCTTAAGTCAGGGACTGTCTGTATTTAATAATATTGCAATTATATTATTTTTCTGTATGACATGTATCCTATTTGTACAATTTAAAATTTGTCCCAAAAAAATCAACTTGGACCTTAACCCTTACGTTATCGCCTTCTATACACATTTTACAAATTGTAAGGACAATGGGCCACATTTATCACTTGTTTTTTCTGTTGTTTTTGCGCCTTTTCGTTTAGGCGCACCGTTTTTGCGCCATTTTTGCGATTAAACGTCAAATTAGCCGCGCAGCAAAAATAACCACCTTTCCCTCATCTATCGTTCAATTCCAGATGTTTTGCTGCGCTTTATGATATTCATCACGTGCGACTTTTGCATTTAGGCGCAAAAACGGGCGCAAAAACACTCCAGCCCGAAGGTGGCGTTATCTGAGAAGAAAGCACTGAGCCCCTTTGCAGAAGAGCTCATTTCTAGCAGCAGAGCTCAGCCAGACACTGGAACATATAATAGATACATTAGATACATTACAGACACTAGAACATATAATAGATACATTAGATACATTACAGACACTAGAACATATAATAGATACATTAGATACACTGCAGACACTAGAACATATAATAGATACATCACATACACTGCAGACACTGGAACATATAATAGATACATTAGATACACTGCAGACACTGGAACATATAATAGATACATTAGATACACTGCAGACACTGGAACATATAATAGATACAATTAGATACATTACAGACACTGGAACATATAATAGATACATTAGATACATTACAGACACTAGAACATATAATAGATACATTAGATACATTACAGACACTGGAACATATAATAGATACATTAGATACACTGCAGACACTGGAACATATAATAGATACATTAGATACACTGCAGACACTAGAACATATAATAGATACATTAGATACTCTGCAGACACTAGAACATATAATAGATACATTACATACACTACAGACAGGAGCTGCAGACTCTATTTACAGTTCATCACTTCTATTTAAAAAATATTCTGCAAAACCTGAGCTCAAAGCAAGAGCAAGAGAAGTTTGCACAAGTTTGCAGAAGCTTGCAGAATTTTGCAGATACTACAGACAAGTGTCCCCCATGTAATTCTGCACAGTGTCTGAGGGGGATATTGTGCAGAATTACAGGGGTGCAGCAGGAGACCAGCACTGGGGGATCCCCTCCAGGAGAAGCCCCTGCTGAGGAGGTCACTGGGTGCTGGGTGTCACACACCTGGGTGCTGCTGTGAGTGTTATCTTCATTCTGGGCTGTGGGAGAAGCAGAGAGGAGCTTGTAGCAGGATCACATGTAAGTGCCCGAATCTAACATTGCGCCTAAACTGCGCCTAAACTGTGTTAAAGTAAAGTGATTAATAAGAGGCAGAAAATATACTTATCACAGATGGTTGTAGCTTGTGATAATTCTGGCAAAACAGTGCGCCCGAATTTAGGCGCAACTACTACACTTAGGCGCACAAAAGTGATAAATGTGGCCCAATGTTGTACACTCTCTGTGGCTCTGGCTTTTGGGCATAGACATAGCAATAAGCGAGTGATCACACAACTGCACTCTTGTTTTTATACAGGTATTCCCATGTGTCCCTCTGATGACAAGAGGGGATCCAGTGACGGCACATATGCAACAATGGGGGACGATGGGAGCTCTGCAGACAGGCGGCCAAACACTGTGGACGCTTTTCCCGCCAACTCTCCACCGTCACCTTCCGAACCCCTCAGGGATGAAAAGCGGGCACCTGCGGGGACAGACGGACTGCCCGCTCACGTACCAGTTATTAGCCTGGGACACAGCAAAGTGGCACTGCGACCCGAACTTACCACATTACGCCCTGTACCCTCCTTGATGCTGGCACTACCAGGGATACGTGGACCAATATTTTCACCACAGTTTCATGCCCACCCTTATCTTCCCAGGTAAAAATGGAAGGTGATGTAAATAACAGTAGCACATAGATGTCAATATGTAGCACATAGGGAAAAATCTATATGGTTCCATGTGAACAATCGCTGCTTTTCATAAAAAAAATGTAGGGGGCAAAAACAGTCTGTGTGCAATTCAATGTGGACAGTGGTCACATCTAAAATCATTGCCATATGAGGAGAAATATGTACAGGGCTGTGGGCCGAACACATAACAAGAGCCTAGATAGTGTTATATACTGGTTTCTTTAAATATCTAGTTATGTTATGCTGAAGAACACTCATTAAAGGAAATCTACCAGAATTTAAGGATTGTAAACCAATCTTACTAACATGCTGGTGTGTGCCCCCTCTGGTACGATCTGCTATTCTTTAAGCTTTTGATTCCCTTGTTCTTAGAAATAAAGGGCTTTAAAAATCAAGCAAATTAGGCTGAGGGGCTCTGCACTCCATAACTATTAATGGAGCCTTGAGCCCATAAGCCTCATCTGCATAATTTTTAAAATATTTTCATGTAAAAACGAGGGCATTAGAAACTGAAAGAGTAAATCCTGCCAGAGGGGGAACACACCAACATTCTTTACAATCCTTAATCCTGGTGGTAGAAATCACGCCTCTTATATGACATCACCTTGCTCTCCCATACTCCCAGCATGGGATAGGGAGGTGCGGGGGTGTGCATAATTAGCAGTTCAGAGCAGCAGACATCTTGTCCCCACTCTCCGTGCTGCTAATTATAAGTTTATTTTCTAGGTGCATCCGACGTGTCAAGACTAGCTTTAAATAAGTTGCCTGTGTGCCTGCATTGCCTTAATGTTAATCCCTGAATCTTCATCAAGTGATTCAGCAGTACTGCTACTTACTTTAGTGCGGTCTGCAAACTTTCTGTGGATCTTACATGTCGGAGCACTGCTAAATAGGAGGAGCTGTAGCAGGAGACTTATGACTTAATTTGCTCCCTCCTCAATCTCTGTCAGTGACAGACTGTGAGAGTAAGAGGCACAGTGGGTGACGCCATTAGGACGGACTGGAGGAGTGAGAAACCGGAAGTTCTGTGTATATATGTAGAGGGCAGTATGGTGAGAGCAGGGAAAGCTAGCAAAAGAGGCAAAGTCACAGGTAAATATATATGCAGAGTAATGTCTAACGGAACACATTTATTGAAAAGCGTCCAACCCCTTTAACAGTTGGAACTGTTTTTAAGTATCTTTGGAGCCCTGATTCTGGGAGTGACACCAGTTTTTCCCTAAAATCTCTTACTTTTGAGATCTGGAATTGCCACCTTGTGATGTATACATAATAATAATAATAATAATAATAATAATAACTTTATTATCCCAGAGGGAACTTAAAGGGAACCTGTCACCAGGAGACCCATTTTTAGCACTCCCCCAGTCCCCACAGAGCATAGTACATACACTGCCAAAGTGTTTTTGTATAAAAAAATAGGTTTTACAGAAAAAAAGATATGTTATATTGTACCTTTTATTAGCATCTGCTGTGTGACTAGGCAGTTGCCTATTGGGAGGGACTGGAAAGGAGCAGTCCCCCCCACCCTTGGAAAACAGCTACTCCATGTGACCTTCTCAAATATATGAAAACATCCATCACTTGGCTTAGCGATGCCCCCTGCTCCTCTACAGCCAATCCCGAGTTATTAATATTGGGAGTTATTAATATATTTGAAAAGGTCACATGTTTCCCAAGGGTGTGTACTATGCTCTGTGGGGACTGGTGGAGTGCTAAAAATGGGTCTCCTGGTGACAGGTTCCCTTTAAAGTGTCACATCCACAGTACATTCTTCCAAACAAAAATATCAACAGGATTAGATGCACATAAAAACCACATACACAACAGAAACACAGATTACCCATAATTACATATACATATATACAATAAATAAATCCCCCTATTAACATTTCTAAAATACATTACACACAATCCTGGCACGGTCTTCCCTTCCGCATAGTATTTGAGGGAAGACCGAGCCAGGATTGTGTGTAATGTATTTTAGAAATGTTATACTAGAAATGTTCATACTATTGGTTACTCAATACTGTACTAAAGAAATTGTCATATTTGGTGGCTTTAGACTAGAGATTTATAATCAGGCCACTGGTTTCTGTGATCTTGTGCAATGTTGTGTTCTTGGACATTTGCATCGGATGCTCCAACAGTAACCGGCCATACGAGTCATAGCAATAAGAACAAGCTACTCATTGCATCAACCGGAGCTGCTCCAGAGAAATGGAAGGTATTTTCGGAATCTTCAGCTAAAAAATACCCAGAATCAGGTGAAAAACACCAGGAAAAATGTTTTTATTTATTTCTTATGATTTTAGGATCCTAGAATCCTAGTATTCCTTGATTTTTTGCCGTGCAAAAATTGTTAATTCTAAATTAATCACTCTAATTTGACAATTATGAAAGCTCTTTGATGTAATAAACACTTTGGATCTGAGTAATGTTTTGTTTTGATTCTTTTTCAGTCCTTACCTCCGTGCCTCTAGCCTGATCCCAATCTTTTCTGGCAGGTTTAAGAGGAGAAGCCATGCTGACATCTTGGAAGCCCCGTTCATAGGTAGGTTCATTTCAATTATTTACAGAGTAAAATCATATATTCAACAAATACTTATTTCCATAATGATTATGATCTCTCAGAATAATTTTTTTCTGCCTAACCCCAAGACTTTGCTGCAACCTGTTCAGCTGCATGACTCGTTAAATATTTCTTGTCATGTGATGTCCCACAGGTGCACGGCTCGCTATGTATATTCCTGGTCATGTGATATCAAACTGGTGCATGACTCGTTATACATGTCTGATCATGTGATGTTACGCAGGTGCACGTAGTATATCCTGGTGAGCCCACAGTGTGCACGGAGCTCTGTATGTATTCCTGGTCATGTGCATTTCAATGGGTCCATGACTCGTTATACATGTCTGATCATGTGATGTTACGCAGGTGCACCGCTAGTTATATCCCTGGTGATGTCCCACAGGTGCACGGCTCGCTATGTATATTCCTGGTCATGTGATATCAAACTGGTGCATGACTCGTTATACATGTCTGATCATGTGATGTTATATCCCTGGTGATGTTACACAGGTGCATGGCTCCCTCTGCACACGACACAGGCTCCCTCTGCACACTACTCTCAGGCACAGGACCCTGGTTAACCTTAGGCTACATTCCCACTACTGTATGGAGGACTTATATACGGCCGATATACGTCCTCCGTAGACAGCAATGGGCGCACTGCGGCCTACGGGAGCGGTTCGGTGCAGCACACGTGCGGCACCGTACCGCTCCATACCCGGGAAAAAGATAGGACCTGTCCTATCTTTTCCCGTAATACGGCGCCGTGCGCCATGTATCTCTATGGAGAGGCGCGGGGGTGAGCTGCGCTACGGTACGGGCGGGCAACGGCAGTGTGAATGTAGCCTTATAGTAAGGAAGGAAATGTTATATCCAGAGGAAACCCACAGAGACTCGGTGGGAACACACTTGCTCCATGCAGATGTTCCTATTGGTCAGATCTGAACCGAAGACCCCTGAACCAATGACCATTTAGTTACCATGCTGCTCTTTGATATAATATGAAGTAGCAGGAAAAAAAAAATCTCGCACAAGTACAAAAAAATTTAAGGAGATGTCAAGGATCAATAGTTGTGTCAAGCAACAGGGGAGGCTAGAAAATAAAATAAAAAATTAACTCATACTCCCAGCTCTCCTCCGTTCCATTCCAGTGCAGAGGCTTCTTTCGATGTCCATCTTTGTATACAGAGGCAGCAGTGGTCACCATTGGATCCTTTGTAAGTGACTGTACCAAGTCTTTCCCGATAACAAATATTTGAGAGATTAAAGGGAATCTGCCATACCCCCCTCCCACAAAACACAGATGCTTTCTTATAGCTCACTATATGTGTCTTCCATTCATGGCTTTATATAGTAATTTGATGCCAGCAAAGTACTTTATTCAATCCCTAGATAAGGTCAGGGAGGTGGGGAGATCCTGCATACAGTCAAGCTAACCTACCTCTTCTCGTCCAATCAAACTCCTAATCTAGCCCCCTACACTGCCACCTCGGAGAAATGGTAAAAAAACAAAAACAGAGGACAATGCCTCTGGAAATAATGTCGGACTATATGGAAAAATTCCTTGAATATAAGGTGCTCACCTGCTTAGCAATAGGTAATTGCATGTAACCCTCGTTAGAGGGGGGTCCAGGTAATATCCTGTAGTGGAAATTGGTGATTGGTAACAAGCTGCTCCCAGACTCCAGAATAATCAGGCTGGTGGACAGAATAATGGAAAGAGGCATAAAATATATATATATACCGAATTAGTATTTCTGTAAAATCAGAAGTATCAAAGATTGAACTGCTTATTAGAAAAAGTAATTTATTGTATAAAAGCATAAAATTGGAAAGTCGTATAACGCAGGACCCTTTTTCATATATCGGACGTAAAAACATATATAAATATGCATACCATTGGGTAGTTCCTTAGGAGGTGCTGTAATGGCATGTACAAGCCTAAAGAACTACCCAATGGTATGTATATTTATATATGTTTTTACATCCGATATATGAAAAAGGGTCCTGCGTGACCCGAAACGCATTATACGACTTTCCAATTTTATGCTTTTATACAATAAATAACTTTCTCTAATAAGCAGTTTAATCTTTGATACTCCTGATTTTACAGAAATACTAATTTGCTATAGCGCCCCACATATCCTCCTTTTATGCCTCTTTCCGCTACAATGCGACATCATCCTCTTCTGGTGCTGAGTACTCACACTTGCGTAGTGCACCTGTGAGCTTAACGGCAGACCTGCCCGGGGCCAGCTTTACAGGCGGCAAAACCACAGCACATGCGCCAAGCTAGCCGTTGATGAGCCGATTGACGCTGTGGGCATTGTGTGGTGCGCCTGTGAAGCCGGCCAGGGACATGCAGGTGCGGCCTCGAGCTCACAGGTGCACTGCGCATGTTAAGTACTCGGCACCAGAAGAGGACAATGTTGCAGTGTAGGGGGGAGTGTGAGGGGACGAGAGGAATCGGGATAACTTGACTAATAAAGTTAATAAAAGTACTTTACAGAAGAATGATGGCTTCAAATTACTATATAGAGCCATGAAGGGGAAAACAGACATGAGCTATAAGGTACTCTGTAGGGCAGTGGTGGCGAACCTATGGCACGGGTGCCAGAGGCAGCACTCCGAGCTCTTTCTTTGGGCACCCAGGGCATCACCCCAGCACATCAGACAGGACTTAAAGAATCTTCTTGCAGTTCCAAGCAACTTAAAAGATGCTGCTTTCATTGATAGTGATACTTACATGGCTGCTTGGGACTGTAGGAAGAGGGGAATGTGTGGACAGGGCCAAATTATCTTTGGTAGTCCTCCTGCTAGCCCCACAATTCTCCATGTACAGTGCGACAATAAGTTACTTCTTTAATTTTTGGTTGGTAGCTTGGGATAAACAAGGGGGGCTTTGGGTTGCAGTTTGGGCACTTGGTCGCTAAAATGTTCACCACCACTGGTGTAGGGTATCACTGGTGACTGGTTCCCTTTAAAGACTGAGATTGTTGAACTTTAAAATGCTGGATATTTTGTGCCTGTGGGAACCAGAAAAGCATCGCCTCATTTCCCAACGAGTATGCTCAGCTAAGCATGCATGCTTCCTCAGGAGTTGGGAGGAATAGCTATCTAGAGTATATCTCACAGTAGTCTAATAGACCAGATACATATAGATGTTCCCTTAGTTTTGTATTCCCTACCAACAACAAAGTCACAATGAATAGGAACTGTGTGTGTGCCGGCGGTTGGTTGCAGGAAGATGTGGTCTGGTGGGTTTAGTGATTCTGTTATCTATCAATCTTGTCTTCCGCTATAAACCCACTAAAGGGAAACACATGAAAGAGACACCATGGATCAGAGAAGATTTATAGGGACGGGGAGGGCTATAGAGATGATGTATTACAACATCAGAAAGATTGGGGAAGAGGGGGATATCTTACTATTACATAAACTAGTATGGTATCTATCACTTACCTGATCTCTATTGTTGCTTAATATTTTAGTCTCTGAACATTAGGTAATATTATACAGAGGGGACCTCCGTAAACACATAACTCTGTTATATATTTATAATAAATTTACGCATTTCTCCCCATTTTTGAGACTAAGGACCCACATTTCAGGCAGCACTATATGTGGCATATGTATTTACTATGTATATTCCAGTACTAGTGTGACCATGAGAGGAAAGGGTTTGTCTTCAAAAAGATAAACCCTTTAGGGTGCCAATCCGGTATACAATATATATCTCATCATTTCTCCACTTCCACAGATTCTTCAACACTCCTTACCTTCCTCCACAATTCTCTCCAAACTGCATTTTGTTTTGCTAGCAAGATGGACAGCAGCTCACTGTCTATTGAGAAAGAAGGGAGTAGGAGTGAGCAGCAGCAGAAATCACAGCAGCACAAACTGATCCTGCAGAAGAGAAACATAAAAATATTTAGAAATTGCTGACTACAAGTTATATAATGGTCAGAAATAATATTATTCCTTATGTCCACACACTGGACTATAAGTATCTGCAAAATTTAAGGTTAAATATACTTTAGAGGGAGGTCATTTTTAGCTGTTTCCAATAGCATATGTCATGTTGATTTTAAAAATGCCTTTATCGGCATTCTGAACAATTGCACTGCTTTACAAAATTTTATTTCACATTATCTGAGTCCTGGGAGGCAGCACCCTATCTCAGTCTTGTCAATGCCTACTCACTTCCCGCTGACTTATCCCTTTTTGCAGTGAGCTGATATAAACAGGGTATTGAATAGAGGAGAGGCGGAGGGAGGTGCATGAGGCTTTGACATGATTAAGACACAGAGAGCCAGGTAATGTGAATTTATTTTATAAAGCAGTGAAATCGTTAAAAATATCGATAATGGCCTTTTTAAAATCAACATCATAGGCCACCGGAACTTGGCATCAGGTAAACAGGTTCCCTTTAAATCTAAAGCTCATCCTACATTGAAATTTGCCCTAAGTCCTCATGGACACGACCCTGAAACAGGTCACAAACAGGGCAATGTTTGCAGCCCATTTCGTCCAGGTGGAGATGGGAGGGTGAGCGCTGTTTGGCTATGGTGAGATGAGACAGGGAAGCTCACACCTGCCATATACGGTGATGTGCATGAGGCATGACCATGATTCAGGTGGAATAATGATGCATTTATAAAATATGTGTCTTGACTTGGCTCGGTGGTTACGGTTGTGTCCTTATAGATTGCCGTGTCATCGTGTCCATTCAAAAGCCTTTTCCTCATGGAGTCGCTCTCTTTTCCGTTGTAGGTGTTTCCTAGTGAATGGTTTATTGCCTATTGTGGCATTTCTTGAACATTGTACATTGTATGTAAATTTCCTTACAGATTACTCTATGTAAATCCCATACTTTTCTTTTACAGTACGTCAGCCACAAAAAGTGGCCCGTCGTGTCTTCACCAATAGCCGAGAACGTTGGAGGCAGCAGAATGTAAACGGCGCCTTTGCTGAGTTACGGAAACTAATCCCTACCCATCCACCGGACAAGAAGTTGAGCAAGAATGAAATCCTCCGCCTGGCCATGCGATACATTACATTTTTGGTTGGCTTGCTGGGTGATCAACATAATTCACCACCAAAAACATCTCCTTCAAAGAAAAGATACACACAGGCCATCCATACTTTGACCTCAAAAGTCAAAGAAAGTCACAGCCCTGTTGCTAACCTGCCTGTCTTAGGAGACGAGGAGAAAAACAGACACTTTGAGGGCACAGTGTCCCCATTGTCTGGGAGCTGTGGGGACAGCGTAGAGACTGATGAGGAGGAAGGTGACAGGGAAAGCGTTTCCTCCTCAACAAGCACAAAACTGACTCTGATCACATCAGAAGTAGGGGAAAGTCGGTGAGGACTGTGGAAGGAAGAAGGCTGGGTTATCTTATCTTCACTGAAAAAAAAATCCTGATCCTTCTTCACTTTTATTGAATTGACATCATGGACAAAATATCGTTGACATTAACTGAAGCAACTTGTGAGATGACTGGTTGTGGCGGACAAAAACCAATCACACAACACAATGGAGAAATTCTCCACCGACTAATGCAGGAACATCAAGTTATGCATAACTTTAAACGATTCATATGGGATAGTGTAGTAACTTGTAAAGCCTGTAGGTGTCGCTGGTACTATCACTGTCTGAAGTCGTTACCCCAATGTTGTTCTCACAAGAAAGACTACACAGTTCTGTAAGATTGTTGTGTCTGTTTACTACACGAGTAGTAAGTCTGCAAAACTAGGATACTGTTTGTAACATATTCGAGGCTAGTTCATAAACGGACTTGTCTTCAGTTTACATATTCGTAAAGATAACCTTGCCCTCAAATATTGAACAGACCCCTTTAAGAGTTCTATAGTGTAGCTATAAGTGATCCAATAAAGTGATGACACTTTGTAGTGAAGTTGACTTCTTGGATAACTTAGCGGATTCTGTGCAATAGCCCCCTATTTTTCATCCATCAGCCAACAGGCTGTGTAGAAAAATTAGTTCCCATAACCAGCGTCAAGTCACTGTTGAGCAGAGGGAGAACCCGAGGAGACTGCAGTGCCGACTCAACACTAAGACCCCTTAGATCTTAGTCTTGTTTGGGTCCATTAGGTCAGACCCTTGCAATATTTATATGCTGGAATAATATAATCTTCAATCAGTTTATCAGATGGGCAAACCCATATACAAGGCCCACAAAAAATCCTTTTATTTTCTCAGAAACTAAAAGTGCGCCTTATACTCCAGTGCGCCTTATATATGAACCGTACTTACAGACAACAGCTGCCTTGAACTGTGCACAGGTCTGCCACCTGCTGGTCATTCATCCTCATAATCAGGTGCGCCTTATATATGAGCCTAGACGTCTTAGCAGACAATTATTGGTGTGCGCCTTATAATCCGGTGCGCCTTATAGTCCGAAAAATACGGTAAGGCTGCATGACAATTGCCGCTTGTCATGCAACAATACCCCATGTAGTAGTCTAGAAGGTTAGGGCTTACTCACACTTGAGTAGTCAGGTTAGTATTGTGTAGCAGTATTTGTATACTGGAAGTCAGTCTGAAACACAGAAAATGTGTAAATCTTTGCATTGTTCTGCTCCAGGATTTGCCTTTTCAATTACTGATGCAAAAATAAGAAGAAGTAAATGGCCCAGGAGCCATCAGGTACATCGTACCCATATGAGGAGGCTAGTGCTATACACATATAAGGGGTCTGATTCAGCTTTGGCTCAGTTTCTTTAATCCCTCTAGTAACAGGGTCTAGGCCAGTGGTGGTGAACCTATGGTACGGGTGCCAGAGGTGGCACTCAGAGTAATCTCTGTGGGCACCCAGGCTGTCACCCTAGCCCAGAGTTTGCTAGACAGGACTCAAGGCCTCCTCCTGCAGTCCAAGGAAACCCAGGATGTGGGGAGGGAGAGAGAGTGGACAAAGCTGGGTGACCATTAGAGCTACGGGTCCAGGCTGTGTCTCTTATTGTTCAGGGGACCCTGGACGAAAGGTAGAATGATGCACAGAATGTCTCCAATTACTCTCTACTGTATCGGTGTCATCAGGACACTGATACGATTGAAAGCTCCAACAGAGCAGGGAGCTGTAAGTTATTGCTGAAATTGTCATGTTTGCACTTTGCAATAGATAAGTTGGTTCTCATTGTCGTTTGGGCACTCAGTCTCTAATAGGTTCCCCATCACTGGTCTAGGCCCTATGTGTTATGAGGTTCTCTCTGTTACACAATGGTTTTGTTGCCCTAGATCAGTGATGGCGAACCTTTTAGATACAGAGTGCCCAAACTACAACCAAAACCTACTTTTATGTTGCAAAGTGCCAACATATCAGTTTGAGCAGTAACCTATTGATCTCTGCTGTATCACAAGTTTCAATCGTATTGGCATCCTGAGGACACCAATACAATTTGGATTATAGCTTCCCTCCAGGGCTCCCTAAAGAGGAAGAATCAGGCACCCCAAAGCATGAGGTCCAACAATAATCCATCTCTGTCCACACCTTCTGTCCACGCTCCTCCTGTAGTCCTGGCAGCCAAGGATGTGTCGCTTTAAAATAGCACTGACTGTGGTGCGTCCTGGGTTGTCTTATACTGTAGTAGGAAAACTTCAGTCCTATCTGGTAAATTCTGTGCTGAGTGCCCATAAAAAAGGGCTTCGAGTGCCATCTCTGGCACCTGTGCCATAGGTTCGCCATCACTGCCCTAGATACTGCTGCATATGACTGCTAGTAGCCTGATAAACACTGGATGGCCCCGGACAGAATTTCTAACTGTGTTTTAGAACATGATCATAAATAATCTGCTGCACTAAAGGTCACGGGATTACAGGCCCTGCCTGCCACCAATGGTCGTGTAGATGTGTTGTTGTAGAAATACGAGTTCAGCAGCTGACGGAGCAACCTGGGACCTGAGCTATTTAATGACCGGAACAAAGAAACGGACAACGTTCCACTGCGTGACCTTGTTCAGAACAATGACTGGAATGCAGCGCTCAACAATGCCAATGACTTCTCATGCAACGACAATATGTGAATTGCAGAGCCCACAATCGCTGTGTCCCATAATGCTTTTGTGACAGACAAGAAATAGAAAGTACAAACGCTGATGTGTGTGTTTCTTGTGGAATCATCGACAGGAGACTTCCTACATTGAATATATTTTCCAGGAGGTCAGAATCCTAATGACAACAGTGGGAATGTTTCCTTATACGATTGGTATTAGAGGACGTTTCCCACCATTAAATATCATATTAATTGTATTGAGGCTGAGAATAATTTAGTACAGTGCGTCCTGCGCATGTGCCCGGCATTACAGCGCAGGCAATGCGCATCCCCACCAACTCCACAGACGCACATGCGCGCAGTGTTGCAGTGAGTAAGAACTATTCAGCCAACAGGCACCACGCGCATGCGCAGGGTTACATCATTGGGCATTGAGTCACTGACATTGAATGGAGAGGCAATGTAGAGGTCCAAAGCTCTGCGACTTCTACACGGGGTCCCCCTTTCCATTAAACATAAAAAGTACATACATATCTTCATGGTTGTCAGGGGAACAAATACTTATTTGGCTAAGCAAAATGCAAATACATTTATGTAGTTTGTACAATGTCATTTTCTAGATTTTTTAAATGCACATACAGTATGCAGACAGCAAATATATATAGTATATACACATACAGTACATACACTCACAGTCCAAATATCTATATACTGCTGCATATGTTCTCCCTTATTCTTTGCAGTGTGTCCGGGTCCCCTGACAATCTGGGCCCCATAACAGCAGAAGGAAGGAGCAGATCTGCTACTGCCAGGAACCTCCACCACACCTTTAGTGAAATGCTTCTCCTGCCTCATCCTTCTGATCCATTTCAGGACCCCCCCACCCGGGCAAAACTTCTCCGCAAGAGCCCACCACACTGTCCCACTAAAAACTCCCCTCCCTCTCTTTCACTCCCTAGTAAAATTGACATGTACTTTAATGGTCTCTGCAACAAAAATGTTGTGGACCACTGGTTTCACATTAAAGGGGGTTTGTGTTCTGTTCTGAAATTATTAATGATTGATCTATACAATTGTTTATGAATAGGTGATTGTTGTGGTTTGACACCCGGAAATCTTGCTGTTTAGCCCCATGTAAGGAATGGGAATAAGAGATTCCTTGGATTCACTATAGCTGCCTCTCAGTCACTCTCCCTGCTTATCAGTGTTGGAGCTTCTGTAGTACACGGCAATACAGCTGATCAGAGAAGTCAGATAGGGCTGTATTGTGAGCTGCCAGTGGGTGAAGGGGACTGATTTTATCTCCAGCCGCACCAAGAGTGGCACATGTGGCTTTATTCTCTAACCAGATATATGAAAGTTGCCTGTTGTAGACCTGGTCAATGCCCTATGCCCAGATTATTCCTGGTTGCATCATGAGAAATCTTATCAATGTAACATCTAAAAAAAAAAAAATTGTACTGTATTTCTAGGCAAATAAGTATTTACAGAAACCATGACTGTGTGGTTTGCCTTTGTACGTCCTCTCAGTGTTAAATTGCATAACTTGTGGTTTAAACGTTTGACATTTCACAAGAGAGGAAGAAAGCGATGGAAACTGGAACAGCTCAAGGTGATAAAATCTATTGGATCACAGCAACTGTACAGATGGTATAAAGGTCTTACGCCTTCCAGCAGTCATCTAGCATTTACATCTTATACATTGCCATCCATAGGTCAAACACTCCCTCTCCGTTTGATGTTGGTAAATGCCAGGGGTTCAGTTTATCAAATCTGTATAAAGTAGCGCAACAGACTGAACCCCTTCATAGACATGCCCTCTGTAAATATCCTATATCGTTTACAGTATGTAGAGGTATATTCATCAGAAGTCTGAAAATACCCTTACATTGTCCTACTCCAGCAAAGTTCAGGATACAAATTCCCATTTAGAAGTTAAAGAGGATTGCAAGGGAAAAACTCACTGGGGCTCTTTTACTTACCCTGTCCGCAGAGTTCACTGAAAGTGCCGCGATTCACTAAGATCGTGCGCCCGATATCCTGCATGTGTCGCTTCCCCGCTCAGTTCCTACAGAGTTCACCTTCTTCTTCCTGGTGCATGTAAGTGCATTGTCTGTTGTATAATAAGCGATGTGAGGAGGAGTCAATATGTCACTAAGATTGTGCGCACGATATCCTGCATGGGTCGCTCTACGCTCAGGTCCACAGAGTTCACCTTCTTCTTCCTGGTGCATGTAAGTGCATTGTCCGTGTATAATGCGCTGTGCGGGGAGTCACTAAGATCCCGCGCCCGATATCCTGCATGTGTCGCTTCCCCGCTCAGGTCCTACAGAGTTCACCTTCTTCTTCCTGGTGCATGTAAGTGCATTGTCTTGCGACACAATTTGAAAGTTAAATCCTGCACTCAGTCCGAATCAGTCGGATCGTCTGCCTCCCCCAACTTTGTGTTGCATGTGAGCCATCGCAGCTGCGCCAAAATCCGGTCACATGCGACAAAATCCCAGTGCAGACCCCTGTTAAATACCTGTCCAAGCTGTGCAACCCCTGAAAACAGCGTACAGTACGACGAAAGTGCTTTTTTAAAGTTGATTTTAAAAGGAAGGAGACCGTGGATAACAAATATATGAAGATAAACACAGTCACCGTGCCTGGATCTATGAGTAATGTCCCTGGTTCATCATGATGGCTTCCTGGGGTACAGATTGATTAAAACTTGAATTTTAATGGAGCGATTGTGTGCAGCTTAAATCACATTTTAATAATGCTAATTTTAATAAACTGCATGCGTTTTTTTGTCCGTTTTAATTGCGCAAATCCGGGCCGCGGCCTGCCCCGGTGGGCGCCGCTTTGTCTGCGTATGCAGACAAAACGCCACGTGTGCCACCACCCTAAAACGCATGTTTAATTTGAGCAATTAAAAACGGACAAAAACGCATGCGCTTTCAAAAAACTGATGCGTTTTTTACAATCTGAAAACGCACTAACTAAAAACGGCTCAAAAACGCCATGTGTGACATCACCCTAAAACGCATGTGTTTTTGTCCAGTTTTCCGAATTTGTGCAATTAAAAACTGACAAAAATGCATGCGCTTTCAAAAAACTGATGCATTTTTTTACGATCTGAAAACGCACTAACTAAAAACGGCCCAAAAACGCCATGTGTGACATCACCCTAAGGGTGTTTTTGGGCAGTTTTTACTAAGTGCGTTTTCAGATCGTAAAAAAAAAACGCATGTGCTAAAAAACGCATCCGGTTTTTAAAAACGCATGCGTTTTTGTCCGGTTTTTATTGCGCAAATTCGGAAAACCTGACAAAAACTGACGCGTTTTTTAGCGCATGCGGTTTTTTACGATCTGAAAACGCACTTAGTAAAAACGGCCTAAAAACGCCACGTGTGTCTTCACCCTAACGTTTCTATTTAGTCCTTCGATACTATGGTATTGTGATTCATGGTTTAAACCTCTCGAAGGGCATCTACCCCCAGGATAAACTGGGGGGTTAGACTGGTGGTAAATACCCTTTGAGATGGCCTTAAAAAAAGACTAAAAAGTTTAATATTTTTTTTTAAAGGTTATTACAACGCATCAATAACTATATACTGCTCCACAGTTTGTTTTAGAGGTTTCCAGCTTTCTACTACATTGCACATAATATTAAAGGGATTGTCCAGTCACCATAAGTTATCCCCTCCTATACATTGGAGAGGGGAGAACTTGCTGATCAGGGAGGAAATCCCAATGGTGGGATATCGGTGGGAACAGGGTTTTTTTTGTTATTTTCTTAACAGTAAAGCGTGAAAGATGAGGAAGACTACAGTAAGTATTAGTAATGCATTCGGCGCCATCTATAGTTCAGTGTACTCACTGACTACTGCATTCAGAGCGATGCTCATGGATCATCACAATAACTTTACTATGCTTGTAACTGAGAAATTTAGGACATTACCTGCTCTTGTTATTTATTGGCCTTTCAGGACAAGTTTCTGAAATGTATTACAGCAATAGTAACTTTAGCACCTTTTATGAATAAACTTCCTGGGTATCTAAGGTCTCTCTTATCAATGTGTGAAGAATGTAATAATGGATGGAGGGGTCAGCTATTTGCCTGGAAATGCCAAAGCATGTGGGTTGTTGATCTAGGGGCCCCATGGTGACAATTTCCCTGTAACCGCTTGGTTACACTCACAGCCGAATTTTTTTTTGTGCTGCAAGTGCTGCAAGGGAGGGGCTATCGGGGACACATATTTGTTTCTACTGTGATTGGTAACAAGCACCACATGTTTTGCAGTGTATGTTTTCGCAGTATCTGACTCATGAGAAGCTTTTTCCCGATTGCAAGCGTTTCAATGGTAACGTATCTGTGATAATCTTCTTATATTTGTTATCCTTGGCCTCCTTCCTTCTAAAATACATTTTTAAACTTATGCTAAGGATCTATAAGGGCTCTGGGGGCTGTTACCAGAGCTCCTCCATACTGCAGATACACAAGCACTTCCCCCCTTCCTACTGTGTGCTCACTGCTGCTGGGGAGGGTGTATGCTGCACAGTGTAACAACATTTTGTAAAGCCAGATCACAGAGGGGCTAGGGTAGCCCTTCTGGCTCATTAGTGTAAGTTTACAATTTGATTTCAGAAAGAAAGATAACAAACATAAGAAGATTACCACAGTCATGGTGCCTGGATTTATGGGTAAGTGCCCCTGGTTTGTATCATTCTTGATTTGGACGGTAGATTTCCTTTAAAGGCCATCTTCCATCAGTTTAGTCCTGGTAAGAAGTTCCTGGGGGTTCCATACATTAGTATCATAGTATATAAGGCTGCAAAAAGACGCAAGTCCATCAAGTCCAACCTTTAAGAATTAAATAAATGTTTTATCCCCATAACCCGTGATATTTTTTCTCTCCAGAAAGTCATCCAGGCCTCTCTTGAACATGTACATAGAGTCGGCCATAACCACCTCCTGCGGCAGAGAGTTCCATAGTCTCACTGCTCTCACAGTAAAGAACCTTTGTCTATGGTGATGGTAAAATCGCCTCTCCTCTATAGAATACAAGGCTCCGTGAGGCGCTCGGGTGACATAGCATGAACGCCCCATAAACCTTTATGACTATATTTCCGAGATCACGGGATATAGAGTTATAATAAAAGAAGTTCTGAGGAACATCAGGAACTTCTTACTAGGACAAATCTACCATCACTAAAATTATTTTTTTTAAAAAGTGAAAAATACCATTAAAATCTGGGCTTTCGGACGCAGATTTGGCCCACTAGCGCTATATTCTGAATGCCATGCATCTGGATTACGCTCTGAATATAACACATGTAGCTTTTCTTTCACGCAAATGCAATCGGCAACCTCCATTCTGAATTTAATAGGAGAGGGAAACGATGCCAAAATTGAATTCCACATTCACACATTGGGGCTCATTTACTAAGGGATTTCAGGATTTAACAGGGGTCTGCACTGGGATTGTGTCGCACGCGATCGTTTTTTGACGCTGCTTCTATGCAACACAAATTAGGGGTCGTGCTGTCTGACGATCTGACTGATTCAGACAGAGCACGGGATTTAAAATTCAAATTGTGTTGCAAGCCCAAGCACTTGCATGCACCGGGAAGAAGAAGGTGAACTCCTGCGGACCTGAGCGGGGAAGCGACACATACAGGAAATCGGACCCATGATCTTAGTGAATCACGGCAATGTACTTTCGGTGAACTCCTTCGGACGCGTAATGAAATGATTCAGAATGCTGACAACAGCATTTTTAAAATCAGCACAGCATAGGAGCCTGTCATGAGCTAAAAATGACATTCCTGGTGACAGGTTCCCTTTAACCTTAAATGACGTGTGACATTTCTGTCCATCATCAGGCTGATTTTTCTGATTCAGTGAATTTACAATATACTGCAATACTTTAGTACAGGGGTCAGGAACCTTTTTGGCTGAGAGAGCCATAAGCGCCACATATTTTAAAATATAATTCCGCGAGAGCCGTACAATATGTTTAAAGGGACACTGACAGAACAATCGCTCCAGCAGTCATTAGTACAGCAGGGATTATCCCCCCCTGCTGTACTAAGCCACCACTGGACAGAAACAATGCTAATTCCCTGTAAAAAAATAAAAAAAATTGATATTTTACATTTGAGCTTGTGATGCAGGGCATCTTGTCCAGGACCCTGGTTTCTTTTTAATGTGCTGCTTGGATCTGGCTTCTTCCCACCTGAAGATGAGAGATGCAGCTTTCAGGCCTGCGCAGAAGAAGGAAGAGGCCAGAGTGCTGAAGGAGATGTCCTGCATAGCAAGCTCCAATGTAAGTTATCTATTTTTTATTTTACAGAGAATTACCATTGTTTCGGACCAGTTGTGGCTTTGTACAGGAGGGAGGAATACTCCTTACTGTACTAAGTGACTGCTGGAGCAATTTTTCTGTCAGTGGCCCTTTAAAAGTGTTGGTCTTAAATAAAGTGAACAAAAAAAGTGGGTGCTAAAGCACAACTTCTTACTATGGTACAAACCAGCCGGTACACCCAGGGTAACAAACAATTTAACTTTATTAAATAGTTTTACATGAAGTGCAAATTCTTTTTTTTATAAAATAATAACGTTTAATGCTGTTGTTAACCAACAATAACAAACTTTCTACTATTAATGTGACTTCTGGTGCTGCATGGACTTGCTGATGGCTTTGTAGTCTGGTTGATACGTGGCGAGGTTAAGCTTCATGCAGGCATTGAGACTTCCATCCGTTAAACGTGACCGTATGTTAGTCTTAATGTGCTTTATATGTGAGAAAGACTGCTCACAAGCATAAGTAGAGCCAAACATTGTCAGTACAGCAATACCCACACGCTGCAGTGTGTGGTATGTGACAGGAAGCGCGTTCCAAGTTTTGACAATCAGCTGGTCTGTATGTTGAAGTTGTTTCATTTCTCTCCACTTGTGTTTGCTTGCCAACTCTGCTTGCTGTCGTGTGAGTTTTTCCAAATCTTCATTAAGTGAAAGAAACTTATTCACCCACATGTCTGAGGCCTTCAGGTCAGCAACTTGTAGTTCAAAATCTCTGACAGAGACACCGGGGATGTAACTCAGGTCAGTCCTGTCCAGTGCACACTCGTGTGGATGGGTGATGAACTTAAAAAGACGAGTGTGCTCACGAAATTCTCCAAAGCGTGCTTTGAATGTCTGCAGAAGATGAGATGTGAAGCCTGTTAGCTGCTGAATATCCAGATGTTGAGCAGGGTCATTTGCTGTGCATGCATCCTTAAACTCTCCCAGTTTTTCAAAGTGCAATAAACGACCCGTTTTAATGTCCGTGATGAACAGTTCTAGCTTATTTTCAAATGCAAACACAGCTTGTTGAAGTGATAAAATTGTATTTCGAACACCTTGCATTTTCACATTGAGCTGGTTCAGATCTTCAGTCATGTCCACAAGATAATAGAACTTCAGGAGCCATTCGGTGTTGGATAACTCAGGATGCTCAACATTTTTCATTTCAAGAAAAGTCTGTATTTCACTCAGACAAGCCGCAAAACGACTGAGCACCTTCCCTCTTGACAACCAACGCACATTGCTGTGCAGAAGCAGACCACCATAATTATTCCCAACCTCATCCAGCAGTGCTTTAAACTGACGATCATTTAAAGCCCGGGCAACAATAAAGTTGACTACCTGTATGACAAGTGACATCACCTCACCAAGCTGCTCGCCAAACATTTGAGCACAAAGCGCTTCCTGATGTAGGATGCAGTGAAAACTTAGGATGGGTCTCTTTTCATGTTCACGAAGAAGGGCTACAAATCCTTTGTTTTTCCCCGCCATACATGGAGCACCATCGGTACACACTGAAACAAGTTTATCCATCGGTAGATTTTTTTCTTTAGCAAACTCAGTGAAAGACTTGAACAAATCATCCCCTCTGGTTGTCCCCTTCAGAGGCAAAACGGCAAGACTTTCCTCATGCAGTGTGTCACCGACAGCATACCTTGCAATTACACTGAACTGAGATATGTGGCTCACGTCAGTTGACTCGTCCAAAGCAAGGGAAAAAAATGGAGCTGCATTTATGTCCTTCACTTGTGATGCCTCAATCTGATTTGCCATCATGATGGCACGATCATGAACGGTTCTTGCTGACAGAGGCATGTCTTTTATCCTATTGATTATCTTGCTTTTATCAGAAAAATCGTCAAAAAGTTCATTGGCAACATCAAGCATGAACTTTTTGGCATACTCTCCATCTGTGAATGGCTTTCCATTTCTGACAATCGCTAAAGTACCAGCAAAGCTAGCCGAATTCCAGTCTCCTTGTTGGGTCCAAACACGAAGTTGCTGCTGACTAGCTTGCACTTTGCACAGTAGCTCTTGGCAGGCTTTTTTCCTGCTGTCTCCTGCAGGATATTTTGATGCAAATGAAGCATGGTGTGTATCGAAGTGCCGCTTGATATTTGAACGTTTCATTGATGCAATTTTATCATTGCATATTAGACAGACAGGTGAACCTGCTCTCTCCACAAAGGCAAATTCCTCTGTCCATTCCTGCTGAAAAGTACGATACTCCTCATCCTTTTTTCTTTTAGCCATCTTCTTCAATAAAGGGAGGTACTGTGGGAGTGAATAGAAGGCATGGAGTCATTACTTCTTTAGATTTAGATCTGTGGATTTCTCTGTAAGGAGGGCCGGCTCCATGTTTCTTTGGGTCCTTGTGCCACAGAGCTTTAGTAGACCTCTAGAAGAGCTGAGTTCTTTTAGGCTCGAGTTTGTCTGGTGTTGGCACTGGCTGTGTTCAGCTGTTAGGGTCACTCTCTACACCCCAGCATGGCCCACTGGGTGGATATGATGTCAGCTGTATAGCTACCCAGTACACCCAGTAGGTTCCCCATCCAGTGACTATAGGTGTCCCCATTCCCATACCTATTACGTCCAATAACCACAAGCAACACGTACCTATTACATCCAGAACATCATAATTTTATCTAATAAAACCCCTTTGTGCTTATTTTCTTACCTCAAATTTTATCCTTGGGAGGAGTCTTAAATTTGGAGGTGGCTTCTTCTTAACTTGGTGTCCTTCCCCAATATGGCGCTGATAGCTTCACAGCTTCCGGTCTTTCCTGGAAACAAAAAAATCTCTGAGCGAAGAAGAGACACTGGAGCTTCTTAATTATCTGTGCAACCGTGTAATCCCTGAAAAAGTTGAACAACCCGACCCTTAGTAAATGAGCCTCACTGTGACAGGAAGAGGAAAAAAATTGCACTTCATTCTCAGTGCTGGCCGCAATAAACAAGGGCTGTGTATAGTGCCCAATTTCAGTCCAGGTGAAATCCACATTGGGCAATTTCGCCTCCCACTGAGCTCGTATTGACAAAAAGATGCTGACAAAAAAGAGCAGGCCTGCTTGATAAATTTTGCCCCATATATAAATTCCCCCACCCCAGTTTTATTATATTCAGAGGCCCCATCACAGTTAATTTATTTACAGCCTAATATAGCCACCTGCCAGTTTATATTATGTACAACTATATAGAATTCCGCATCAATTCAAACTATATACAGAGCCTCGCAGTATAAAGAGTATCCAGTATAAAGAGTATCCAGATCCCCCAGTCCTCCCAGTATAAAGAGTATCCAGTATAAAGAGCATCCAGATCCCCCAGTCCTCCCAGTATAAAGAGTATCCAGTATAAAGAGCATCCAGATCCCCCAGTCCTCCCAGTATAAAGAGTATGCAGATCCCCCAGTATAGTAAGTATGCAGATCCCCCAGTATATTGAGTATGCAGATCCCCCACTATATTGAGTATGCAGATCCCCCAGTATAGTGAGTATGCAGATCCCCCAGTATAGTGAGTATGCAGATCCCCCAGTATAGTGAGTATGCAGATCCCCCAGTATAGTGAGTATGCAGATCCCCCAGTATAGTGAGTGATGGCAGATCCTCCCGTATAGTGAGTATGCAGATCCCAAGTTATAGTGAGGTATGCAGATCCCCAGTATGTGAGGATGCAGATCCCCAGTATAGTGAGTATGCGATCCCCCAGTATAGTGAGTATGCAGAATCCCCCGTAAGTGAGTATGCAGATCCCCCAGTATAGTGAGTATGCAGATCCCCAGTATAGTGAGTATGCAGATCCCCCAGTTAGTGAGTATGCAGATCCCCCAGTATATCGTCGACCGTTATAGTGGAGTGCAGATCCCCCATAAGTATGCAGGACCACAGTATAGTGAGTATGCGATCCCCAGTATAGTGAGTATGCAGAGTCCCCGTATAGTGGTATGCAATCCCCCAGTTTATAGGAGTATGCAGATCCCCCAGTATAGTGAGTATGCAGATCCCCCAGTATAGTGAGTATGCAGATCCCCCAGTATAGTGAGTAGGCAGATCCCCCAGTATAGTGAGTATGCAGACCCCCCAGTATAGGAGTATGCAGATCCCCCAGTAAGTGCAGTATGCAGATCCCCCAGTAGTGAGTAGCAGATCCCCCAGGTATAGTGAGTATGCAGTCCCCCAGTATAGTGAGTATGCAGATCCCCCAGTATAGTGATATTGCAGATCCCCCAGTTATAGTGGAGTATGCAGATCCCCCAGTATAGTGAGTATGCAGATCCCCAGTATAGTGAGAGTATGCAATCCCCAGTATAGGTGAGTATGCAGATCCCCCAGTATAGGGAGTATGCAGATCCCCCAGATAGTGAGTATGCAGATCCCCCAGTATAGTGAGTATGCAGATCCCAGTATAGTGAGATCATGCAGATCCCCCAGTATAGTGAGTATCAGATCCCCCAGTATGTGAGGATGGATCCCAGTATATGAGTATGCAGATCCCCCAGTATAGTGAGTATGCAGATCCCCCAGTATGTGAGTAGGCAGATCCCCCAGTATAGTGAGTATGCAGTATGCACCCCCAGTATAGTGAGTATGCAGATCCCCCAGTATAGTGAGTATGCAGCCCCCCAGTATAGTGAGTATGCAGATCCCCCAGGTAAAAAAAAAAAAGAATCCATTCACCCAGTAACAAAAAGAATCCATTTCCCCAGTGTAAAAAAAAAGAACCATTTCCCCATAAAAAAAAAAGGATCCATTTCCCCCAGTAAAAAAAAAGGATCCATTTCCCCCAGTAAAAAAAGGATCCATTTCCCCCAGTAAAAAAAAGAATCCATTTGTCCCAGTAAAAAAAAAGAATCCATTTCCCCCAGTAAGTATCCCGATCCCATAGGCCACTCACTCCCCATAAATGCCCAAAAAAAACATAATAAAACTTATACTTACATGCAGTTCTGCTTCCACACCGCTTCTTCACCGCTTCTACTGACAGCTCCGTCTTCCCGCGGTTCCGACTTCCCGCACCTCCGCGCAGAGACACAGGCGCCGTGACGTCATCGGCCGCCTGTGTCCTGCAAAGTACGGAGCGACGCAGGGGCTGCGTCGCTCTGCATGTCTATCGCGCCTGTCTTAAAGAGACAGGTGCGATGGAATTACATGGTGGGCGTCCGAATCGCTCACCCTGTCTGCGAGCCAGATGCGGCCTCTAAAAGAGCCACATCTGGCTCGCGAGCCATAGGTTCCCGACCCCTGCTCTAGTAAGTGATCAGATTCCCTAGTGTTAACCCCTTAAGGCTCTGCGCCGTAGCTCTATGGAGCAGAGGTGCTGGGGGTGTATGAAGAGGGCTCACGGGCTGAGTCCTCTTCATACACAGGTGGGGGTTGTTGCATATTGCAGTAAACCCCCACTGTTAACTCCTCTGATGCCACCGGCAGCGGTGGCGTGTGGGCGACGCCATCTTGGATCTAATTGTCTCTCCCCCGATCGTCATGGGAGGGGCGGCGATCAGTTGCCATGACAGCCTCGGGTCTTCGGCAGACCCGAGGCTGCATGGTTTCTGCAGTTTCATTACAACGAGCCAGTGGCTCATTGTAGCGTATACTGTGCAGAAATGCCGTATACTGCCATACAGTAGTATTGCAGTATAGGGTAGGAATGATCAGACCATCTAGGGTTAATGTACCCTAGAGGGTCTAAAAAAAAAAAAAAAAAAGTTAAAAAACTTTTAAAAATAATGAAAAAATATTAAAAACCTAAAAGTTCAAATCACCCCCTTCTCCCTAGAACTGACAAAAAACTTAATAAACAGTAAAAGTCACAGACACATTAGGTATCTCCGCGTCCCAAAACTCCCGATCTATTAAAATATAAAAACTGTTATTGCCAGCGGTGACCCCCAATACGGAAAATGGCGGCCACATGTCCGAAATGCGACTTTTTTCTTCACATAAATGGAATAAAAAGTGACCAAAATGTCGCACAGGCCTCAAAATGGTAGCAATGAAAACATCGGCTCATTTAGCAAATAAAGACACCACACACCGCTCTGTACACTTTGGGGCACATTTACTTACCCGGTCCAGTCGTGATCCCGCAGCCTGTTGTCCAATGCTGATTCGGGTCTGCCGGGATTCACTAAGGTCCGTGCGCCCGATATCCAGCAGGTGTCGTTGCTGCGCTGAGGTCCGCCGGAGTTCACCTTCTTCTTCCTGGTGCATGTGAGTGCTGATCTTACGACACTAATTCTTTTTTAAATTCCGCAGTTTTTCCGAATCAGTTGTTGTCCGACGTCCACGCCCCGATTTCTGTCCCGTGAAAGCCGGTGTCGATGCGACACAATCCAGGGCAATTCAGCGCAAAACGGAAATTTTCGGGAAACCCGACGATGGTCGGCATTCAGACCCTTAAATGAGCCCCAATGTGTTTCAAAGTATGAAAAAGTTATTAACGTCAGATGATGGTGACATTTTGATTTTCTTTTTTGTACACATTTGTTTAATTTTTGAAAAATGCATTAAAACGCAATAAAACCCGTATAAATTTGGTATCACCTCGATCGTATCGAACTGAAGAATAAAGCTGAGGTGTTATTTGGAGCACGCATGTAAGTCATAAAAACTGATCCCACAAGAACGTGACGCGAACATGTTTTTTTTTTCCAATTTTTCCACATTTGGAATTTTTTTCCAGCTTCCTAATACACGGCATGGAATAAGAAATAATGTGACGGAGAAGTAAAATTTGTTACGCACAAAATAAGCCCTCACACAGACCTGTACATGGAAAAATGAAAAAGTTACGGATTTTTAAAGGTGGAGAGCAAAAATGAGCGAAAAAACCCTGCGTACCCTAGGGGATCTAGAAATACAGTACAAAAAAGTCACTTAAAAAAAAAAAAAAAACATAAAAATTCAAATCCCTAGAACTGATATAACAATAAATACAGTCTATCAATATTTAACGGAATAGCCCCCAAATTTCTACATCGCCTTTTTATGACCAAAATAAATTTGGTTTATTGTACTGACCCCAAAAATGAAAATGTCACCTCAATGTATATTGTTTTTCATTTTTTTTTGTATGTGTTGGCAGACCATGATTCAATGTGGATCTCATATCAATGTTTATTCAAAATTGGTTACACACCATTCCTGAGCCTATCATTAAACAGGTGTTTATTATTGTTTAATGGAAAAGAAAGCAGCTCGATAACACGTAGTGAGGTAAACCAGAAATAAAGTCTGTATAATGTGTCATGATGCAATTACTTTGCTCTGGTTTTACCTCAGAATGTCACCTCCATTTTCTGTAGTGGGAACCTCGAGAGACTGGCTCCGCGCCATTTTCTGCCAATAGGAAGATGCGGTAGGTTGATTGACAGCTGCTTCATCCAATCACAGTGCTGATAGTGTAAAGCAAGGGCAGAGACCCGAGAAGGTCCGTGTCTGCAGGAAGTAGAGTGACCAACATGGAGCAGATAACGATGTGCGTGTGAGGAGCACATAAATCAGGCAAAGGAAGAGATTAGGAAGACATGACTGCACAGAGAGTGTACAGCAGGAGAGGGAGAGCAGAGCTCCACCTCAGGTACAGCAGTTTACCTCAGAACTGCCGCCATTTTGATACTTGAGGCAGTTGATGCAGCTTCTAATGGACTCCATGAATTAGTTTAGTGTCGGAGACACTCAGAATGAAAACTAAGCCATGTATATAGTGACAAGGTGTCAGTTTCTGATATTTTAGGTGTAGTTGGTTTATGGATTACAATATGGTCTAAATATAATATCTACCTTATCTATCTATTGCTTTTTCTATATAACTTATATCAATCTCATATCTATTTCTCTCATATTTATCAACCTATCTATATATATACACACACACACACATATATATAAATATACTGTATCTGTCTCATTTATTTAGCCCTCATATCTATACATTTACATTATAATTGTGTAGCATGTATGATTATATATCCTAGGATACATTCAGACGGTCGTCTGCCACATATACGCCCCCATAGATGGCAATGGCGGCCTGGCGGTGGTATGGTGCCCCGTATGGCACCATAACGTTCCCTATACGGGGAAAAGATAGAGCCTGTCGGGTATACGGCTGTATGGATGTACCCTTTAAGAAATTTTTCCCACAAAGGCAAGTTAGGCCCTATCCACAGGATAGGGTTTTTCTCGGTAATCAGTGGGGGATTTCAGTGCTGAGACCACGCGGATCGCGAGAACGAGGGGTCCGACCGACCTCTAGGCGCTCCTCAGACTAATGGAGCTGACGTCCGCTCCATTAATCTCTATGGAGCTAACAGAGATCTGTGGGCTAACGGTGGGCACAGCGCTCGGCAATCTCCGTCAGCTCCATAGAGATTAATGGAGAAGAACGGTCATCCGCTGCTGTCTGCTCCTTTAGTCTAAAGAGTGGCGAGGGGTTGGTAGGACCCCTCGTTCTCCCGATCCGCGGGGGTCTCAGCACTGAGACCCCCACTGATCAGCAAGTTAGGCCCTATCCAGTGGATAGGGCCTAACTTGCCTTCTTGGGAAAACCCCTACTATATCATATCTATAGTATATCTGATATTGTCACTTATCTAATGTTGTAACTTATCTAGTTATCTTTCTATATAAGGCTCATACCAAATGGGGGGCATTAAGTATATGACGGTGTGTTGTTTGCTGGTGTATGATATAAGCCCTACTCCTCTGTTGCGCTGTAACTGCCTATCGCGCTGCCCTGCCTGGTGTAGATATGCGCTATTATCTGTGCCCGTTCAAGTCACATACCGCATCCAGACACGTCCTCCTTTACACCCATCCAAACTCACTTGTTGTGGATGTGCTGTAAGTATGTTTAGTAAGTATGGATATGCAGAAGAGGCTACAAATAAAAAATATGATTATATTATTAAACCAATAGACAAGGAATTTAACATGACATGTACCCCAGTTATTTATTTATTTAATTCTACGGCACTTATGTCCGCATAGACCCGGCGTAGAATTAATCTGGTCAAAGCCTCTTAGTATATTAAACTTGATGGAGTGAGTGTTATGATTGGCGCATGGGGCATCCGTCATGATAAATTCCCACCTTGACCATATGGATGGAATTGGATGAATTTCAGTATTTTTCTATATAAATTCTGATTATTGTCAAATCATCTTATTACCAGACATTCCCTCAACCACAATGATTCTTGAAAGATGGCGGTTCGGGATTATAACTAAACAGTGTCCTGACCAGCAGAATAGTGAGTGCAGCTCTGGAGTATACGGCAGGATGTAACTCAGGATCAGTACAGAATAAATGTCATGTATGTACACAATGACTGTACCAGCAGCAGAATAGTGAGTGCAGCTCTGGAGTATAATACTGGATGTAACTCAGGATCGGTACAGGATAAGTAATGTCATGTGTGTACACAGTGACTGCACCAGCAGCAGAATAGTGAGTGCAGCTCTGGAGTATAATACAGGATGGAACTCAGGATCGGTACAGGATAAGTAATGTCATGTATCTACACAGTGACTGCACCAGCAGCAGAATAGTGAGTGCAGCTCTGGGGTATAATACAGGATGTAACTCAGGATCAGTACAGGATAAGTAATGTCATGTATGTACACAGTGACTGCACCAGTAGCAGAATAGTGAGTGCAGCTCTGGAGTATAATCAGTGGCGTAACTAGGAATGATTGGGCCCCATAGCAAACTTTTGCCTGGGCCCCCGTCCCCCCGCCGACCACAGCACTTCCTCCCACCCCCTGCCAATTTTGAACATATACAACATATATAGGGTTTTTTAATTATACAGTTTTAAAAGTAATTGCAATAAGGGGTTAGAAATGATGCAACAAACACCTAAAAGGACCTACTTCACAAAAAAAATGCCCCAGCAGCCTCCATTTTTCAAATAAAATGCCCCAGCAGCCTCCATTTTGCAGATCCCCCCAGTATAGTAGTGAGTATGCAGATCCCCCAGTAGTTAGTATAGGAGTATGTATGGCAGTATGCAATACCCCAGTATAGTGAGTATGCAGATCCCCCAGTATAGTGAGTATGGCAGATCCCCCAGATAGGGTATAGTGAGTATGGCAGATCCCCCAGTATAGTGAGTATGCAGATCCCCCATATAGTGAGTAGGCAGATCCCCAGTATAGTGAGTATGCATAATCCCCCAGTATAGTGGTAGCAGATCCCCCAGTATAGTGAGTATGCAGATCCCCCAGTATAGTGAGTATGCAGATCCCCCAGTTATAGTGAGTATGCAGGATCCCCCAGTATAGTTGAGTATGCAGATCCCCCAGTATAGTGAGTATTGCATATCCCCCAGTATAGTGAGTATGCCAGATCCCCCAGTATAGTGAGGTACGTATGCGTAGCTCCCCCAGTAGAGTCTGATAGTGAGTATGCAGATCCCCCGTTATAGTGAGTATGCAGATTCCCCCAGTATTAGTGAGTATGCAGATACCCCAGTATCAGATAGTGAGTAGCAGATCCCCCAGTTATAGTGAGTATGCAGATCCCCCAGTATAGGAGTATGCAGATCCCCCAGTATAGTGAGTATGCATATCCCCCCAGGAGTCAGATGCAAAAAAAAAAAGAATCCATTCCCCCAGTAACAAAAAGAATCATTTCCCCAGTTAAAAAAAAAAGAACCATTTCCCCAGTAAAAAAAAAAGGATCCATTATACCCCAGTAAAAAAAAGGATCCATTTCCCCCAGTAAAAAAAAAAGGATCCATTTCCCCCGTTAAAAAAAGGATCCATTTCCCCAGTAAAAAAAAGAATCCATTGTCCCAGTAAAAAAAAGAATCCATTCCCCCAGTAAGTATCCGATCCCATGGCCACTCACTCCCATAAATGCCCCAAAAAAACATAATAAAACTTATACTTACATGCAGTTCTGCTTCCACACCGCTTCTTCACCGCTTCTACTGACAGCTCCGTCTTCCCGCGGTTCCGACTTCCCGCACTCCGCGCAGAGACACAGGCGCGTGACGTCATCGGCCGCCTGTGTCCTGCAAAGTACGGAGCGACGCAGGGGCTGGGTCGACTCTGCATGTCTATCGCGCCTGTCTTAAAGAGGACAGGTGCGATTGGAATTACATGGTGGGCGTCGTCCGAATCGCCTCACCCTGTCTGCCGAGCAGATGCGGCCCTTAAAAGAGCCACATCGGGTCGCGAGCCATACGTTCCCGGACCCCTGCTCTAGTAGAGTAATCAGATTCCTAGTGTAACCCCTTAAGGCTCTGCGCCGAGCTCTATGGAGCAGAGGTGCTGGGGGTGTATGAGAGGGCTCAAGGCTGGAGTCCTCTTATACACAGGTGGGGGTTGTTGCATATGCAGTAAACCCCCACTGTTAACTCCTCTGATGCCACCGGCCACGGCTGTGCGTGTGGGCGACGCCATCTTGGATCTAATGTCTCTCCCCGATCGTATGGGAGGGGCGGCGATCAGTTGCCATGAAGCTCGGGTCTTCGGCAGACCCAGGTGCATGGTTTCTGCAGTTCATTACAACGAGCCAGTGGCTCATTGTAGCGTATTACTGTGCAGAAATGCCGTATATACTGCCATACAGTAGTATTGCAGTATAGGGTAGTAGAATGATCAGACCATCTAGGGTTTAATGTACCCTAGAGGGTCATAAAAAAAAAAAAAAAGTTAAAAAACTTTAAAAATAATGAAAAAAATTAAAAACCTAAAAGTTCAAATCACCCCCTCTCCCTAGAACATGACAAAAAAACTTAATAAACAGTAAAATCACCAGACCATTAGTATCTCCGCGTCCCAAAAAACCCGATCTATTAAAAATAAAACTGGTATTGCCAGCGGTGACCCCCAATACGGAAAATGGCGGCCACACGTCCGAAATGCGACTTTTTTCTTCACATAAATGGAATAAAAAGTGACCAAAATGTCGCACAGGGCCTCAAAATGGTAGCAATAAAACATGGCCATTTAGCAAATAAAGACACCACACACCGCTCTGTACACTTTGGGGCCATTTACTACCCGGTCCAGTCGTGATCCGCAGCCTGTTGTCCAATGCTGATTCGGGTCTGCCGGGATTCACTAAGGTCGTGCGCCCGATATCCAGCAGGTGTCGTTGCTGCGGTGAGGTCAGCCGGAGTTCACCTTCTTCTTCTGGTGCATGTGAGTGCTGATCTTACGACACTAATTCTTTTTAATTCCGCAGTTTTTCCGAATCAGTTGTTGTCCGACGTCCACGCCCCGTATTTCTGGCCCGTGAAAGCGGTGTCGATGCGACACAATCCAGGGCAATTCAGCGCAAAACGGAAATTTTGGAAACCCGACGATGGTCGGCATTCAGAACCTTAAAGAGCCCCAATGTGTTTCAAAGTATGAAAAGTTATTAACGTCAGATGATGGTGACATTTGATTTTCTTTTTTGTACACATTTGTTTAATTTTTGAAAAATGCATTAAAACGCAATAAAACCCGTATAAATTGGTATCACCTCGATCGTATCGAACGAAGAATAAAGCTGAGGTGTTATTTGGAGCACGCATGTAAGTCATAAAAAATGATCCCACAAGAACGTGACGCGAACATGTTTTTTTTCCAAATTTTCCACATTTGGAATTTTTTTCCAGCTTCCTAATACACGGCATGGAATAAGAAATAATTGTACGGAGAAGTAAAATTGTTACGCACAAAATAAGCCCTCACACAGACTGACATGGAAAAATGAAAAAGTTACGGATTTTTAAGGTGGAGAGCAAAAATGAGCGAAAAACCTGCGTACCCTAGGGGATCTAGAAATACAGTACAAAAAAGTCACTTAAAAAAAAAAAAAAAACATAAAAATTCAAATCCCTAGAACTGATATAACAATAAATACCGCTATCAATATTTAACGGAATAGCCCCCAAATTTCTACATCGCCTTTTATGACCACAAAATAAATTTGGTTTATTGTACTGACCCCAAAAATGAAAATGTCACCTCAGTATATTGTTTTTCATTTTTTTTGTATGGTTGGCAGACCATGATTCAATGTGGATCTCATATCAATGTTTATTCAAAATGGTTAACACCATTCCTGAGCCTATCATTAAACAGGTGGTTTATTATTGTTTAATGGAAAAGAAAGCAGCTCGATAACACGTAGTGAGGGAAACCAGAAATAAAGTCTGTATAATGTGTCATGATGCAATTACTTTGCTCTGGTTTTACCTCAGAATGTCACCTCCTTTTCTGTAGTGGGAACCTCGAGAGACTGGCTCCGCGCCATTTTGCCAATAGGAAGATGCGGTAGGTTGATTGACAGCGCTTCATCAATCACAGTGCTGATAGTGTAAAGCAAGGGCAGAGACCCGAGAAGGTCCGTGTCTGCAGGAAGTAGAGTGACCAACATGGAGCAGATAACGATGTGCGTGTGAGGAGCACATAAATCAGGCAAAGGAAGAGATTAGGAGACATGACTGCACAGGAGTGTACAGCAGGAGAGGGAGAGCAGAGCTCCACCTCAGGTACGCAGTTTACCTCAGAACTGCCGCCATTTGATACTTGAGGCAGTGATGCAGCTCTAATGGACTCATGAATTAGTTAGTTTCGGAGACACTCAGAAGAAAAACTAGCCATGTATATAGTGACAAGGTGTCAGTTTCTGATATTTTAGGTGTAGTTGGTGATGGATTACAATATGGTCTAAAATAATATCTACCTTATCTATCTATGCTTTTTCTATATAACTATATCAATCTCATATCTATTTTCTCATATTATTCAACCTATCTATATATATACACACACACACACATATATATAAATATACTGTATCTGTCTCATTATTTAGCCCTCATATCTATACATTTACATTATAATTGTGTAGCATGTATGATTTATATCCTAGGATACATTCAGAGACGGTCGTCTGCCACATATACGCCCCCATAGATGGCAATGGCGGCCCTGCGTGGTATGGTGCCCCGTATGGCACCATAACGTTCCCTATACGGGGAAAAGATAGAGCCTGTCGGGTATAACGGCTGTATGGATGTACCCTTTAAGAAATTTTCCCACAAAGGCAAGTTAGGCCCTATCCACAGGATAGGGTTTTTCCGGTAATCATGGGGGATTTCAGTGCTGAGACACGCGGATGCGTGAGAACGAGGGGCGGTCCGACCGACCTCTAGGCGCCCTCAACTAATGGAGCGAGTCCGCTCCATAATCTCTATGGAGCTAACAGAGATCTGTGGCTAACGGTGGGCACAGCGCTCGGCAACTCGTCAGCTCATAGGATTAATGGAGAAGAACGGTCATCCGCTGCTGTCTGCTCCTTAGTCAAAGAGTGGCGAGGGGTGGTAGGACCCCTCGTTCTCCCGATCCGCGGGGGTTCAGCACTGAGACCCCCACTGATCAGCAAGTTAGGCCCTATCCAGGGATAGGGCTAACTTGCCTTCTTGGGAAAACACCCTACTTATTCATATCTATAGTATATCTGAGATTGTCACTTATCTAATGTTGTTAACTTATCTAGTTATCTTTTATATAAGGCTCATACCAAATGGGGGGCATAAGTATATGACGGTGTGTTGTTTGTGGTGTATGATATAAAGCCCTACTCCTCTGTTGCGCTGTAACTGCCTATCGCGTGCCCTGCCTGGTGTAGATATGCGCTATTATCTGTGCCCGTTCAAGTCACATACCCATCCAGACACGTCCTCCTTTACACCATCCAAAACTCACTGTTGTGGATGTGCTGTAAGTATGTTTAGTAAGTATGGATATGCAGAAGAGGCTACAAATAAAAAAATGATATATATTAAACCAATAGACAAGGAATTTAACATGACATGTACCCCAGTTATTTATTTATTTAATTCTACGGCACTTATGTCCGCATAGACCCGCGCGTAGAATTAATCTGGTCAAAGCCTCTTAGTATATTAAACTTGATGGAGTGATGTGTATGATTGGCGCATGGGGCATCCGTCATGATAAATTCCACCTTGACCATATGGATGGAATTGGATGAATTTCAGTATTTTTCTATATAAATTCTGATTGTCAAATCATCTTATACCAGACATTCCTACAACCACAATGATTCTTGAAAGATGGCGGTTGGGGATTATAACTAAACAGTGTCCTGACCAGCAGAATAGTGAGTGCAGCTCTGGAGTATACGGCAGGATGTAACTCAGGATCAGTACAGAATAAATGTCATGTATGTACACAATGACTGTACCAGCAGCAGAATAGTGAGTGCAGCTCTGGAGTATATACTGGATGTAACTCAGGATCGGTACAGGATAAGTAATGTCATGTGTGTACACAGTGACTGCACCAGCAGCAGAATAGTGAGTGCAGCTCTGTGGGTTAATACAGGAGTAACTCAGGATCGTACAGAATAAATGTCATGTATGTAAACAATGACTGTACCAGCAGCAGAATAGTGAGTGCAGCTTTGGAGATAATACTGGATGTAACTCAGGATCGGTACAGGATAAGTAATGTCATGTGTGTACACAGTGACTGCACCAGCAGCAGAATAGTGAGTGCAGCTCTGGAGTTAATACGGATGGAACTCAGGATCGGTTCAGGATAAGTATGTCATGTATCTACACAGTGACTGCACCAGCAGCAGAATAGTGAGTGCAGCTCTGGGGTATAATACAGGATGTAACTCAGGATCAGTACAGGATAAGTAATGTCATGTATGTACACAGTGACTGCACCAGTAGCAGAATAGTGAGGGCAGCTCTGGAGTATAATCAGTGGCGTAACTAGGAATGATTGGCCCCAAGCAAACTTTTGCCTGGCCCCCGTCCCCCGCCGACCACAGCACTTCCTCCCACCCCCTGCCAATTTTGAACAATACAACATATAGGGTTTTTAATTATACAGTTTAAAAGTAATTGCAATAAGGGTTAGAAATGATGCAACAAACACCTAAAAGGACCTACTTCACAAAAAACCCCAGCACCTCAATTTCAAAAAATGCCCCAGCAGCCTCCATTTTTCAAATAAATGCCCCAGCAGCCTCCATTTTCAAATAAAATGCCCCAGCAGCCTCCATTTTCAAATAAATGCCCCAGCAGCCTCCATTTTCAAATAAAAGCCCAGCAGCCTCCATTTTTCAAAATAAAATGCCCCAGCAGCCTCCATTTTCAAATAAAATGCCCCAGCAGCCTCCATTTTCAAATAAAATGCCCCAGCAGCCTCCATTTTTCAAATAAAATGCCCCAGCAGCCTCCATTTTCAAATAAAATGCCCCAGCAGCCTCCATTTTCAAAAAAATGCCCGCAGCCTCCATTTTCAAAAAAATGCCCCAGCAGCCTCCATTTTCATAAAATGCCCCAGCAGCCTCCATTTTCAAATAAAATGCCCCAGCAGCCTCCATTTTCAAATAAAATGCCCCAGCAGCCTACATTTTCAATAAAAATGCCCCAGCAGCCTCCATTTTTCAATTATAAATGCCCCAGCAGCCTCCTTTTAATATATAAAATGCCCAGCAGCCTCTATTTTAAAAAAAATGCCCGCAGCCTCTTTAAATAAAAAGCCCCAAGCAGCCTTCCATGCTCTTTTTTTAAATAAAATGCCCAGCAGCTCTTTTTTTTAAAAAAAATAAAATGCCCCAGCAGCCTCTTTTTTTAAATAAATGCCCCAGCAGCTCTATTTATTAAGTAAAATGCATGCCCCAGCAGCCTCTTTTTTTAAATAAAATGCCCCAGCAGCCTCTTTTTTTAAATAAAATGCCCCAGCAGCCTCTTTTTTTAAATAAAATGCCCCAGCAGCCTCTTTTTTTAAATAAAATGCCCCAGCAGCCTCTATTTATTAAATAAAATGCCCCAGCAGCCTCTTTTTTTAAATAAAATGCCCCAGCAGCCTTGCCTAACAAGTAAAATGTCCCAGCAGCAGCCTCCCTTTACAAATAATAAACCTATATACTCACCCTCCGGTGATCGAGTCTTCTTACCTGTGTCTTCACGAGCAAAACAGCGACTCCGCTCCTCAAGCTCCTCCATGCTAAACCGCGCGCCTCTGGTCACGTGAGTGATGACAGGTGGCTTCAATCACATGACAAGGGGCGCGCAGTGCATCCTGGAGGAGCTGGAGGCCGAGCCGCCATTTTGCCTGGAGGAGCTACGGACAGTGGGCGGACCGGACATCCGACGCGGCGCTGGGTAAGAAAATTAGAGGGGGCGGGAACAGAGAGGCAGGTCAGGAACAGAGGGGCAGGAGGGGGGCAGGAACAGAGAGGGGCGGGAAGATTGTAAAACAGCGTTGCGCTGGATAGCAGGGCCCGGGCGGAGGCCGGACTGGGTTGAGAATTGTAGTGCAGCCATTGTGATTGAGCCGCTGCGGGCCCCTGCGGCTCATGGGCCCCGTAGCAACCGCTACGGCGGTAGTTACGCCACTGAGTATAATACAGGATGTAACTCAGGATCAGTACAGGATAAGTAATGTCATGTATGTACACAATGACTGCACTGTTGCAGCAGAATAGTGAGTGCAGCTCTGGGGTATAATACAGGATGTAACGGAAGATCACAATGACATATGTTGGTATTTATTCATTCCATATGCTAACTACAAGATATTGTTTAAGGTAAATGTTTGAAAATAATCCATTTTTTTCAATATCATTATTTTATCACAACCTCAAACTATGACAGCTTAGGCTATATACGTGGGCTACAGTCATTTATAAATAGCGTTTTCGTAGTATAGCTATATTTGCTTTTAAACCGTTTTGTAGATATGTTTGCAATAAATAGGCATAATCAAGATTACTTTCAGGAAATGATTTTATTTCACATACACATAATAATAGCCATCCAATGGGGAAGCACAAGGGAAGGGTTGGATACTGGGCAGGGCTGACGCGATTTGGGTACGAGGGGATTAAAAAAACGTATAAAAAAAATAAAACTGATAATATTTCAAGCAGGGATAAAATACACATTGAGTAGGGAGACAAGAGATTCGGTGAATAAAAAGCCGATAAAGGGGAACCAGGGTAGCTGAAATGAGAGAGTGGATAGTAAAGGGAGGGACGGGGTTTAGATAATCAGAGATGGGGTTTGGATAGTAAGTGCTGAGTAGAGGATAAAGGTAAGGTTATAGAAAATTCAGGGGGATGAGCATGGAGGAGATGACATAGTTTACATAGTTTTAGAAAAGACATAATAGGAAACTTTATATGGGCTACCAGATGAGTCCATCAGTAGAGCACTGGTTGAAAAAGTAGATGACAGTGAGGAAAAAGATACCGTAGTAGGGAAAAATTTACAGAAGGGGGCGCTATACTGACAAGAAGCATTCCATTTACACATTCTGTAGAGAGCAGTGGAGGATACACAGTGGTAATATGTTTAGAATAAAGGGAATATAAGAGAAGGGGAAATGGTTAAAAATGGGTCAAATACCAAATGAGGAGAGAGGAGGGATGTTCATTCTAGATATGCAATGTAATAATGAATCTATATATATATACACACATATATAGATATGCTGCCTTTCTCAAGAGCTACAAGAACCTTATACCTTCTGATGATAGTAGAGAGCTAGTAATGGCCTCAATGCAGGAAATGTACATTTTTGCCCCAAAGTGGTAAATTCATGTTACATTTTTAATCTCTAAATTCCACCCCTTTTTTAAGTCATTTTTTTTTAATTGTTTTGACAATTTATACGTGATGTTATAGGTAACACGCACTTGTCAAGCTGTAATATGTCAATGCTTCAGCACTATCAATATTAACTGCTAGTTTCTGTAATCTGGTCCAGCCGTAAAGATTACATCCCATGTCATAGGGAAGGGAAAAACTAATCTCTCCTGTTATACCAAGAATGAAGTGACCACATGCTATCCTTATAATAAGGGCCGGAGAAGCACAGCGCAGGATCACAAATCTTCTCTCACTAGGTGCAGGTTGTAAGTGATTTTGCATTTGGTGCGGTAGAACCACAGAGGGTCCAGGTTGTGTCTTTCATACACTATTCATTGAAACCCTTTATTACAACCACATGAAACAATAAATGCCAAGTGATTGGCATTAAAGTGAATGTTTATTCTTCAACATTACATCTTTTTAAAAATAAATTGTTCCATAATTCTGTGCTTATTTGCTTAAAGGAATTCTACCATCAGCATGATAAACACTTACTAATAGATCTGACACAGAGACTGTGGTAATCTTCTTATATCTGTTATGCATGTCCTCCGCAACTTGTAAATGCATGCTAATAAGGCTCTGGGTGGGAGGGCTCCTCTGTGCTGCAGCTTCACAGGCTGTTACACTGTCTACCCTTATGCCCCTCTGCTCCTTATGCCTGATTTAATCTCACTGTAGCAGAGGAAGTATCAGCACACAGTGGGGAGGAGGGTAAGTTCTCCTGCACAGTGTAGCAGCGTGTGAATCTGCAGCACAGATGAGCCCTGGTAACACCATCAGAGACCTTCTGACTCATCAGTGTAATTTTAACAGCTGGTTTAGAAGAAAGTAGGCCATGGATAACAAATATAAGAAGATACCACAATCTCGGTGCCTTAATCAAAGAGAAAGTCCCTGGTTTATCATAAAGGATTTGGATGGGGTATTTTATTTAAAGTGAATGTTTGTTCTTGAACGTTCCATTTTTTAAAAACTAAATTGTTCCATAATTCTTTGCTTATTTCCCTAATCAGCCTTTCTAGCAGTTGCAGTTCTGCTCAGCCACAGAATACAAATGTCACTTTGTATCCACTACCATTGAGAGTTTAGCAACATTTTGCTTACACATTGAACCAACCAATCTAACAATATAAGTTTTCTTTATTGACCCTTTTGGGTTTTGGGGGGAGGGGGACACCCACATGTGAATCCCTTTAGCAAAATCCCAGCTCCTCTTAACTTCACCACTACAGAATTATAAAAAGGCACTGTGCAGGCTGGTATTAGTCAATCATGATACCTTCTTGCTGGGAGATTTTAAGGGGTGATTTCCAGTTAGGATGAATCCCTTTTATTGTGTCCAGTTTGATGCAAATTAAATGTTTAAGGCACTCCCTTACTATAAACATGATCCTACTTAAAATTTCCAACTTATCAAAAAAAGCAAAATAGCGGGGCAAAAATGTTACTTTTTCTACAAATGGCCATTGAAGAGCTTTCTGCATCCCTTAACACCCCACCCTACAATCACACCCTAAAACAATTTCTATAAAAAGTGGGAACACTAAAACAAAAAAGTGCATCATGCTTTAATGTTGGTTTTCAGATTTGTTTTTTTTTTTGTTTTGTTTTTAAATAAAAGCAAAGCACCTAAGGGGTTAAAAATAAATTCCAAAACTTACATCCACTCATTAAATATAGTTGTTAACCAGCAGCAGAAAAAAAAATTATATTTGTCCAGCAGTTCTTAAAACTCATCATCCGAAATGATCACTGACAAACATGTCAAAACAGATATGTCACTTTATCTATGAAGAGTTCAAATTTGGCAAGCACTCTCAATTATTACAGGCGGTCCCCTACTTAAGGACACCCGACTTACAGACAACCCATAGTTACAGACGGACCCCTCTGCCCACTGTGACCTCTGGTGAAGCTTTCTGGATGCTTTAAAATAGTCCCAGATTGCAATAATCAGCTTAAAATTGTCTGCAATGAAGCTTTATTGATAATTCTTGGTCCTATTACAGCAAAAAAATTTGAAACTTCAATTGTCACTGGGGCAAAAAAAAAAAATTGTCGGGAACTACAATGATAAAATATACAGTTTCGACTTACATACAAATTCAACTTAAGAACAAACCTACAGTCCCTATCTTGTATGTAACCCGGGGACTGCCTGTATTGTATTTTTGTAGAATTTGCCAGTACTTAGTACTATGGTATTAGAAATCTGAAATAGTAATTATGTTTATTCCAGTCCATAACTATAGATAAAGTTTTTCTTCTGTCAATTCACTATAAAAAGTGACACTGCTCTGTTCTGATTTTGTGGAGTAGTTATGAAAAGTCGAAATGCCAAATTTCACTTTCATAGTTGCATATTGAACAGAATCTTTTTTTGCCAAATTCTATAAATCCGATTCTGCAGATCTAAGTGAAATACTACATTGGATATTTCCATCAAAAGATATTACATACTTACAGCTTTGATATAATCAATACTCTGCTGCGTTTTCTTCCTAATAAACATTTCACGTTCTGACTTTATTTTCTTTTTACAAAGAATTTGTAAAAAATAGTGCAACGGGTCAAACACAGAAACGATAATAACAAGATTTCATTATATTTAGTGCAAGAAAAAAATAATTCCAAAAAAATGTTAATGTCTGAAGACAGACAGATTTCCCCAATTTTTTTTTTTTTTTAGAGTCCGCTGGGAAAATAAGGGACTTTCTGAAAATTAAAAGAAAAATATTTCTTAAAAGAAATGTATTCATGCTATTAAATAGTAACCTTAAAAGAAAAGTACTAAAAACTAATTTTAAATCATTGCACTTAAGTGTTTGAAGTTGTGTAATTGTCCCTTGCTATGCCCATGATATTCATGTGTGCTCTTAAACTCTTTTGAGAACACAGATGGTTCTAAAATTTATATTTTTTTTTGTAAGAAATAAAAACGGTTAAAAATAAGAACGGTAAAGATGCATGGGATTTTTTTTTCCCTGTGTTATAAAATCAATACTATCCCCACCCAATTGTTCAGGAGACAAATTAGTGATATGCAATACCTCTTTAACGTTCACTTGGACACCCAATGTTATGTAGCACAGACTCCATGGATTAAAAAGTCCCTTCCGTCCATTCATATATATCATGCCACTGGAGGAAGAGACCTGAGATCCTAAATCCCTGAATATTTCACAAGGAAGATAGGGACACTCAGATTACCTTGTTGTAAGAAGTGAAACCTGAAGAGGTGAGAATGGGGTATGACAAGTGGGAAAGCACTGACAAGACAGAATTAGCGGGGATGAGAAAAAAGGGGTGATGAGGGAGTGGCATATTCCCTTCACTACCAGAGGGTGTTAAGCAGCGCAGACATTAAAAAGTTCTGCCCCCTCCCAAAAAAAAGCTTTATTTTAAAAAAAAATTGTGACGTTTTATTTTATTTATTTTTTTTCGTTTTTCTGTCGTACGCATTGTGAAGAAGGTCCAAGTGTTCCGTGCTTGCTCTGGGGAAGACCTCCTGTAGTCAAGTGTATATAGAGGGTGGGGGGTCCATGTCACGAATCTTTGTTCCATCCGCTCATAGATTTGCAGCTTAGCGGTAATATTAAAGGAACCACGACTAAAAGAAAAAAAAATAGAAGGAAGGTTAAAATCAGACTTTAATTATAATATACAATCAGATTTTACTCTATATGTCATTTTATAAGGCCTTTCTTATACTTATTTCCAATATACCAGCAACCTTGTTTGCCCTTATGGCCAAAGTGATAGAGAGATAGATGGTTCTATGTATGGAATGATAGCTTTTGTCATGATTTGGTTGCTTATAGCAGTAACAATTACAAAGGCTAAGGCACCATTTTTATGCTATAAACACAAGGATATAGTAGAAGCTTCTTAAAGGGAACCTGTGACACAATTTTTCCCAAATACAGCTAGTGACAGGTAGTGATTGGGCTCCCATTGAGCCCAAGTAACTAAATTCCCCTCTTTTAGCTAAAAATAGTTTTCCTCACATCCCCATACAATCAACTTTGTTATCTTACCTGGCATACAGTAAGATCCCCAGCAAGTCAGAGGGGTGTGTCCTCCCATTCTCACTCATTTCTACTCCTCCCCATGCCTCCTTCTCATTATTCAGCACTAAGGTCTTTTATCCACTAAAATTTGCATAATATATGCCATGTATGCATCTGATCACATGAAATCACATCATGTCTCCATGGAGGCATGGGGAGGAGTAGAAGTCCATGGAGGCTGCTGTGATTTCATGTGATCAGATGCATAAATGGGATAGATTATGCAAAAATCGTAGGGATTTACAAATCATAGGGAACATATACAAATATGATATTACATTACAGAGTACAAATAGTCATATGGAACAAATGCAAAATCTATCCTATGCATGTGTCTGATCACATGAAATCACATCATGGAGGCATGGGGAGGAGTAGAAGTCCATGGAGGCTGCTGGGATTTCATGTGATCAGACACATGCGTAGGGTAGATTTTGCATTTGTTCCATATGACTATTTGTACTCTGTAATGTAATATCATATTTGTATATGTTCCCTATGATTTGTAAAGCGCCACAGTATTTGATGGCCCTGTAAATAATAATAATTATTATTAAGTGCTGAATCAGGCTTGGGGAGGAGTAGAAATGAGGAGGAAAAGCCTCCTCTGACTCGTTCAGGATCTGGCTGTATGCCAGGTAAGATAACAAAGTTGATTCTATGGGGATGTGAGGGAAGCAATTTTTAGCTAAAGGATCAGTGGCATTTAGTTAATATGGCTCTATGGCAGTGGTGGCGAACCTATGGCACTGGTGCCAGAGGCGGCACTCGGAGCCCTCTCTGTGGGCACCCAGGCCATCAACCCAGCATGAAGTTCACCAGACAGCACTCAAAGAATCTTCTTACAGAATCGTCCCACAATGATAGGTGAATTTGTCCTCCTTTTTTCAACTGCGTTGGTGTCCTTAGGAGGCTGAAGGATTGAAAGTTGTCAAAGAACAAGGAGAAATAAATTACTGCTTAAATTGGTGTGCTGGCACTTTGCAATAAATAAGTGGCTTTTGGTTGAAGTTTGGGCACTCAGGCACTAAAAGGTTCGCCATCACTGCTATATGGGATCCTGTTACCAACTGTATTTGTGAAAAATGTGGTGACAGGTTGCTTGTCCATAGAAAATGGAGTGCAGATGACTTTTTGAAGATCAACAACCCTTAAAAGTGAGGGTTAGTAGTTTAAGGTATACAGTGATATGTGTCTGCTACTGTGGTATCATGTTCAGTGTGGCTTTTGGCTAATCCCGAATCCTAATTTTGAAAGTGATAATGTTTTATTTGTTTTTTTACAGCTGGAAATGTTAATAGTCATAGTCACTCCACAGTCCATGAGGCTTATTTAGTATTATCTTAAATTGGATGCAAGCTCAACTTGATACAAGTTCAATTAGAGGTTTCATTCCGGTAAATCTGGTTCCTTTATTAAGTAGATGATAGAATCTAGAATGCCACACAATATCTACAGACTGGTAAGTTTAATATCTCTATTTGAAATTCTACGGGAATGGAGATTGTGATTGATGTTTCTTAGCTTAGAGTGACTTGTCAAAAAGAACAAGTAAATAAACATATATATACATTATGCTAAAAAGTTCTTCAATGTAAAATCCCCCTAAAAACCAAAAAGCCATAACTGCCACCTAGAGATAAAATGGTTGCATATTTAGAGATAAAAGCCTTCTGCACCACAAGTATTTCTGTAATAATCAGGAGCTGGTTCTTTAAGGTAAGAACTGTGAACTTCTGGCTAACGGCCTATTGTGTGAGCTGGTCACACCAGTAAATGCTTCCTTCAAGATCAGGAGGGAAATGTTTCTTATTTATTTGATCTTTCTCTAGCCATGCAATGTAGTATTATGGCCTGTAACCCACAATTTCTACATGGATACAAACTTCCTAAAAGGATGGATCCAGAAAGTTTAACAGACAGTCTAAATAATAATATATACCAGAAATCATTGGAAGAAAAAAGCCTGCCATGTCATTTGAGGTATGAGATATTTTAACACTACGGCTTCCATAGACTTGCACTCAATTTTTGGCCAGGATTGATCATATATAAAAGAACTAATAAACCTAGTAACGGAAAAACAAAACTAAAAATAAAAATATCCAATGCAGGATGATCTGAAGTGTAATTCAGCAATGTGAACCTAAGTAATGGATCATTTGTTGCATGTTACAGCAGTGCAAATGCTTTATTTGGAGGTACATTTTTGAGGAGGTAAGTAACATTGATTATATAATTCTTATTCTGATGCTGGACTGTTATTATCCTTAAAGTATAGCTTTCAAGTTACTTACAAAAAATAGTTTTAGCACATCCGGAGAGAGCCTTTGACAACAATTCGAAAGATACCTGTAAAATGCTGCTGGCTTCTTCCTATCCTGAGATATAGCCTCATATATCTATCATCCCTTCTTAGAAAATCATATTCAGCTATTCCTGAAGTTCCATATTCCCGAAAGTTCCATGAATCGGGACATCATGTTTGTAATTGGGCAAGCTGAAGCATGTGATGAGTCACATGCTTGTGACATCACTCAGTCCTAGTTTTTGGAACTCTTCTACTACAGCCCCTCCCAACAAGCCTCCTGCTGTCTCTAGCTGTTCTATATGGTTTTTCATGGTTACCAGAAAGCGTAGCAAATCAAGAGTAGACTGGGGTACAATGTAAAGCCTCTGCTAGCAGTTAAACACATGCAGAGAGCTAATTAGAGTAAATTAGAGAATTGCTTATTTTTGCTTAGTGCAGAGTTTGGCAAAAGTTTATTTTACAGTTGTACTTTCATAGCAATTTCTCTGCCTTTAATCAAAGGTGTAACAATATTGGCAAGTGTACTGTTTAAAGTCCTGCACAAATCACAATTCCACAAATCATTAGCTCTTGTGATGTAAGACCACTTTCCCTAATACTTTCATTATCTGTGTCCTGCAGTTTCTTTGCTATCCTTCTTAGTTTAGCCTGTAACCGGCATAGCTGAATCCTTAGACTGTGCTGATTATATCAGTTTAACTGTTCTTTGTTTACCAATGAATTCTGCAATTCCCTGCTCATTCTAAAAGGAAATGGGAGGTCATGTGATGCTCTTTGTGTGTAGCTAGCAAGAGAGCTTTGTGTTTGCAGTTTTGTGGATGCAGAAGTCTCCTGCAAAGCGTAGTGAGAGAGAAGGTCTCCCCTGTTCCCTATGAGTCCCTCCATCCCAGTCTCTGATTCTGTACTCTGAACTTTGTTGCTTTTTTACACAACAGAGAAGCTGTTAACTCTTTGTAATCGCACAGCACAGGATATACACTTAATTTTACTATTTCACTGCTTGTTTCTACTACTTATTCCATACTTCTCCACGTTATGACAGCCTCTGGTCTTTCGAAGACCCGGGGCTGTCTGGTTTAAACCTATTTATTACAATGCACATTGTAATGAATGAGGAGGAAAATCCCCATATACTGCCATACTGTAGTGTCCTGCACATGCACTAACTATGTGCGTTCACATATTCCCAGCAGGTTCAGTGAAGCCTCATTCAATGGCCTGTGGGACGACCACTGCTGATGAGCTAGCTATGTGCGGTCACATATTCCCAGCAGGTTCAGAGAAGTCTTATTCCATGGCCTATGTGACCACCACTGCTGAGTATCTAGTGTCAACACAGGGCCAATACTAGGGGGGCAGGTAAGCCCCATTGACAGTATATTATAGGCATATAGGTAATTTTAGAAAAATAACAATGAATTTAAGAAATGTTTTTGGGGGGTTAGGGCAATTAACTGTAGTAAGTGAGGTGGGAATACCCCTTTAAATGATTTCTAACATTTAAGGTCTAACATTTAAGGTCTTCTGTGTTATACTAAAAGTTATATATTTAGAAGGGAGTGTTGTATCACAGATATGGTGGATCTCATACAAGTTACTGCTGTGCCATACAGAATCAAACTTTATTAAAATGGTAGTTTTACCAAGGCTTTCTATATTAAAAGAAATGTGTCTTCTTCTGCTCAATACAATCACCTAGGATTGCTGGATATGTCTATACTATTGTAATTTATAGATGTGGCCAGAACATAGCATCAATATATTTAGCCCAATAGAAGGTCATGCTCTCTATTATTTTTATATGATTTAATTAGACTTATGGATAAGGATTTATGCTATTATTTGTCAGTGAATTATGTACACGTAGTTGTTATTAGTTTTGTAACGATGTTTCAGATCAGTGGTTATTGTGTTGATATGCAACAAATGAGGCAAGGTTTGTAAAAGGTCAAGGTGTATATATTTTCATTGATTTTCACAAAGAGCAAGTGGCTGTTATGTCATATTAGAGAAGTGTAGATTTTAGCCATTTATTAAAAAAACTGTTGTATATATCAGGAAATCCATGATCCTAGAACCATGGCTTTGCAACAGACACCATTCATACAAATTACAATGCTGTGGTGTTGCATAGTAAACAAAAAGTGTCTTGGGGGAATTGACTCCAACTCTCTCTGCCCAGTTTAGATTCAATAACAAGTCTCTAAAATTGAACATGTAGGGTAAAACATGTTTGGAATAGTTGGACAAAAAGTACCCGGTCGGAACTAGGGTAATAAGTAATTACAAACTTTATCTGATTCTTCTACTCTATATTAATCTAAAAAATTGTCTTAAAAGTTTAGTTTACTTTTTAGTTTTGGTTTAATTAATACCTATAGTACTATCACTTTCTTGAGATGAGATTAGATTAGGAAATGGACTGATTTAGATGGTGATATTTGCTGTATGGTCTGTATTTTGGTCTCTGTATTTTAAGACAGTCAGACCAATTACATATTCTGTGAAGACTGCTCTTTTTTTAGAGTAATACCTGCATCTACATATCTACATAACCATCTAGTTCAGTGCCTTATACTTTTGTTTTTTGATAAGGGTATTTTAAAGTCCTTCTTTCAAAAACATCTTCTTTTTTTGTTTGTGGCTCAAAATCTGTTTATAACAATGTATCTGAATTATAGGCTTCTTGTTGTCTGTTTTTTGACTGAAAGAGCCTTTATTACACATGTATTGTTGTTGTCTGGCCAAGAGTTATCTCCCCTGACTCACTCCTATATATCACCTCTTGACAAACTTATCTCACTATGTGAAAGGTATCAGGAAGTTGAATTCCAACTTGTCTGTTCCTTTTTTTTCCCACTTGATATAGGAGAAGAGTCAGAATATCTCCATACATACATAATAATTAATTCAGAGTCCTATCCATCTTCTAGAGAATTTAGAGCCCTAAAACAGCATGGTTGTGAATAAGGAAAATTGTAAATATAGTTATTCATATAATGTTTTGGAGCAATAATATGTTTCAAATATACAGGCAGTTCTCGTCATAAGAACACTCGACTTACAGACGACCCCTAGTTACAAATGGACCTTTCAGGCCACTGTGATCTCTGATGATCCTCTCTGGATGCTGGTTATTTACAGAACCTTAGCCCAAGGCTGCAATGATTAATATAAGATTTATCAAAGGTGCCTACAATAAAGCTTTATTGTTAATCCTGGTTCACACGCAACCCAAAATTATGAAAATCCAGTTTTCACAGGAAAAATAAATACTTTGGAGTTAAGTTTACATTAACTTTACATACAGTTTCAACTTAAGAACAAACCTACAGAAACTATCTTGTACGGAACCCAGGGATTGTCTGTATACAAAAAGAGAAGTGTCTAATTGTTGGAGTTATGAATGCTGTGACCCTTAGCAACTATGAATGGGTTACCAAAAGTCTTATTTACGAATAATTGGATGCCTATCAGGACCAAATCTCCCATTTCTTTCTTGATTCTTTCCTTTCTTGGCTTGCAACAGTCAGAATACCAAACTTTTTGGCCACTTCTGGTCGGCTGTTGCATGACTTACTTTGGTTAGACATAGTGAAATCAGTGGAATGTAAGCGACGGAAGTGGGGAGCCATGTGTGAGCATCATGGTGCCTGGAAGTGAGGTATAACGCCTGGATCATAGGACCAGCAAGCATAAATATTGGGAATAAGTCTGTCCTGAAATGAGGTTTCTCTCCTCTACCTGGCTGGATGATGACTTCACTGACATCATTGGGCTCTGTGAGTCTGATTTAAAGGGGTTATTGGTACAGTCTTATTACATATTTCATTTTCAAAAGGAAACAAGTAATCCCTACAAATAACCTTAAATAAGTTATTATAAAGCATTGCAAGCCCCCTGAAGAAATGGCTTCAGTTATCAAATGTGGTGGTACAAGTACCTCCTCTAGAGCAGAAACGGGGTCAATACTCACCCTTATTTCTAATAAGCCTAATGGGACTTTCAGACTGATCATAAACTTAAAACATTGAGACAATTGGGTAAACTATACCAGATTCAAGGAGTCAGGAACACCGCTTATACACAAAAATGCATTAATGTGTACTTTACACCTGAGGGATAGCTATTATCATGTTCTTATGTTCTTATTCACCCAAACTCCAAGATGTATGTCAGGTGTACAAAAACCTTATCCTTAAGTTCTGAAGTCTGCTATTCAGAATCTCATCAGGGTCTTCACCAGAATCATGGCAAACGTTTTAAAAGCCCATACTAATTATTTTGTACCCCGAGGATTCGATAAAAGAACTAAATCAAGGTCAACCTTTGAATATCATACCTTACTTCCTCTCATGTGGAAGTTTTCTTAGGGGTCTCCCTAAATACAACAACAAAATCTTTAAATCTGCTACAGGATAAGAGAAGATCACTACTGGACTCCATTCTAAAGTTGGGAAAAATAATTCTCCATCAGTGAAACAAGATCTTGTGCTTTATTCTCCTTATCACACAAAAACTGGGAATTAAATGGAAGTTTACTGTCAGGACTGACAGAAATATGGCAGCAGATTACTTAAACCAAAGCATTATAGATCCAACCAATAGGTGTCTAAATCAGAAAGTATACAAGCTGATAATAAAGAAATGGAGCAACCATCTATGCATCTTTTTTCCTCAAAAGCAAATACAAAACGTCTCAGTTTTTTTTTCCCTTCAGTCCACGAGAGGCTCCTTGCCAAGGAATGGAACATGGATTTGGTTTGTGCCTTTCCCCAATACCACTACTATCAAGAGTTCTTCAGACATTACCCACCAGCAAGACCAGGATAATACTACTGAGAATAATATGAAACTAGATGGACCAACACTGGGGGACATCATTGAAACATGAAATTAGAACTCACCAGTAATTTGCTTTCGATGAGCTCACCATGATGGCCTATATAATGTCCCCCCTATTTAGTTGCTTTGTGTGTGAATATAAACATACTGCATAAACTAGCATAACAAAATCTGTTCTAGTAGTTACTTGATAGACAATGGTATGGACCTTTTAACCTCTCAGTGACCTGTCCCTAAAGTGGCCAAGGAACATGCCACAGCCGGGCTGTTATGGTTGACTTGTGGAAACTGAATAACCAGGGAGTTCTAATTACATTTTTTTTTATCCTTGAAAGCCCCTTGGATAAAACCCCCAGCAGTCAGACAGTTATTGGGGTGTGTCTTTAGTGGGGTGGCCCCTCCATGGATTTTGGGTGCACTGCAAAATTGCTTAAAATTGGCAATGTAGATTAAGTCAATCATGAACCATCTACTAGTAACAGGTGGCTGGTAGCAGTAAGTATGTACATGGCAAGAAAATAATTGAATCCAACAATGTATAGAAGCAAAAATAAACTCTTAGACAGGAATATACTTTGCAGGACTGTGCATAAACAAAATTGTAACATTGGGAATTATTTCTTTGCATGCTGGTCAGATTGGGGACCGATTTTACATTCTGTGGGTATCTGGAATTAGTGGTTTTTGTATTAGAAGAAATGGAAGTTTGATTATTTTATATTCTGAATTATTTGGTTGCATACAGTCAATTGAGAGTCGTGCGGTATAGAGTAAGAGATTAGTCATTCATGTATTGGAGACGAGGGAGGATTTTTCAGTGTATGACAGATTAGGGGGAGCAGTGATTAGTTATCAGTGTGTATCAGTCTGGGCAGGTGCATTACACAGGTGGTAGAGCTATTATTAGTAAACCGTCTTTTACATGTTAGGGGGGGAGGTGTATTAAACATAGGGGAAAGGAATGTTTAGTAAATGGTGAATTACATATTAGGGAATATCTCTGACTTACTTGAGACTGCTGGGGGAGGTTCAGAAAGTTGCTGTCTCGTGATCCAATTGTGACAAACCTGTTGGACCCGGCGGGGGAAGGCGCTGAGAATGCTACACAACAACACAATACAGCAACACGATGACACAGCGACACAATGGAATGATACAGAACAATGGAGCGGCATAATAAAACAGCACAGTAACAAAAATAAGCCAGACAGTAGCGACAAAATCATGCAATGTAGTAACGCGGCACAGCCACAAAACAATGTGTGGGGACAGATGGTAATGCGGTTACACATTACACGCAATGTAACACACAATGACGGATACATTATAACACATGCGCACACAATCAGAACACATGGGGAAAAAGAGAGAGAAAGAGATAAGCAATCAGACACAAAACTAATACATCACAACTCCCCCTACACAAACACACACATGTCTGTATGCACACCTAACACGCGTGTATACAATTACTGGTGCATTGCTGGTGTGTGTCTTGCTAGGTAGGATACTTATGTATCCTCATGGCATTTTACTATTGCCTGAGGCATTTCAGCTATGACATCAGCTACTATCATTTTCTAACATAAATGACATCTCTTTTTGGTTTCTCCTAATATATATTTCTAACAAAGTCATTCCTACTATGCATATGGTTGACTGCCTCCACCAGTCAGCACCCAACAGCTTGGTAAATCAGGATTGTATCATAAAATTTAGTACTTCACCCTCTGAATGTATCTCTCTGAACTATATAAACCTTCAGATTTTGCTGCTGTATTTCACTTTTTAATATAGTATGAAGGGATTGCATGAACAACTTAGTGTCTGCATCATCCTGTTGGAGCACTCAAAAAAGCTTGCACAAAAATTTCTGAAGTGGTCTGAAAGCCTCCATCCCCTTTTATAGCCACATTATGTGTTTACTGATTCCTTATGGGGTTTGGAAAACCTGTAATGGTGAGTAGATGCAAAACTGTTTAGTTTATAATCACCTATACCAGCAACAAAAATTATTAGTCCCTTTATGTCAAAGGTATTCAAATCAGTGAAGGAAATCTGTCATGACCTCAAACTACACACAGTATCAGTCTGGCTAAGTGTACTATGGAAGCAGTATGTTATCTCCCTTTTACAATCACCAACCTCAAATTATCCTGTACTGATCCTGAGTTACATCCTGTATTATACTCCAGAGCTGCGACTATTACATGTTCTTATTCACCACAAACTCCCAGATATTCAGGTTTTACATTTCTATCTTCAGCTGGCAAAACCTTATCCTCTTAAGTTTGAGTCTGCTATTCAGAATCTCATCAGGGTCTTCACCAAATCAATGATAAGCACGAATTATTCTGTAACCCCGAGGACCCGATAAAAGAACTAAATAAGGTCAACCAACATTCTCTCATGTGGAAGTTTCTATGGGTCTCCCTAAATACAACAAACAACATTAAATCTGCTACAGGATAAGAGAATCACTACTGGACTCCATTCTAAAGTTGGGAAAATAATTCTCCATCAGTGAAACAAGATCTTGTGCCTTTATTCTCCTTATCACACAAAAACTCTTCATGGGAACATTAAATGGAGTTTCTCTGTCTATTGGTAACAAAACCGGGTTATCAAATAGAATTCCAAAGGTCACTTCATCCAAACTTCCTTATCTCAAAACAACCTGAAGAAACTGGTGTGGGAGAACATTTATCCCCTGCTGGAAGCAAATGTGGTGGTGCAGGTACCTCCTCTATTCAGAAACGTGGTAAATACTCCTAATGGGACTTTCAGATTGATCATAAACTTAAAACATTGACAATTGGGTGAACTATACCAGATTCAAGGAGTCAGTGAAGTCAGGAACACCTCTTATACACAAAAATGCATTAATGTGTACTTTACACCTGAGGGATAG